>CM038677.1:149053684-149454025 GCA_021605205.1 Aegilops longissima | reverse complement strand
TTGAGCCACGCGGCAGGCAGCGCAGAGCAAGTCTGGGACCCCGTACCTCGCAGAGTAACGAATATGACGGCAGCACCACCATGTTCGGTGTGAGGTGGTGCGGCTGGAGTCGATAGAACTGAAGGAAGGAGTGGAAGAAGCCGCTTGCCGGCAGGCCGAAGCCGCGAAGGAAATGCGATCAGAAGACGATGTGTTCGCCTTACTCCGGCGCCGGCGAGATCTCCTTCTCGTGCGGAACGACCGGGCAGCCACCACGTTTGGCGGAGGAAAGCGAGGTGATCCTCGTGGACGTTCGAGCCATCCCAGTCGCCGGCCCGTTCATGCGCCATCAGAGCTAGAGCCCGACGGAGGCAAGGCGCGGTGACAAATGCGCAAGCTTGCATGGAGCAGCGACGCCAAGGGAAGGATAGGCTCGGCGACGTGGGCTACAGCACTTCGGGCAAGATGCGGAGTGCGCGGCAGAGGAGAAGGAGAAAGGAGAAGGAGAGGAGGCGCGCAAGGCGCTCGCAACTCCCTCCTCCCTACTTATAACCCCAAAGGTGGAGCCAAGGGGCGAGAACGGGGGTCGTGGGATTAATCGCGCCCACGCACCCCAATGCACCTTCGCTGACACGAAAGCAAGAACGACTCATAATAACTATACCACGGAATCCCAACCGCCCGCCTCGGCCGCAGCGGATCCGCACGCGTGCCGAGGCCCGGTAGTGGTGGACCGCGGCCTCCGGTAATGTCCCGTCGCGCGTGTGGGCTAGCAGGCCGGTTAGGCTGGCTGACGCCACGTGGCATGCAGGAAGCAGGCGGCAAGCCTAGCGCCTCGGTCTGGCGACTCACCCGGCTCTGCCACGGTATTTCAAATCACCAGCGGCTTGCCTCGCCTGCTCCAACTCCGCCAGCCGCATTTCGAAGACTGGACAAAGAAGTCAGAATATCCCAAAATTCTAAATTTTGGAATGTTATATTAAATACATAGTTTTGATTGATTGTATGATTGCTTGAGTGAAATTTGAAACTTTTTGAAAGTTAAATGAGAGGGAATGAAATGACTTTCCCAAATTTTCACTTTGCATTTTGTTCTCCATAAATTCAAATTCATCACAAAACCCTAGAGAGAATATGAAATGACTTCTTCCCTTTAACTAAATGAAAAGGGGTTTTGAAAAGGATTTGAATTTCCATTTGGAAAATATTTCCAATTCAGAAACTTTATGCAACTCAATGATTTTGACGAGAGAAGATAAAATGACTTCTTCAAAACATATGAAATATGAGTTGGGGGTTTAAAAGAAATAAATTAAAAGCCCCTTTGAAATTATTTTCAAATTGGAGTTATTTGGATTTTTTTAAAATTATTTTTTCTCCAAAATAAAATAAATGTAAATTAGGGTAAAATGATTCCCTACATCAGAAAATTGGAGAGAAATAACTTTGAAATCATTCTGGTATTTTTAAAATGATTTGTATTGGCTTTTATTGCAACAGTAGCTCTCTTGGCTTTATTTAAAAAAAATTGGATTTTATTTAACTTTCCAAAAATGTTCATGTTGTAGAAAATCTTTTTCTGAAAATTTTGATATATAATATGCCTATATGATATTTTTTTATTTTCTTTTATTTTATTTTATTCACTTGTCTGTCTTAAAAATAACCTTTCCTCCCATCGGGTCAAGCCCAATTAGGTGCCCACTTCTACCAAAGACGCCGCCTTCCTCCTCCCGAGAAGGAGAGTGGCCGCCGCACGCGTCGTCACCGCCGCCTTGCCCCTTCTCCATGCATCGCGCCGCCCCTCCCCTCCATAAATAGAGCCGACCCGGACCCCTCTCTTCTCCCATGCCGCCTCCACCGCCGGATCTCGCCATGGCCAGAGTTCGCTGCCTCGACTCAACGCCGCCATCGCCATCGGGTCCGCTGCCTCACAAGACCTTCCTCAGGCCTCCGCTCTGTCAGCCCCACCCCGAGCAGCCTTCCCGCCCTAGGCCAAAGCCGCCACAGATTCACTGGGCGCCACAACCGCCAAGGTAAGCCGCTCAGCTCACCATCCGATCTAGATCCTAGGGCCCGGATTAGATCTAGCTAATTTTTCTTTCTTTTCGAAACAATATGTGCTATTTAGCGAACGTTCACTTGGTTAGGTCTTCGCAGCGAACGGTTTTCATTGCATATGCTTCTGTAGTGGACGTTCGTCTGTTAGCTTTTCTGTCACGTAGCCAGGGACCCAAATGTAATTATCTTTTCTTACAATTTAGCCCCTGGTTGTCTATCTATCACAACTTTTTACTTGCTTATCCAAATCCAACGAAACCAATGCCCACTTATTTGTTATGATCTCCTCTGTCCAGATAACCAGCTTGAACATATTTTTGAAAGTTTAAAATTTGATTTCAAACAGATTTGATTTCAAACTTATTTTGTTCATAACTTGAATTTTATAACTCCATTTGAGTTGATTCTTTTCTTCGATTCTTTTTGGTACTGTTAGAAATTGTTTTCTGTTGCAACAGTTAAATGCTTGTTTTCAAAGTTTTCCGAGATCTTTTCTTCGATTCTTTTTGCATGAGTGCTTATGTATGCAATTGCTTGCTTATGATAGATTGAACGGAATGTGACGAATAGAACTATCAGGAGTTATGAGTGTGAATCATCTACATCAACAGCACAAGGCAAGTTCACACTTTGATTATACTTTTCATACCCAGTTTTTATGCATTAGTTTTACCCTCAAACATTGCATGAGTAGGATTGATAACATGTGGGTTTTGGGAAGTAGTTGATGAGGTAGAACCTATTGTCCTTTATTGCAAACCTTGGGACTTACTTCTACGTTATGCTTATACTGCTATGCTTTGCTCGTAGACGTGGATTTGTTTTCGAGAGAATTCATGGAAGTTGTGAGAGACTATTGTTAACTAAGGTTTAACTTAAGGTGGCTACTTTAATGCACATCTGGGTGGATTGGTTGGGGCACCCTGGGGATAGCAGTGGATTGCCCAGACACCTGGGGAATCCAGTGTTGTCCTAGGAGATCCCGGGGTTACCGTGTGATCATCCTATGGTTTGCCACCCAGGCTCAAAGGGATCGTAAGATTATTCATGCTAGAAACTTTCATGTGCAGCCACAAGCCATTATGGGCTATGGCATAGTTGAGTATGTTGCGTGACCTCTTACAGTGGTAGACTAGCAGATGTAGGGGATGTAGGTGGTACGGTCTACCCATCGTAAGAGTTAATGGTCCTGAAAGACTGTGTCTCGGTCATCCGTTTCTCAAACACCATGTAGTGCGAGAAATTCAATGGAGGAGATCGAGTCTTGTGGGGAAAAGTGTACAAACCTTTGCAGAGTGTATAAACTAATCATGATTAGCCATGTCCCTGGTTATGGACATCTTGAGTACCTGGTACTTGAATTATTGATTTGATCTCATCACTTTTATTAATAAATTTGTTGGGTTAATGATTATTATTTTGGGATTGAGATGGGGTTACCATTCTCAATGTTTTCAAAAAACTTTGTAGTCAAATAAAATCATATTCCTTTGTTGAAGGGAAAAATTGGCTTCATGCAAAAATAAACTTAGAGCCTCCACCAGCCAAATATGCATGTAGTGATAGCTATTATTCATCACTATCCTATGGTGTGAATTTTCTAGTACATTCAATATACTGACCCTTTGTGGCTGCAACGTCTCATGTTGCAGGAATCTTATGACGAGTAAGTGATACGTTAGGGTTATGATTTCTACACTCAACTTTGCTGTTGGTGTTGATGGGAATCCACAACCTTGTTGTTACTTCCGCTATTTGGATTAAGGTAATAGTATTTACGTTACTTTATGCATGTGATTTACCTCTGTTGTAAATCCTCGAGTACTGTGTGTGTTAGCATACCGATCCAGGGATGACACTTAAGCACAGAGACTTGACCGTCTGAGGTTGGGTCGCTACAAGAAGGTATCAGAGCACATGTTGACTGTAGGACGTGACCCCTAGAAACTGGCAAGCCCATAGGAAAGATTTTCTCTACAACTTCATTTTCAAAAAAGATCTTTTTCCTCTATTTTTTTCTGAGCTTTATCAAATTTGCCTTTTAGTTAGACTATACCCCTTTCCCCTTTTGACCACACGAAGATTCAGCTGATGAGACCACTCCTAGAAGGACAAGATATCGGACAACTAAGACCAGTTCGGAATGAAGAGGATTTTACCGTGCATTATAATAATGGAAACTACAACTGTTGAAGACTCCGAGGACTAGGAGAATTTGAAGGCTCTGTAGAATTTCCAGATTTGTATGACCTAGGAAAGCTACCCTTATGGAATTTTCAGACTATTAAAGATGTCAATACCCGAGATCAAGGTGTATCGGAGAAAGACCGGAACATGGAGCATTAGAACTCAAAGTTTTTGTCAAGAAAACCCTAAGGCAGGAGATATCAACTATGGAATGATAGCTCATGGCAATGACAAGGGCAGAAACACGGCTATCCAAGATGTTATCACCCGCTTATGCTATTGTCACCGTAGTAAGTTAAGCATGCATTTTCTTCAGAAGGATTGGATGACAAAAGGCTGATGGATCACCTATCAGCAAGAGATGAAGTTTTAACTTTAGCTGGTATATCACCAGGATCTGGAGTACTATATCAAGAATTTTAAGATGGGCCTTCTGGAAGCCGTATTTGATAAGGAAGCATTTCGTGAAGAACTTAGGACCCAGAAGCTGAAGTAGCCAAGTTGGAGGAGCAAAACCCCGAGATACCGGAGATTCGTCAGGAAACTGAAGGATAGTAGGACCATGGATCATCCCAAGGATGTTGAAACCCAGAAGTTTGGAATGCAACTCCAGAACATTAAAGGACGTCACGAGAGACTTCACGTCAACAATGATGACCTGGCAAAAGAAGTTGAGAAGGACAAACATGATCGGAAGAAGCCATCGGAGACATGAACAAGACTTTAAGAGTTTGATGACTTTGAAGATTTATTGACCTTTAGAAGACCAAACCCCTGTTATATACCTACGTTAGATGCGATGATTGTGTGCTGTCATTTGTTTGATGTTTTTCCGACAGCCACAAAATAAAATCTGTTATTTCAAAACTATTGTTTGCATTGTGTGTATCCCTCTCTATCTCTCTTATCTCACCTCAAACCCATGGACCCAATAGAGGATGAATGGAGATGAGCTCACATTCCTGGGACCGATAAGTCAATTGGAGATGGACCAATGGATTCAGAACATGGAAGATCATATGGAGAATAACACTATAGCCGGAAAGGATATGACCCAGCATGCTCTTCAGTACTTTGAAATAGGTGCTGCTACTTGGTTGAGGATGTACCAAACCATCAATGGATGGCAAGGAGTAACCACTTGGAAGGAATTGAAGTTGACTTTGCTAAAGTCTCGGTTTGTGTCCCAGAAATTGAAGCCTTACGGAAGTGATACGAAGAAACCTTGTGCATGCAAGCTCTATGGAGAAATAGGACAAACCCATAAAGAACACAAGGGTGAATGCCCTCATTGTGAAGAAAGTCACCCAGCTGAAGAATGCCCAACTAGGCAGATTACTTGTTTCTTGTGTGAAGGGACTACCCACTACCCTACTCAATGTCACATTTACCCCATGGTACAAAGAACCATCCAGCAAAATAAAGAAGCAATGAAAGGAGCCCTCATGGAAATTTTAGAAGAACCTGTGATGAAGGAAGAGGTGGAGGACACACCCGAAGAAGACCCAATTAAACCCTTCACCAAGTCATGCTATTCATGTGGAGAAGAAGGATACATCTCCCAGAATTGTATGAATGGGGATCTAGTAGAATTCCTGACAGAGGAAGTAGAGTATGACCAACAGGAAATAGAAGCCCTGATTGGAATGGAAAAGTCCAGGAAGAGAAATAGATTGGATTCCAAGAAAGACCTGAGTCATATCACCTGTTTCAGGTGCAAGGAGTCAGGGCACTACTTCAACAGTTGCCCAAACAGGAAGCCAAGGACCCAAGGAGGCTATGTAATCATGAAGAAACCTCGAGACTTGTCAGAGTAATATATTTTCATTGTAATGAAGCAGGGCACTTTGCCAGAGATTTCCCCAAGGAGAAGGAGACTTGTGCTAGATAGTTGAGTTTGCACAAAAAGAAATGTAGTAGTAGTAGTGGGGACATTTCTTTTATTAGTGAGGTGTTGAGTTGAGGCATGAAATGGAAGTGCAGGAGATTCTAATACTTTGAGAATCAATAAAGTTAGTATCGTGGGTACTGATTTGGATTTTATGAGTTGTTACTCTATGAAGAAAGTTTTTGACCATTTTCGAGGATATGAGAAATATGGTCTATGGAAGAATTTGTGCATTTCAAGGGTGGTAGTACCCTGTGAGGACACTTGTGAAAGTGCGTTATATCGACTAGAGAGGGGTGAATAGGCGATTTTTATGAATTCTTCACTGAGGAATTTGCCGGTGAGGAAATTCCTAAGCGAAGAACTACTTGCAGCAGAATAAGTACTTAGAAGTAAGCATAAGAGAATGCGGGCATCGTCATCATGATGAAATGAAGACAATCAAAGAGTACAGAAAAGCGTATACAGAGGATAGCACAAGATGAAGACAAACAGACTACAGAAATTGAGCTGAGGAAATTGAGAAAGTCTTCAGTCAAAGTCTTCAAACACAAATATGAATGAACACTCAACACAGTAATGAGCAAATGAGAGGGTTGAGGAAATAGAACTAGTAAGGTTGGTGAAGACAATGATTTGGTAGACAGTTCCAACTGCTGTCTCAGTTGTACGTCTGGTGGGAGCGGCTGAGTATTTAAACTCGAGGACACACAGCCCGGACACCCAGCCGGCCGAGCACGCAGCTCAGACACCAAGTCCTCACCAGATTCTCCTTGAACTAAGGTCACATGCACTCGTCCAATCACTGTGGTAAGTCTTCAAAGCGACTTCCAAACCTTCACAGACTTGGTCACTCGGCGATCCACAATTCCTCTTGATGTTTCTAGACCATGACGCCTAACCGTCTGAAGAAGCACAGTCTTCAAAGGTAACAAGCGTCGGATCCACGAGATCAATCTCTTCAGTGATGCTCAATCACTTTGGGTTTGTAGGGTTTGGTGTTTGGGTTTTCCTCACTCGATGATTTTCGCCAAAGTCCCTGAGGATGGTTTGCTCTCAAATGACAAGTGTCAAGTTTCTCTCGAGCAGCCAACCAGCTAGTGGTTGTAGGGGCGCCTATTTATAGCCTAGGGAGCAGCCCGACATGATAAGACATAAATGCCCTTCAATGATATGACCGTTAGGTGGATAAGATATTTTGGGACAACAATGCCAAGAAGACAAGAACGGTCGGAAATTTGAATCTCAAATTCCTTAGGGCTATCATGTTCCTCACTGTAGGCAATCCAGATCAATGTAATTCCTAACTCCTCGGCCAGAATAAATTCTCAATGACTGTAAGAACTTCGTCTCTCACATCAAGAAATTGACTGAACTGTATGAGATTTCCAAAGGCTTCACTCAAGGGATTGGTAGGTGTAGGATTTGAGTTGAGCATCACATGGAAATTTTTCCTTAGTATTTCTCGACCCCTTTAACAAAGACGGTGTTTCCTATGACTCAAGAAAGAGAAAACAAAACTACGAAAACAAAAGTCTTCACGCTTCATGTTCCTCAAATGAATACCAAGTCTTCAAGGTCACACCAATTTCTTCACTTTCAAAGTCTTCGTAAAGTCTTCGTAATATCAAAGTCTTCAACAAGAACTTCATTTTTAGGGTCGACTTTCTCTCAGTAAATATCAAACTCCTCATAGACTTATAGACCTGTGTACACTCACAAACACATTAGTCCCTTAACCTATAAGTCTTCAATACACCAAAATCACTAAGGGCACTAGATGCACTTACAATCTCCCCTTTTGGTGATTGATGACAATATAGGTTAAGTTTTCAACGGGATAAACATATGAAGTGTAAATACTGATATTGAGGAATTTGATTGCAAGATATAGAAGAACTCCCTCAAGATGTGCATAGTGAGGAATTTGCTTTTGAGGCAATGCACATTTGAAGAGTTGAATCATGGAGATCTCCCCTATATCTTGTAATTCATACACGATTTGACATATAATATGAAGAATTTGAAATGCATGATGAAATATGGTGCTTGATGAAATTCAGCATGCGTGCAATAACATTAATGAGGAACAGCATGCAATAACGATCAAGAGTATCGAGCACGCGGCATTCAAAAGTATCAAAGCACCATCGGGTTTAAGATTACAACTCGATCCAATAAAAGTTTCGTAAGAACGAGAGTTGTAACTTAACAAAAATTGTTGCCCATATAATAGACCCGCTTGAAGACTAACTCAAATTTCTCCCCCTTTTCATCGAATGACCAAAAGGATCGAAACTGAGGACTAACGCCCCTGAAGAATTTTAAGTTGATGAAGGAGCACCAGCGTTGTTGGGGTCAGTTGTTGTAGTGGGGCCTGCCGCGGTGTCGTCCAAGTCTTCATTTTCATCAGTGTCTCGTGATGAAGAATAGGAGATGGCCACCAAGGAAGGAACTTTGACCTTCTTGTATTTCTTCGGAGGAGGTGCGCATCAGTCAAATTCTTCCTTGAGACCCATTGTCGCCAGTTCTTCCGTGTTGTAGACATTTGAAAGAACAGCCCAGGTGCGTTTGAAGGTTTCATGGAGGTAGTAGTGGTTTTTCTTCACTGCATTGTGTGTTGAGGTCATGTTGTGAAGAATTGAACCAAACTGACGCTTGACCCATTTATGATTGCGATCAACCTTCTGATGAAGACCGAGGAGTAACTCACGATCATCATCACACCGGTGCCGTGGCTTGAGGATTTTGCTTGGCCGAGGTATTTGCGGCAGAGTCATGTGTGGCGAGTCATCATTGGTGGAGTAGGATGCAGCTTTATAAACTTTCCATCCAATGGACGAGTGCCTTCATCTATCACAGCAGTAGCCTTGCCCTTGTCATCAGCAGAGGTAAATGTCCATTTGAGGACTTCAATCGGGGGCAAGTAGCTGCAGTGGTTCAGAGTATCAGCCTTGTAATTGAGTGAAGACCTTGTCCTGATGAATCTCATTATCCAAGGCGCATAAGGCTTCAGCTCAAATGGTGACATAGCAATGTTTGCCAGAGTCCTCATGAAGAAATCATGGAAGTTGACGGGAACGCCATGAATGATATTGAAAAGCATATTCTTCATGATGAAAACGAATTCTTCATCATTTGAGTCGTGGCCTTTGATAGGACTCATTGTCTTCGTCAGAATCCGATAGACAGTCCGAGGCACATACAATAATTCCTTGACGAGGAATTTGGTTCTTGAGCCTGCCTCGCTTCAAAGGCTTCATCAAGACTTGCATATAGTGATTTGAAAGCTCAGGTTCGTTGTAGATACAACGAGCACCATCAAGGGGAGGATCGAGTGGTAGAGCACGAAGCAATTCAATTTGTTGGTGCCTTGTAGTGAGTATTTTCGACATCCGCCTAACACCCATGAGTTCACGTCTTCAGCTCAAGGGTGATGTGCAGCGTTGCATAGAATTGAAGAATGAGTTCTTCATTCCAATCACAGATGTCAGTGCAGAAATTCAGAAGTCCTGCGTCGTGAAGAACACTGAGGACTGGCTCAAAGCATGGCAGAGACTCCATGTCCACATGAGGAATATGTGCATGATCGAAGACTTTGTCTTTGTTGAAGAGCACTGAGGAATAGAAATTTGCTTGACTGGCAGCCCAGAACCGCCTCTTCCTTATGCGAGCAGAATCATATGGATTGTAATCAGTGAAGAATACATGCTCGCTGAAGAAATCTTCAGCCTTGAACTTTTGCTTTGTTGAGAAGGGATTCTTTGTCTTTGGAAGTGGAGTGTCAGTGAGTTGCAACACGACCTCTCGGAATTGCAATCTCGTGTTCTTCAGCCGAGGAATTTCTTGTTCCTCTACAGTGCAGCCCGAGGATCAAGAAGCAGCAGGTTCATCGGCGCTTAGTGGCTGGAATTTCTTCATGGATGATGAAGTGGGATGAGTTTCTTCAGAGCCCATTTGAATTGTTGGAGCAGGGGACTGAGGAATCTGTTGGATTGGGGTGAAGAGTGGAGAATTTGGATGCTGACTTTCCCAAAAGTCATCGTTCATCACTAGCGTTGTGCTTCCAATATCCACATCTTCTTCAATGTCCTCAACACCGGCCTCTTCAGCTGTGAACTGAGGCATAGGCGAGGAAATAATTGGGGTTGAAGGGATTGCTTCCACTTCAATTTCTTCATCAATCTGCTCTGATGAAGCAGCAGAATGATTTTCTTCATCAGATCCGCTTGGGATCTCATAATCTTCATCAAAAGGAACAAGGTCCTTTGATGGAATTGAGGAAATTGGAACAGCATCAATAGGATTTTCAAAGGAGCTGGTCATTGGCTTCATTTTCTTTGCATCCGAAGAATTTGACGCAGCTGATGCTTTCCATTTCTTCACTGCAGCTCGTTCTACAGCCTTGGTCTTCTTCACATCAGAGGCAGATGGAAGAATTGGAGTTGGTGTTGGCGCAGGAGGAGCTGAGGAATCTGGTTGATTTTCCTCAGGTGCAACTGATGCAGTTGACCTGACTTGTTCAGTTTCTTCAGGCGCACCACTTGTGGATGCCCTGGCAATTTCTTCAGCGGATGGAATGGGATCATCAGCCCTGGAACTAACATTGTCTTCAAAGAGCTCGAACTTCATCGCCGGTGTCGGCATGTTCTTCATCACGAGCCGAGGCTCCACCGAGGAATTTCTTGTTGCGCTGGGGCAGCAACATTGGTGAATTTCTTTGTCAGTTGACAATCTGACTTTGGCTCCTTGCCAATCAGCATAATAGGAGTCAAATTTGTCGATGAGGGCTTTAATGTCACCGCATCTTGATAAGTTCTTCGCTTGTCATCTTGACAACGTTTTTTTCTTCAGCATTTCTCCTTCTCGCATCGCGATTTTGATCTCTCCGTCAGATCAAATTTCCATTTCTCCTCTTGGATGAAATGAGTTAGCATTTGACTTTGGCCAGGTGTCAACTTGAAGTCAGGCATAGGAGTGTTTGGGTCCTTGTGCCAGAGATCAATGTAGTCTAGGATCGCTCTTGGATCCAACATCAGTGGCACAGGTGTGCCTTTGGCTCTAGCGGCCCTTTCTTGGCGGTCTCTGAAGATTTCCGCAAGTTCATCATCATCAGCCTCATCATCTTCAGGTGGCTCTTGGAAGGCGACCTGTTTCTTCTTGGGACTTGGCTGAGGACCTCATTCAGCTGTGGCCTTAGTCTTCAGCAGAGGCGGGCCAGATGAAGAATTTGGTGCAGCTGAGGAACTTGCTGAAACACCAGAGGCAATGGAGATGCCTGCAGTCCTTTGGCACGTGGCCATATGCACAGGTGCTGAGGACTTTGTCAGAACTGCTGAGGACTTTGTAGGAGCAGCTAAGGACTTGGGAGGAGCAGGAGCAACATGAGGAATTGGCCGTGAGGGCACAGCTGAGGAACTTGGCCGTGAGGGCACTGTTGGTGAAGCACTTGGCTTGTGAGCGGGCTTCTTTGCCATAGATTTTCTTGGCTAGACAGAGGCCTTAGTGGCAGCAGCAGAGCAGAGTCCTCATTGAATTTCCTCACTGCCTCGCTATTTTTCTTGCCAATTTGGCTTGGCGCTGGCCCATTCTTCAGAAAGTCCTCACCACGCTTGATGCTAGTGGGTCAGCTTGACCAGGTGCCAACGGAGCTCTTGGGCATGGAGGATTGAGAGCGAATTTCTTCATGTACTTTGGAGTTACATATCTGTCTCCCTCCATTCCCTTGCCCATCTCCTTTCAATCCTTTGAATGCGCACCTTGCGCTGATCTTTGTTTTCTTTGCCGAACTCGGCTTCATCAGGTGTGCAATAATCAGCATATATTTCCTCAGGGATTTCAAACACAATCATGACCTCAGGCCTCTTTCCTCCTTTCTGTGGCTTCTTTCCTTCTGCCATATTCTTCAGGTGAGGAATTTGAACGAACGAATTCTCTGAAGAAGTATGCAACTTTTCTTCGAGGAACGCTGCAAATGAGTTAAGTTGATGAGAACCTAGTGATTCAGCAGCGGACATGAGTACCGTGAACAGAGTATAGTTGCAGGAATTTGGAGAGGTCATATGCTCTCGTAAGGTTTTTCAAAAGAACTAGTTTGAGGAATTTGACCAGATGAGTTTTGAAGAATTTCACTAAGCGATATGTGTCTTAGGTTCCAGAGTTGTATAGATCGAGGATCCACACAATTGAGGAATCTTGAAGAAAATCATTGCTTAGAGAAACGAATCAAGAGCATATTTTGTTTGAGGTGTTCATATGTGTGAAGATTTTAAGAATAAACACCTTTGAAGATTTTCAGAAGGTTTGAGAATCAAAGCGAGTAATAAAAGTAACTTTTAATTACTCAAGTGAAGAACACGATTTAACTGAGAAGTGTAAATTAGAAGTTCGCTGGATTCAGATCTTCCACGCCCTAACTCGGCGGAGGAAGACAGCTACGGCGGTGGCGGAGTGAAGATTTCTGCGGTCGGCGCGAGTACGTCGGCGACGAGGTCGAGGCAGTGAAGCTCTTCCTCATAGGCGACGATGGAGTAGCAGCGGCGCTTAGGGTTTGAGAAGCTCGAGCGAGAGAGAGAGAGCGGTCAAGCGGAGTAAAGGAAGTGAGGAAGGGAGTGGGGGTATATATAGCCACGGTGAAAAACTGTTCACTCAAGATTTGGGACTTAACGTTCTGACCCTTCTCATTTGCTTGATATGTGTCACCCACGTACTGAAAAGTGGAGGTCATGTTAGATCGTGGGTGAATAGATAAATCCATCATGGGATGCGGAATGGTTTGAGCGGCAAAACCGAAAGTTTGGATAAGATCAGTTTTAAAGTTCCGCTCGCAATTTCTTCATTGAGAAGGACACAAGTGAAGATTTTGAACGAAGTTTCAAATAGAACGCATATGAAGAATTTGTGAATAGATTGGGTTGAGTATAGCATAGAGGGGAAGGGTCCGATCACATTCACTTAGCGTAAAAAGCGACTTGAAGAAATAGCCATAAGTGAATGTTGTAGAGGACATATATATATATATATATATATATATATATATATATATATATATATATATATATATATATATATATATATATATATATATATATAGCTAATGAAGAAAACGACTGAAACAGTGAAGATTTTCAAAGTTGAAGAATTTGAAAATCAAGAATTTCAAAACTCGAGGAAAAACTCAAATTGAAGATTTTCAACTTTGGTGGTGGCGTGACTCCATCAGATAAGAATGATGATTTCAGACACCGCGCATAATTGTCGAGGGTTCTCGAGAATCAAATTCTTCATTAATTTCTTCACACTTAGAGTGTTATTCTTCATGGATTGAAGAAAACGCTTCTTCATGTGTTGCACATCTAAGTCATCAATTTTGCATAAGTATCGGATGTGTGTCCTTTTCAAAGAACATTCAAGATTCTAAGATATTTAGCTCACATCGCAACTTGCTAAATCTCTTCTCATCCAAGGGCTTAGTGAAGATATCGGCTAGCTGTTCTTCAGCCTTCACTTGCTCGATGGAGATGTCGCCTTCAACACATGATCACGAAGAAAATGATGACGAATTTGAATGTGCTTTGTCTTCGAAAGTGCTGAACTGGTTGTGAGCAATCTTGATGGCACTCTCATTGTCACAGTAGAGAGGCACATTCTTCACGTTGATGCCGTAGTCCTTGAGAGTTTGCTTCATCCACAGAATTGAGCACAACAAGAGCCAACAAGAATGTATTCAGCTTCCGTAGTAGACAAGGATACACAATTTGTTTTTTCGAGGACCAATGACTAAAGATCGTCCGAGGAAATGACAAGTACCAGATGTTGACTTGCGGTCCACACGATCACCAGCATAGTCGAGTCGTAATATCCAATGAGATCAAAAGTAGAGCCCTTGGGGTACCATAATCCTAGTGTTGGTGTGTGAGCTAGATATCAAGAATATGCTTCACAGCCTTATGGTGTGATTCCTTCGTGTAGCTTGAAATCGGGCACACATGCAAACACTAAGCATTATATCCGCCTAGATGCACATAAGTACAATAGAGAACCAATCATGGAGCGGTATACCTTGTGATCAAGTCAATACCATTTTCATCAAGGCATAGATGGCCATTTATGGGCATAGGAATTTTGACACCTTTGCAATCTTGCATGCCAATTTCTTTAGGACATCTTTGAGGTATTTCTCCGAGATATGAATATGCCATTGTGTTGGGGATACAATCAAGGAGTGTGAACCGCCCATCAAGGGCCGGGTTTACTGCTCATGATCCAGCCCATGATGGAGGCCCGGAGCCCAGAGGCTAATTAAGGTCCATATATGTAAACCGCCTTATTATTGTAGCTTGTGTTGTAAGACAAGAAAGAAGAGACCAAGCCGACTCTTGTATGAGCCGGATTGGGACTTCAGGACCGCCAAGGCCAACCTGTATATAAGGGACGACCCGCGGCGAAGTTAGGGACAGAGAATTCGAGGCTAAGGCAAAGCTATTGCTCCCTAGTCGCCAAACCATATCAATCACACCACAATCGACGTAGTTTTACCTTCATCAAGGGGCCAACCAAGATAATTCCCGTGTCTTGTGTCCGCTTTAACCCCCTAGGTTAACCCGCACGATGGCCCTACGACTAAGTCCTTTCATGAGGGCATCCGCCGTGATTTATTCCACGACAGTTGGCGCCACCGTGGGGCTATCGCACGATGGTTTGATGATCTTAGAGGGCAAGTTCGGCGACTCAAGGCTATGCGCAAGGGGCCGGATGACTAAGAGTCGTCGCGGCAAACTCTACATCGACGATGCGGATCGGGCCCCGAGGTCGGCTCGTTGACTACGGGTACCGGTCCCTTTGGCAGAATACACATGTTCATCGGCAAGATCGGCGAAGTCGGGGCTGTGGTCGACGCTCATGCGCTGACCTCGCCGAGACGGCTCGCCGGGCGAAGAAGAGTCCTGCTTTGGCTAAACCGCGGTCAAGCATGTTTCGTGGGAGTCGCCCACGGAGGCTACGAGACGGATCAGCATCCGTGACGAGACTATCGCTTATTCGGCGCATTTAATCGCCGGCCGGGAAACGAAGTCTCTATACCAGCTGCAGGATGGCCAGATCGGGGGCTGTTCCGATGGCGAGAGTATTCCGGACCCCTTCGATCTACCCAACCGGGTTGGGGTCTTCATGGCCGGTACACAGAGGCGCTTCACTTCGATCATGGCGCGCCTCTGGTCGCCGTTCAACAGCGTGATGGCAGCCGGGACGGAGGCCCCTGTGCGCCCACCGCTCAAGTTTTGTCGAGCTGACGCATTGGCTGTTTCATGGCGGAAGCTAATCCGCCGGATCAGGACCTGCACAACGCGGAGATTGCAAAGGTGAGGGAACAGATCATCGGCTAAAGCGGACTGGCGGCCGCGACGAACGGATGGCGTGGAACGAGCCGCTGGATGCGCAGCTTATAGGCTCAGCCGACCAGAGCGCGCCGCAGAAGTCGTGAAAAGGAAGTACAGGTCCCGCTTACCTTCAGTTTTTGAGGGTAGGGAGCTTTTCAATACCCAGGGGCAGGGACCAGAATCCGCCGCTGGTAAACCGCCGGAAGCACTGGACGGCCGCACCGGTTCAGCCCCGTGGTAGATCTACCGCCATCATACCGGTGCGCCTGCATCGCAGACACCTCCGGTCACTACTCCAACCCGATGGATAATCTCGTGGCAGCTGCGGCACGGTTGGAAGCGATTCCAATTGAAGGCGATTCACCGCAGCGGTAGAGACACGCCGGTTAAGGAGCTCCTCAGACGGCCCTCGCTCAGCAAGAAGCGATTCAGATAGTCGGATCGGATCCACTCCACCCCCGCCCGAGCCGGAGCTATAGCCGACGCGGCCGATTTAACCGCCGACAAGCAATGCGCAGCGTGGTCTGGCCAAGGCAACAATCCGCAGGTGGCTTTGAAGATGCTCAAGTGGTAGTGGACCGCGCCAGGCACGAGGGAGGCCGAACTAGCAAGACAAGCAGAGGATCATCCGCCACGCCGGTTCGTCTGACCATCTTCGAACCAGGGGTCACGCCCTGCTCTTTGGGGTGCCTTGCTCGCCCCCGCGACGAACGCGGCGCTTGCCCAAGGACTTCAAGGGCGCGAAGGTGCCAAATTATACCGCCGATTTGGCTCCTGAGGCATGGATAGAAAGCTACGAGATGGCCATGGAGATGCTAGATGTGGATGAAGCCGCATGGGCGAAGTACTTCACAATGATGCCGGAAGGTACGGCCCGGACTTGGTTGAAAAACTTGCCGCCAACTCTATCACTCGTGGACCCGGGCCATAACCCGGTTCATCCAAAATTTCAAAGACACCTGTAAACAGCCCATGTCTGTGGTGGATTTAGCAGCTTGTGTCCAGCGGAGGGAGAGTCTACAACCCATTGCGCGCCGCTTCGAAGTTTTACATTCTTCGACGGATCAACCCCGATTCCGCGATCCCGACCTTGGAAGCCAATTGCCGTTCGAGCCATTGAAATTGAAGCTGGGTCGATGAAGTTTTGCCATGACATGGGCAATTTAATGGGCGTTTTGGTAAAGTACGCTGATTCTCGATAGTACCAAGGATCCCTAATCTGAGAATGATGAAGTGGGGAAGGAAAACAGAACGGCAACTCGAGGGCCAGCAGATCATTCGGCAGCAATGGAGGGAACAAGCGAAGTTTAACGGCAACATGGGCTTTGTGGCTAACACCAACGCAAGCAGGACAAGGGCCAGCGGCGCAGAGGTAGGCAGTCAAACCGGGCGGTCACAACCGGATCGCTTGAATTTTATATTGAATCAACCTTGTCCAAGCATGGGACGAAGGAGGCACCGCCAACCACCTTGGAAGGATTGTTATATTATGTGAGTTCAAAACTCCAACTCTTTCCGTATGATCAAGGGCCCGTGGCGGTTCAGTGGTCCGCCCGGTTACGGTGGAGGAAATGCCGCCTGTGATTCGTGGTAATCCGGCGGCAAGGCAATCGTAATAATCAAGGTAATCGTAACAATCGTAACCAAGGGGGCTACAATCAACAATAGCAGCAATGGGTTATCGAGCAACCCAAAGCAGCTTGAATGGTGGATGTACCACGCCTTTACCACCAGCTTGGACCGACGAGACCGAAAACTTCAAGCGGGCGGTCGGTGTTGTTGAACTGCCGCGCCGCATTACCTACGCTGGTTCGAGCAGCCGATTGTGTGGAGCAGAGAGGACCATCCTCCCCGGTTTACAATCCGGTCGCTTAGCCCCGGTGGTGGCACCCTGTAGGAGGGTACAAGTTTACCAAGGTTCTTATGGATGGAGGAAGCAAGATCAACATCCTGTACTACGAGACCTTCCGGCGATGGGGTTAACGGATAGGCATCTTAGGCCATCCAGCACAAGTGTTTCACGGAGTGGTGCCTGGTAAGTCGGCGTACCCGGTCGGTAAGATAGCTCTGGAGGTGACCTTTGGAGACGAACATGACTCCAGATCAGAGACATTGACATTTGAGGTGGTGAAAATTCAAAGCCCTCACCACGCCCTCTTTGGGCGGCCGGCTTATGCTAAGTTTATGGCACGGCCCTGTTATGTTTACTTACAGCTGAAAATGCCGGGTCACAAAGGAACGATAACGGTTCATGGAGCCGCGGATCGCCCGGAGTGCGAGGAAGGTGATGCGGCTTACGCAGAGTCGGTTTGTGCCACGTAAGAGCTAAAGTATTATAAGGACAATGTTGATCCGGCGGATATGACCCCTTTGAAAAGCCAACTACAGAGCATGATCCGGACTTGAAGTTCAAATCGGCGGCCGAGACGAAGCTTGTTGATTTTGTGCCCGCATTCATCCAAGCAGTTCACCATCGCGCTAACTTGATCCTAAATAGGAAAGCGCTACCATCGAAGTTCATCCGTGAGAATCGACATTTTGCATGGAAGCCTTCCGACATGCCAGTGTACCGAGGAACTCGCTGAGCACACTCTTAATGTTGACCCAAATACAAACCGTAAAACAGTTTCTTCACGGTTTAACGAGGAAAGGCGCAAGGCCATCGGAGAGGAAGTTGCTAGGCTTTTGGCAGCAGGGTTTATCGTCAAGTCTTTCATCCAGAGTGGCTTGCTAATCCGTGTTGGTCCTAAGAAGAATGGCACTTGGCGATGTGCGTGGATTACACAGATCTTAACAAAGCTTGTCCAGCAGATCCTTTCGCCTCCCCCGATTGACCAGATCATTGATGCGACGGCGGTTGTGAGCGCTTGAGCTTTTTGATGCGATTCCGTTATCACCAGATTAAGATGGCGGTTAAGGACCAGGAGAAAACAGCGCTTATCACCCCTTTCGAGCCTTCGCTATGTATCTATGCCTTTGGGCTCAAGAGCGCCTAAGCAACTTATCAGCTATATGCGTAACTGTTTGCATGAACAGATCGGCCGTAATGTGCACGCTTATGTGGATGATATCGGTGAAATCAAGGCAGAAGAAAACATTGATTGAGGACTAAAAGGAAACTTTTGACAACTTGCGGGTGTACAAGATGATGCTCAACCCGCCAAGTGCGCTTTTGGTGTTCCGCAGCAAATTGTTGGGTTTTCTTGTGTCCAACCGGGATTGAGGCTAATCCGGAGAAGATTACAGCTATCACCTCCTTGGCTAAGCCAAAGTGCATCAACGATGTCCAACGCTTGACAAGCCGGATTGCTGCGCTTAAGCCGGTTTATCACGCCTAGAGAGAAGGCTATCCTTTGTACCAGATGTCAAGAAGACGGATCAATTCGCCCGAGCTCACCACGATGAGGCATTGAGGATTTAAAGCGGCAGCTGGCCAACCCGCTTCGTTCTTGCTGCCCCTATTGACAAGGAGCCGCCTCCGTTATATGTTGTCGCTAATGCCAGGCAGTGAGTGTGGCCATTGTGGTGGAGCGCAAGGAGGCAGTGGAAGGAGTATCCGTTCAGCGCCGTTTATTACATCAGCGAGGTTCTCATCGAATCTAAACAAAGATATCCACATTGGCGTAAGTGGTATATGGAGTTTTTATGCAAGTCGAAGCTAAAGCAATATTTCCAAGGGCACCCCATCACAATGGTCGGCCTGCCCTTGGGCGATATCATACTAAACCGGAAGCGATCGTCGGATCGCTAATGGGCTATAGAACTTGGGCAGACGGTTTAAAGTATGTGCCCTTGGACGGTCAGAAAATCTCGTGCACTTGTGGATTTCATTAATGATCGGACGGAGTTGCAAGCCGAGGAGAAGCCGGATCACACATATTGGACCATCCATTTCGATGGGTCCACGAATTGAGGGCTCGGGGCAGGAGTTGTATTAACTTCCCCACGAGGTGACAAGTTCTGTTATGTTCTCCGCCTAATGTTCCCTTGTACTAACAATGTAGCTGAGTATGAAGCTTTGCTCCATGGTCTCCGGATGGCTAAGGAAATGAATCTCAGCCGGTTAAATGCTTTGGTGACTCGGACTTGGTGGCCCAGCAAGTATCCGTACTTGGGACTCCAAAGATCCACTCATGGCTGCATATCGTCGGGAAGTGGATGTTGTTGCAGACATTTTAAAGGATATCGTGGACCATGTGGATCGTCGGAAGAACGGCGGCTGATGC
This sequence comes from Aegilops longissima, assembly GCA_021605205.1. NCBI lineage: Eukaryota > Viridiplantae > Streptophyta > Magnoliopsida > Poales > Poaceae > Aegilops > Aegilops longissima. The sequence goes on along the minus strand of CM038677.1, from coordinate 149,434,307 downwards.
TTTGAGCCGGCCGGGCTCCCAACGTAAACCGTCCCGCCTAACGCTTTTCCTTGATGTGTTGCACAAACCGTCAGTTAAGCTTCCTGATGAGATTGATTTGGCTATCCCTGATCCGGAGGCTCAATTGGTGGCGGCCCTGCATGTCATTCCGGATTGGACGCTCCCTTATTTGGCATACATGAGCCGGGGCGAGTTACCAGAAGATGAGACGTTGGCCCGGCAGATAGTTCGGCGGTCTAAGTCTATGACCATTGTTAATGGCGAAGTTGCACTGCGATAAAGGTGTCGTATGCTTAGCGCAGTGTCCTCAAGAGGGCTGTGAGATATTGCGAGAGATTCATGAACGGGATTGTGGTCACCACGCCGGTTCAAAATCCTGGTGGCCAAAGCGCCCGCCATGGTTTCTATTGGTTGACCGCCCATGCCGATGCGGAGGATCCGTCGACGATGTGATGGTTGCCAAAAGTTCTCCAGCGTGTTTCATGTGCCAGCCCAAGAATTGAGAATGATTCCAATTACTTGGCCGCTTATGACTTGGGGTTGGATATGGTTGGACCTTTCAAAAGGTCCAAGGACAAAAAGACCCACCTGTTGGTGGCGGTTGATAAATTTACTAAGTGGGTGGAGGCAGAGCCTGTTAGCAAGTGTGATGCGCCACGGCGGTTCGGGTTCATCAAACGGGTGATTTTCCGTTTGGGTTTCCACACAAGATCATCACGGACAATGGCACCAATTTCTCCAAAGGAGCTATGAAGGAATTTTGTGAACGAGAGCACATCCGCTTGATGTTTCTTCCAGAGCCCACCCGCAATCCAATGGTCAAGCGGAACGAGCTAATCAGGAAATCTTGAAAGGTATTAAACCTCGGCTTATGGTCCCTTTAGAGAGGACACCGGGTTGTTGGGTGGAAGAGCTACCATCGGTGATATGGAGTATAAACACTACCCCAACCGATCCAATCGGATACACGCCGTTCTTTATGGTCTATGGAGCGGAGGCGGTCCTTCCCAAAGGATATACGCCACGACTCGCCGAGTAGCAGCTTATGTTGAGGCAGATAGCGAGGTAGCACGGCAAGATGATTTGGATCGACCGGACGAAGAGCATGATATGGCAGCAGCTCGCTCGGGCGGTCTACCAAAGCAGGATCTTCGCCGGTATCACAGCCGGGCGGGTTAAAACCAGAACCTTTCAGAAGGAGACTTAGTGCTGCGGCTCATTCAAGACCGTAAAGATATGCACAAGCTATCCCCACCTTGGGAGGGGCCTTTGTGGTCAGCAAGAATCTATACAACGGGTCCTACTATCGATTGATGTTCGAGAGCAAAGGACTCACACGACGCCGAGGAGGAGACCAACAGCCATGGAACATAGCTCATCTTCGCCTTATTATACCGAGCCATTGGCTCCACTTATGTACATATCAAGACAATGTATATATTATGAATAAAGGCAATAAACCGGATCCTCGCCACGGCGGGTATCTGCTCAGATAAAAGACCGTTCGGTACATGGAGATGTTGCCGTGAAGCGGCCTCCGTTTAACCCTTGGCCTCGCTTTCAGAAATTTTTGTCATTTGGGGCTTGGTCGTGTCCGAACCAATGCAACACCTCTTGGCGGCGAAAGCCACCAGATCATTTGGGGGCATGGTCACGTCCGAACCAGATCACACCTCTTGGTCGGCCTAAGGCCATAGAATCACTTGGGGCTTTGGTCGAACCCGAACCATCGCAATGCCACTTGATCGGCATCATGCCACGAGTTCGGTTGGGGACCGCTGACTTGAACCATCGCTACATCGTATAGGGGCTTGGTCCTGTCCGACCATGGTAACACCATCCGATCCGCTCAAGACAGCCTTTTCTTGCAAAATGATTTTTCTCATTGATTTTGCTTCCATGTGGTCTTTATGCCACCATTTGGCTTTTGTTGGCCTTCTTAAACCGACAAAACTTTTAAACCGGATTTACGCTGTCGTAATTCGATACGTTTTTAAGTCTGGCGATTTTGTTCCGCTTGATTTTACCGTTAACATCCCATTATGGAGTAACAGGGGCTTATCATGCCCGACACACGATTTACATGGTAAATCGGCATTATACACACAGGATCGTTCTCCTTTGACGGCGATGGTTTATAAAGGCCCGCTTTGGGATTGGTTAAAGTTTCATGTGTGTGCCGACGGCAGGTATGTTTGTATCGCATAATTTTGATCAGATACCTCGATATTTTCTTATATAAATATATTGGCATCACAATCGATTCGAGGCGCAAGCCGCTGTGGCGGTTTAAGAATTTGTGATTGCAGCAAAATATGTTGCAGATTCACTACTTCAAACCCAACGATCCAAAGACCGCCATACAAAGGTTTACAGACCGAGGTTGTACCGCATTGTTCAAAATAAAGCACTAACTATCCTATTACAAAGCCTTTGAGGCCCGGCGTTTTCGTGTAGAGTTATGCCTTGAAGCTTTGGATACGCCACCCGGCTTGATTTAATTACGCCGCTTCACCGGGTTGGCGCGAGGTAGAGGGGACGGCGCTGGCGCCGGTTCAGCTTCTTCTTCCTCCTCACCCAAAGCCCGAAATCATTGGTGGACCAGTCAATCCGGTTAAGGCCCGAAGACAGCTTCTTCACTTATCAGCTCAGCCGGATCAACGCCGGGGCATAAGTGTGCTTACGGATTGAGGAACAAGGCTCAGACTTCCGGATGACAAACTCCACCCGCTTGTTGTTTGCGCTATAAAAGAGCGGTGAACCTCCAGTTGGCTTCAGCTGCCAATTGACTCGCCAATGGACGATTTCCTTTGTAATCCGCTTCAGGGCGTCGTTATCAAAGGCTTCACCGTTCTCTTGAGCGCTGGGAAAACCTTTGGCTATGTCACCGGATCAAGATCCGCTATCCACGCCTTGGCACGAGTCGAGCCGAGGGTGCCAGCCCGGCCGCTGGATCGCTTAACTCTTCGTTGCCCGGAATCATGGACAGCCGGTCCAGGTATCTCGATCAGGATGGCGCCGTATTGTCGCACGATATGGTGCATATGGCTCGCTACGCCGTATATAGCTGTTCAATCAGAGTGTAAGAAGCCTTGAGCTTCTTCCGCACGCCGGAGCCTGTGATGAGCGGCGCGCTTGCTCGCACCAAGTTCGCACAGCTCAAGTTAAACCGCAGAAATATCAAAATTAAGATAGTCCGTGCAAGTTTTCTTACCAAAGACGGCAGATGTCATGGCATGCACTTGGCGCTTGAGTCCGTAAGTTCTTCACCACCGCTTTAAGGGCTGCTTCAGCTTCTTCCGCCCGCTTTATTAAACCGCTTTTCGGTGTCCCGCTTGACCGCCGGATTTGTACCACTCCTTCAGCTGTTCCATGGTGGTCGTGGCAGTTTTAACTCGCCTTTGGCTTTGGTGGCTTCTGCTATTTGAGTCTCCAGATTGGCTCAAAAGTCCTTGAGTTGCACAGTTTGCTGATATATTTCATTCTGGTGACAAAGGGAACATGTTAGTTGTTCATTATACAAAGTCCCAAGCTCAATACAAGTATTCAACTTGGCACTTGGGGCTAATGGCTAGCTGATCTCAGTCTGCTATGAGGAGACACAACTTAAGTCCCGGTTTAACTTTGCAACGTTAAACCGACCCTTGGGGGCTACTATGCAGTTAAAATATAAGAAAAGTCAACTCATTACCTCATAGCGGTCCTTCATGCGATTTACTAGACCGGCTTCAAAGTCACGGCTTGTGTAAAGCCGGTTCGTGAAGCCGTAATGAAGTTCTTGGGCGAGAAATTGTCGAAGCGTATATATCGCCTTCCCTTGTCTTTGCTCATAGTAGTGGAACTTTCTTTGATGCTGTGCTTTGCTAAAGTAACGGTTGGCTAGGAGCAGCAGTAGCAAGACTGTCACAATAACATCGCCATTTTCAGCGGTCTTGTTTGGGCTTGATGTCGTTTTGCTTTGGCTCGGCGGTTCAATAGTCACGACTACCGGGCGGACGGGTTTGATGGAGCAGGCTGTGAGGTTTCCACTTGACCTCCGGTTCAACTTCCGCGGGTCGCCAGATCGTTTTGTACAACTCGCCGAGCTTTCCTTGGCGGCTTCGTGGATTTTCGTGGTTGTTCTCGGGGTTTTTCCGGATCAACATCCGGAGTAGGATCAAGAGTTTTCGCTTTCTTGCTCAAGCGAGCCTTGGTGCTGCAATATTCAGAATTGATCAAGACAAATTGACCAAGGTGATGGTGAATCGAATTGACGGACAGCAATTACATACCCCGCGGCGATGTTCAGCGGAGGCAATTGTGTGGTGGATGAACCGCCAGACGAGTTGGAAGAGGCCTGATAATTCGGTCGACGGATTGAGAGGACATCGGAAGAAACCTTTAAGGGATAACGCCAGAGAGCAAGTCACCGACGACGCCCGGATGGTGTGTCCGTAAACCGGATGAGGTAATCCGCTGGCCATTGTGGCCGGGTTGTACGGGCGCCTTCAGCCTTGCCAGGTCTTCAAGGAAAGATTTGGATTCAAGTAAGAACAGGAATGATATTTTTCACTTTCCGGACGGCGCGACGAATTCTCTTAACCGCGCAAGATCGGATTCGAAGAAAGAAGGATTACCTCAACAGGTCGGCATGACCGGCTTCAAAGATCATCCCGGAAGAAAATTGTCAAGAAAAGAATGTAAAGGGGCCAAGGATATGCAGGAAGAAACACAAAGCGAAAGCCGGTTTACGGCGGCTTCCTTGTAAGTGTCAAGTTTACCTCAGCTTCGATTCTTCGCCCTCCGCGGATCGAGAGGACTCGCGGTCTTCTTCTTGCTCTGCTTTCTTAGTGGCCTTGGACTTTACACGCGCGCCCGAACCGGTTTGGTGCGTTTCGTATGAGCTGTCAGCCGAGAAGTAACAAGGATTAGCGATATCAACAGAGTATTAAGAGCCCGAAAGGCGTGAGTAGAGCTTACCGCCGGCGGTTTGTTGGCGGCACAAAATGGAGCCAACCCGTTAGGCTGCAGACGGAGATTGGCTCATCGAGCATCTTCTTGACGATCTCGGTGACCTCCTGTTCGCTTATGGGCAGCTCGTGACGCCTTTGAGGATCTTTGAGGCTGCCGTGTACTGCGTGCATCAATCCGGCCGGGCGGCTTAGTGGCAAACGCCCCAAGAAACCCAAAGAACGCACAAGATCCACGCCGTTGCCATTGGCCATTAGAGCCCGGAGCTTGATTATTTGCGGTGCGAAGTTCTTCCGCTCGCGGCGGTTAAGCGTGAAGGCAGCGGATGCTGGTTGTTGAGCCGGTGAGAACGGTAACCCGCAAGGGGTTTTCGCTAAGGTGAGCAGTGTTCCGCAAGAGAACCAGGTTTGGTTCCAACTTTGATGGCCGTGGTGCTTGGCGTGAGGAAAATCGACTTCCTTCCTCTTCGGATTGAAATGCCGCCCAGCTCCGTGTTGGGACCATCGTAAAATTCTGTGCGACGGTTCAAATGGAAAAATCCCGAACAACTCCACAGATGGTTCTTCTTGAAGATAGACTTCACGTAAGACTTGAAAGTTGCATATGTTCGACATGCACTGGGCCGATATCCCGCGGATGGAGTTGCAAACCGGCAAGGACGCCCCGAAAAATTTTGAACCGGGCGGCAGAACCCTGTCTAGGTGCTGCATAAACACATTACTTCTCGCCGCATGCTCGGGAGGAAACTCGCCCTCCGGAACACGCCAATGGAGGACATTTTTTGGAGCCAAACCGCCAGTGGTGACATAGCCGTTGAGCTGCGTTTCAGTGATTTTGGACCGGACCCAGTTGCAAGCGGAAAATTGAGGAGCCATTCCGGAAGACTAAAGATGCGAAAGAAAGGAAAAAACGGTTCACCATTGAACGGGTCAGGCATTGCAGATATTGTTAAACCGGCAATTCAGCAGCCGGCTTCCCATTCCGGTTTAACTGAGGACTAATGGAGTGACGGATTAGCTATCAAAGGTTAAACCGCCAAAGGAGGCAGAGCTGAAAAAGTTACTAAGTGTAGACAGAAACAGGTTTCCCACGTGAATGAAAGTAATCTAGATCTACCGGAGTTCAAGAAGAAAATTTCACGACCTATGCAAACCTCAGACAAACAAGCAGAAGGTTCGTGCATGTTAAAATAAAGGATCTGAACAGAAAAGGGAAGATGCATAGAGTCGGATGGACGGCGAAGCAGTGATTTGCACAGATGAGCGGTACGGCCGAGCCGTCACGCCATGGCGCAGCAAGTATGAAGAACTGGTATGAACGCTACGAGCTATGAGACGAACAGAGTTTTCAGATGAGATCTAGGGTTTGAAGGAAACCTTACTCGACGAAAGCGGAAACCGCGGAGGAGCACTCAAACTCGTAGGATCAGGTTGATGCAGCGCCCGGCGTGAAGCGCCGGTCGAAGGTTGAGGGCGACGGCAAGAGCTTCAGTGGTCGGAGCGCCGCGAGGAAGGAGAAGAGAGGAAGAAGAAGAAGAGAAGGGCCCGACCGGTCTATTTATAAGGGACCGAGCAATCAACGGGCGCGAGAATCGAGGAGTCAAAAGCGGCGGAAGGTGCAGCGCCGCCTCGATTTCCGGATAGCCTTAATGAAGGGAATCTTACTCTTTGGATCTTTTGTTTAAAATGACGCTGTGGTGCCCCGACACGAAGATCGAGGATGATGTCACGGCGGTTCAAGCGGGTGGCGGTTTACAAAATGTGAAAGGAGATCAAGAGTTTCGAAGATGTTGAAGATTAACCCTGAACCGTTCAAGTCAACTGGGGCCTAATGTTGGGGATACAACTGCGGAGTGTGAACCGCCTTAAGGGCCGGTTTACCCTCGCTCATGATCCAGGCCCATGATGGAGGCCCGAGCCCAGAGGCTAATTAAGGTCCATATATGTAAACCGCCTTTATTATTGTAGCTTGTGTTGTAAGACAAGAAAGAAGAGACCAAGCCGGACTCTTGTATGAGCCGGATTGGGACTTCAGGACCGCCCAAGGCCAACCCGTGTATATAAGGGGACGACCCGTGGCGAAGTTAGGGACAGAGAATTGAGGCTAAGGCAAAGCTATTGCTCCCTAGTCGCCGAAACCATATCAATCACACCACAATCGGACGTAGGTTTTACCTTCATCAAGGGGCCGAACCAGTATAATTCCCGTGTCTTGTGTCCGCTTTAACCCCCGTAGGTTAACCCGTACGATGGCCCTACGACTAAGTCCTTTCATGAGGGCATCTGCCGTGACGATTCCACGACACATTGTGTTGTTGACGAATTTGAAGACCTAAGAAGAATTTCAACTCTCCCATCATAGACATTTGATATTCTTCACTCATCATATAGGCAAATTCATCACTATAACGTTGGTCAGTACAGCCAAAGATAATATCATCAACATATATTTGGCACACAAACAGTTCACCATCATATGATTTAGTAAAGAGAGTAGGGTCGAGTGAACTGGTGTGAAGCCATTCTTCACGAAGAATTCCTTCAATGTATCATACCACGCCTGGGGGCTTGTTTGAGACCATAGAGGGCCTTGTTGAGTCTCAAGACTTTGTCGATTCTTGGATCTTCAAAACCGGGGTTGAGCAACATATACTTCTTCCTCAAGCTTACCATTGAGGAATGCACTTTTCACATCCATTTGATATAAGATGATATTATGATGGTTAGCATAAGCAAGTAATATGTAATAGCCTCAAGTCTAGCAACAGTGCAAAAGTTTCATCGAAATCAATTCCTTCAACTCTGTGTAGCCTTGAGCTACAAGTCGTGCCTTATTCCTCACCACAAGGCCATTTTCATCTTGCTTGTTGTGGTAGATCCACTTTGTGCCAATGATATTATGCTTGCGAGGATCTGGACGCTTGACCAGTTCCTGACATTGTTGAGCTCGAATCGATGTAATTCCTCTTGCATGGCCTGAATCCACTCAGCTCCAAATGCTTCATCTACCTTAGTGGGCTCTGTGATAGAGACAAAAGCATAGTGCCCACAAAAGTTAGATAAATGTGAAGCTTTTGAGCGCGTGAGAGGACTCGGCGCTTCAATGTCATCGATGATCTTGTCATCTTGCACTTCTTTTGCAACGCGAGGATGAGCTGGTTGTCGCCGAGGAATTTGATCATTTTCCTCAAAGACCATTGTCTTCAAAGATTATCTTCAGTGCATCACTCGACGTTCTTCACAGACAGAATGAATTCTTCACAGATTCTTCAAGAGGAATGACATCCTCGTTGCCTTGAACTTGATAGATTCCTCGTGCTGGTTCATCTAACATGAAGGTAGGTGCTCTCTTTGCGAGCCATTAGTTTCATCGAACCGCACATCTACAGATCAACAATCTTGTGAAGAGCGATGTTGAAGACTCTATAGGTGTGCTAGTCCTTTCCGTAACCAAGCATAAAACCTTCATGTGCTTTCGGTGCAAATTTAGAACTGTGATGAGGATCTCTAATCCAGCATTTAGCAATCAAGACTTTGAAATAACTCACATTGGGTTTCTTATCGCTGAGGAGTTCATAGGCAGTCTTCTTGAAGAATTTGTGAAGATATACTCTATTGATGATGTGGCACGCGGTATCAATTGCATCAATCCAAAAACGACTAGGCGTTTTGTATTCATCAAGCATAGTGCGAGCCATCTCAACAAGAGTTCTGTTCTTGCGCTCCACGACGCCATTTTGCTGAGGAGTATATGGAGCAGATAACTCATGAGTAATACCAGGTTCATCAAGATAGGCATCAAGACTGGAATTCTTGAACTCAGTTCCATTGTCACTCCTGATGTGTCTGATCTTCACACCAAAGTTAGTTGAAGCCCTCGAGGAAAATCGTTTTAAGACTTCATGCATTTCATTTTTGAAAGTAGCAATGTGTACCCATGTGTAACGAGAGTAATCATCAACAATAACAAAGCCATATAGAGATGCATCATTAGTGACTGCTGAGTAATGATTAGGACCAAAGAGGTCCATGTGAAGCAATTCGAAGGGACGAGTAGTGGTCATGATAGTCTTCGCTGAATGCTTGGCCTTGGTCATTTTTCCGGCTTCACAAGCTCCACACAAGTGATCCTTGAGGAATTTGACATTCTCAATGCCAATGACATCCTTCTTCTTTGCAAGCATGTGCAAATTCCTCATGCCCGCGTGACCAAGTCGCCGATGCCATAGCCAGCCTTCTGAAGCTTTTGCAAGTAGACACACGGCTGGTTGTGGTCCTGTAGAGAAATCAACAATATACAAGTTTCCTCTCCTAAAGCCTTCGAAGACTTTGGAATTGTCAGCTTCCATAATCACAACACAACGATATTTGCCAAAGATAACAACCATATCAAGATCACAAAGCATTGAGATCGACATGAGGTTGTATCCTAAGGACTCAACAAGCATGACTTTGTCCATGTGTATGTCCTTAGAGATCGCAACCTTACCAAGACCCAATACCGACTTTTGCCTTTGTCAAAGAAAGATGATATGCTTCAGATGTGACGGTGATAAGGGGCATCCATCAATAGATTCTTGTCACGGTCATGTGATTTGTACATCCACTATCGAGAACCCACTCGGTGGCTTTGGGTTGATCATCCCGCAAATGAATTAGTGCAACTTACGATCTCATATACTTCATCGCTAAGAATATGATATCAAGTTCATCGATGAATTTCATCAGCAAGATAATGATAAGCAAGATGAGGACGTGTGAAATGAAAGTTCATTTCATCATGATTAGCTCAAGGCCCTTTCGTGCATTTTTGTCGTGCCCCAAAGAAATTCTTTCGACATTTAAAGCACGCCCGAGACCTGACCCCGCAGAAGAGGTTAGTTCTTTTTCTTCACCACCCACATCTCAAGGGGTGGCAAAGAGTTCATCACTCATGAGCACCATATGAGAATGGTGGCATAAAGGCCAATCCATTTCGCTTCACATAAGAGGGGTTAGGGTAAGCATATGAATAAGCAGAGAAATTCTTCAAGACTTATGAACATATTGGTTTGAAGAATAATGCACATATTCATAGCCCTTAGCTCTACCTGCTAAACAGAGTTGTTAGCACGATGATAATCATATGAGGACTTTGATCCATATGAAGAGTTTGATCTGGGTTCCTATTCTTCATGTGTGGTGTCATGAGGACATTCACCTGAAGACTTTCAAGGCACTTCTTGGGAACACCGATTTTCTTCATAGGGGAACCGCTCCTGCAGCTTAGTGCCAACATATCTAGCAAATACTTCACCATTCTGATTTTTGAACAGTTTATAGTTGAGTCAAATGACTCATCGAAGAATGAGGATATTCGCATGTAAAGTCAGATAAGTTAGATGGATCAATCGGAGGTCCCTTTGCAGCAACCCATGAGGTTTTGGGATACCGCTCAGCTTCCAATATGTTCCATCAGCATTGAGTTTCCTCTCAAAGTCAATACCTCTTTCCTAGGGTTCTGTTGAGGATCTCGCTTTTAAGCACATCACAAAGAGTCTGATGCCCTTTGAGGCTTTTGTACATGCTGTCATGTACAATTCCTTCAGCCCTGCATCGTCAAGTGATAATAGCAATGTCCTCAGATGAGGAATTAGTGATAGCAGAGGCAGGTGAAGAATTTGTAACAGTTGAAGCATTTGAACATTCAGGTGAAGAATTAGCAGATTTACGTTCAATGCACTTTAATCATGGAGGAACAAATTCTTCCTGAGAAGCGCTGATTTGTTGAGCAAGTAATGAATCACGCTCCTTCTGAAGATCTTCATAACTCACTCTTAGCTTCTCAAGATCTTGCTTTCTTTGAAGAAATTCATAAGAAAGTTTCTCATGATCAGACAAGAGAGTGTTATGATGACCTTGAAGGCTGTCAAACCTAGACTGAAGTCTCTGAAGATTTTCAGCCAGGGCTTTAGTGCGATCCATTTCTTCACCTAACATATCATCACTTTTATCTTGCATGTTTTGAACCTTTTCAAAAGCCCTTTGTTGTTTTCCAGCAATCTTAGCATGTTTTGAGTAACTGGGCTTTAGATCTTCATCAGATTCATTTTCACTTGATTCAGAGGAGGTATATTTGAGTACCTTGGCACCCTTTGCCATGAAGCAATAGGTGGGAGCGTAGTCATCACTATCTTCATCAGCTTTGTTGGTGAGGTCATTTTCTTCAGAGTTGAAGATGGACTTGCTGACGAAAGCAGTAGCGAGAGCTAGACTCGCCACACCAGACTCAGATTCTTCTGATGCCTCCTCTTCCTCATGTTCCTCAGATTCAGCTTCAGAGTCCATTTCCTTGCCAATGAATGCCCGAGCCTTCTTGGAGCTGCTTTTCTTGTGAGAAGAGGGCTTTGAGGATTTTGATGATGAAGATTTCGACGATTTCTTCTTGTTTAATTCCTTTTCCCACTGAGGACAATCTTTAATGTAGTGACCAGGTTTCTTGCATTTGTGGCAAAGTCTTCTCTTATAGTCACTGGATGAGGAATCAATGCTTCTTGAGGATTTTCCAAAGCGACCACGTCTTGAGAACTTCTGGAATTTCTTCATGAGCAAGTGCTAGCTCCTCGCTTAATTCTTCAGATCTCCAAGGCTACTACCGAGTCTTCACACTAAGATTGAGACACAGCCTTGGCCTTCGTGGCACGGTTTTTCCATAGCTAGAACCATAGAGATCTCTTTTCAGAAGTCGAACTCATGAGTATTTAGCCTCTCGAGGATATCACTGGATCAAGTGACTTGTAGTCAAGACGCCTTGTATCGCAAGTGCTGAGTATCAAATGAGGAATCAAGAGATCTCAATAATTTCTTCACCACCTCATGGTCGGTGATGTCATGGCACCAAGCGCTTGAAGCTCATTTGAGATGTCATGAGGCGATCAAGGTTTGTTGAACATTTTCGTTGTCGAGTCTTTTGAAGCGGTTGAAGAGATTGTAAGAACATCAACTCGAGAGTCACGCTGAGTTGAGACTCCTTCATTTACTTTGGACAGCTCGTCCCTGTATGAGCTTGGCAGTTTCCAAAGCACTCACTCTTCCATATTGTCCTTTGCTCGATGGCCACATATGATATTCTTCGCTGAGAATCGAGTTGCTTGAATCTCTTCACATCGGCAGCATTCAGAGAAGGTGTGACTGAGGGAACACCATTTTCCACAACATACCAGAGATCGTTGTCAATTGCCTCAAGATGCATTCACATCTTGTTCTTTCAGTAGGGGTAGTCCGTCCCATCAAAGGTTGGACACCCTGCTGAGACCTTGATCATACCTGCGGTCAACATAACTAAAACTCCAGGTGGTTAAACCAAAATCACACAGAACAAGGGAGTACCTTGCTCTGATACCAATTGAAAGTGCGTTATATCGACTAGAGGGGGGTGAATAGGCGATTTTTATGAATTCTTCACTGAGGAATTTGCCGGTGAGGAAATTCCTTAGTGAAGAACTACTTGCAGCGGAATAAGTACTCAGAAGTAAGCATAAGAGAATGCGGGCATGGTCATCATGATGAAATGAAGACAATCAAAGAGTACAGAAAAGCATAAACACAGGATAGCACAATATGAAGACAAACAGATCAAGAAATTGAGCCGAGGAAATTGAGAAAGTCTTCATCAAAGTCTTCAAACACAGATATGAATGAACACTCAACACAAGAATGAGGAAATGAGAGGGTTGAGGAAATAGAACCAGAAGGTTGGTGAAGACAATGATTTGGTAGACCAGTTCCAACTGTTGTCTCGCTTGTACGTCTGGTTGAGCGGCTGAGTATTTAAACTCGAGGACACACAACACAAGACACCCGATCAGCCGAGCACGCAGCTCAGACACCAAGTCCTCACCAGATTCTCCTTGAACTAAGGTCACATGCACTCGCCCAATCACTCGTGGTAAGTCTTCAGCGACTTCCAAACCTTCACAGACTTGGTCACCGGCGATCCACAATTCCTCTTTGATGCTCTAGACCATGACGCCTAACCGTCTGGAAGAAGCACAGTCTTCAAAGGTAATAAGCGCCGATCCATGCAGGATCAATCTCTTGATGATGCTCAATCACTTTGGGTTTGTAGGGGTTTGGTGTTTGGGTTTTCCTCACTCGATGATTTTCACTCAAAGTCCCTGAGGATGGGTTGCTCTCAAATGACAAGTGTCAAGTTTCTCTCGGAGCAGCCAACCAGCTAGTGGTTGTAGGGGCGGCTATTTATAGCCTAGGGAGCAGCCCGACATGATAAGACATAAATGCCCTTCAATGATATGACCGTTAGGTGGATAAGATATTTTGGGACAGGTGCCAAGAAGACAAAGAACGGTCGGAAATTTGAATCTCAAATTCCTCGGGGCTATCATGTTCTCATCGTAGGCAATCCAGATCTGGCGAATTCCTAACTCCTCGGCCGAATAAATTCTCGTGACTGTAAGAACTTCGTCTCTCACATCAAGAAATTGACTGAATCTGTATGAGATTTCCAAAGGCTTCACTCAAGGGATTGGTAGGTGTAGGATTTTGAGTTGAGCATCACATGGAAATTTTTCCTTAGTATTTCCTCGACCCCTTTAACAAAGACGGTGTTTCCTATGACTCAAGAAAGAGAAAACGAAACTACGAAAACAAAAGTCTTCACGCTTCATGTTCCTCAAATGAATACCAAGTCTTCAAGGTCACACCAATTTCTTCACTTTCAAAGTCTTCGTAAAGTCTTCGAATATCAAAGTCTTCAATCGAAGAACTTCATTTTTAGGGTCGACTTTCTCTCAGAATATCAAACTCCTCATAGACTTATAGACCTGTGTACACTCACAAACACATTAGTCCCTTAACCTATAAGTCTTCAATACACCAAAATCACTAAGGGGCACTAGATGCACTTACAACTTGACCCCTGGAAAAGATAAGGATATTCCAAGAAGTGGACTACGGACAAAAATAAGTACGAGTTTTATCTCGATATGTGGGATACCCCAAGAAGTATGAAGGGATGAAGTACTATTGGATATAAAGGAGGTAGAATGTTGGTAATATGGAGCAATTGTAACTCCATGATGAGTCTGAGTAACCACATCTTAGTTTGGTACCAATAGAAGGAAGGGAGACAGTACAATGGGAGGGATTTAAGAATGCTAGGAAGCTGGATGTTGGAATAAAGATCAGTTGCCCCCCCCCTGATGAGGAGTTCAAGGTATACAAGTGATGAGATGAGCCATAACCCACAGGCTCCAGGACCTGCCAAGAAACAAGCACACTCTTGCTGAAGGAAAAACCCTGGAAGATGTTACTCCCTATCAACAGACGATCTTATAGGAGTTTACGCAAAACCTGAGAGTTGTGAAGAACGATAAATGATTTGTTCAGCTTGCAGAAGTAATGGATATATCCGAACTTAGTTCGTCGACAAGAGAAATTCGGCAATGCTTGTGAGGATGACCGAGAGTTAGAATGCGAGATTCGCTAAACCATAAACAAGGTAATGATTTGGGTGCAAGATGGATTGATCACCATACCGACTTACTCTTATTATTCGCTTTGCTATAAGAGATGGTAAATCTGAGTGACTTGCCTATAGTAGAGAGACGACGATCAAAACCTTGTTTGAACCTTAGAGTGGTATGACAATTTTTCCCCTTGTACAAGGCAGCTGTTGCCAACCGTAGGTCATACGGTGAGGTTCAACCCAGACCCATTTCCTACAGGAGAAACTATAAATTGTTGACCACCATGATATATCGATAGTTGTTTAGTATTAGCGCCAGACCCGTCCGTTAAGGAGACCTAGTCTCAGAAGGACCTTACCAAGATAAAAGGACAGAAGAATTGAGGAAAAGGTTATGCCACTACCGGAAGAGCCTAGAGAAGGAATTTTCCCGAGGATCTGAGAAGACTGATCTTGTCAACAATAAGGATGGAGCATATGAGTTTTGATGGAACAGTAACGATGTTTCCAATGGTGGTAGCACCCCAGACCCCCTGTGATGATCGATGGATTTGAGAAGAAGCCCAAACCTAACCTATTTCTTTCTAGCCTCTCTGAATCTCGAGGACGAGATTCATTTTAAGGGTGGTAGGTTTGTAACATCCCAACATTCTAAATTTTGGAATGTTATATTAAATAGATAGTTTTGAATGATTGTATGATTGCTTGAGTGAAATTGAGTGAAAATTGAAACCTTTTGAAAGTTAAATGAGAGGGAATGAAATGAATTTTCCAAACTTTCACTTTGCATTTTGTTCTCCATAAATTCAAATTCATCACAAAACCCTAGAGAGAAGATGAAATGACTTCTTCCATTTAACTAAATGAAAAAGGGGTTTGAAAAGGATTTGAATTTCCATTTGGAAAATATTTCCAATTCAGAAACTTTATGCAACTCAATGATTTTCACGAGAGAAGATAAAATGACTTCTTCAAAACATCTGAAATATGAGTTGGGAGTTTAAAAGAAATAAATTTGAAAGCCCCTTTGAAATTATTTTCTATTTGGAGTTATTTGGATTTTTTTTCAAATTATTTTTTCTCCAAAAATAAAATAAATTTAAATTAGGGTAAAATGATTCCCTACATAAGAAAATTGGAGAGAAATAACTTTGAAATCATTTTGGTATTTTTAAAATTATTTGTATTGGCTTTTATTGCAACAGTAGCACTTTTGGCTTTATTTAAAATTTTGTGGATTTTATTTGACTTTAAAAAAATGTTCATGTTGTAGAAAATCTTTTTCTGAAAATTTTGATATATAATATGCCTATATTATATATTTTTTATGTTCTTTTTTTGTTTTATTCACTTGTCTGTCTTAAAAAACCTTTCCCTCCGACTGGGCCGGCCCAGCTAGCAAGCCCAGCCAGCGCGCCGCTGCCTTCCTCCTCCCGAGCAGGAGACCGGACGCCGCATGCGTCGCCGTCGCCGCCTTGCCCCTCCTCCACGCATCGCGCCGCCCCTCATCTCCATAAATAGAGTCGTCCCGGACCCCTCTCTTCTCCCAAGCAGCCGTCGTCACCGGATCTCACCACCGCCGCCACAGCTCCGCTGCCCTGCCCCACGGTCCACCGCCACCCTCGACCAACGTTGCCACTGCCATCGGGTCCGCCGTCTCGCGCCGCACCTCCCCGTGCCTCCGTCCGTCGCCGCCGACCCCAGAGCAGCCATCCCTATCCGAGGCCGAAGCCGCCGCCGCCGTCTTCCTCCCCACCGGGGCTGTCAATCGCCACGGTAAGCCGCTTCGCCCCTCGGCCGTCCGATCTAGATCCTAGGGCCCGGATTAGATCTAGCTATTTTTTCTTTTCGAAACGGTATGTGCTATTTAGCGAACGTTCGCTAGGTTAGGTCTTTGCAGCGAACGGTTTTCGTCGCATTGCTTCTGTAGTGGACGTTCCTCCGTTAGCTTTTCTGTCATGTAGCCAGGGACCCAGATGTAATTATTTTTCCTTACAGTTTAGCCCCTGGTTTTCTATCTATCACAACTTTTTATTCGCTTATCCAAATCCAACGAAACCAATGCCCACTTATTTGTTATGATCTCCTCTATCCACATAACCAACTTGAACATATTTTTGAAAGTTTAAAATTTGATTTCAAACAGATTTGAATTCAAACTTCTTTCGTTCATAACTTGAGTTTTATAACTCCGTTTGAGTTGATTCTTTTCCTAAAATAAAGCTCTTGACCTGAACTTTCTAATAAGGCCAAATCCACACAATTTTGGTACTGTTAGAAATTGTTTTCTGTTGCAAGAGTTAAATGCTTGTTTTCGAAGTTTTTCGAGATCTTTTCTTTGATTCTTTTTGCATGAGTGCTTATGATAGATTGAACGGAGTGTGACGAATAGTACTATCAGGAGTTATGAGTGCGAATCATCTACATCAACAGTACAAGGCAAGTTCACACTTTGATCATACTTTTCGTACCCAGTTTTTATGCATTAGTTTTACCCTCAAACATTGCATGAGTATGATTGATAACATGTGGGTTTTGGGAAGTAGTTGATGAGGTAGAACCTATTGTCCTTTATTGCAAACCTTGGGAGTTACTTCTACATTATGCTTATACTGCTATGCTTTGCTCGTAGACGTGGATTGGTTTTTCAAAGAATTCATGGAAATTGTGAGAGACTATTGTTAACTAAGGTTTAACTTAAGGTGGCTACTTTAATACACAACTGGGTGGATTGGTTGGGGCACCCTGGGGATACCAGTGGATTGCCCAGACACTTGGGGAATCCAGTGTTGTCCTAGGAGATCCCGGGGTTACCGTGTGATCATCCTATGGTTTGCCACCCAGG
Organism: Aegilops longissima; assembly: GCA_021605205.1. NCBI lineage: Eukaryota > Viridiplantae > Streptophyta > Magnoliopsida > Poales > Poaceae > Aegilops > Aegilops longissima. Next base: position 149,417,047 of record CM038677.1, on the reverse strand, counting down.
CTCAAAGGGATCATAAGATTATTCATGCTAGAAACTTCCGTGTGCAGCCATAAGCCATTATGGGCTCTGGCATAGTTGAGTATGTTGCATGACCTCTTATAGTGGTAGACTAGCAGATGTAGCGGATGTAGGTGGTACGGTCTACCCATGGTAAGAGTTAATGGTTTTGAAAGACTGTGTCTCGGTCATCCGTTTCTCAAACACCATGTAGTGCAAGAAATTCAACGAAGGAGATCGAGTCTTGTGGGGAAAAGTGTACAAACCTTTGCAAAGTGTATAAACTAATCATGATTAGCCGCGTCCCCGGTTATGGACATCTTGAGTACCTGGTACTTGAATTATTGATTTGATCTCATCACTTTACTTAATAAATTTGGTGGGTTAATGACTATTATTTTGGGATTGAGATGGGGTTACCATTCTCAATGTTTTCAAAAAACTTTGTAGTCAAATAAAATTATATTCCTTTGTTGAAGGGAAAAATTGGCTGCATGCAAAAATAAACTTAGAGCCTCCACCAGCCAAATATGCATGTAGTGATAGCTATTATTCATCACTATCCTATGGTGTGAATTTTCTAGTACATTCAATGTACTGACCCTTTGTGGCTGCAACGTCTCATGTTGCAGGAATCTTACGACGAGTAAGTGATACATTAGGGTTACGATTTCTACACTCAACTTTGTCGTTGGTGTTGATGGGAATCCACAACCTTGTTGTTACTTCTGCTATTTGGATTGAGGTAATAGTATTTATGTTACTTTATACATGTGATTTACCTCCGTTATAAATCCTCGAGTACTGTATGTGCCAGCATACCGATCTAGGGATGACACTTAAGCATAGAGACTTGCCGTCTAAGGTCTGGTCGCTACAAATGCAATCAGACCACACGGAGTAGGAAGCTGCCGAGGCTCCTCTCCTTTTCCGCCACGGCGCCTCACCAGCTTCGGGGGACTACTGTCGGAGTAAATAACCACGAGTAGCCTCATCTGGGTTCCTCGGTATTTCAAGACATCGGGGCTGGCTGCGCGCCTCAAGCATCAAAGATAAAGGACCGCCCTCTTGCGTCCGGCTGGTCCAAGCGGTCGGCTACTAGAGGGCGACGGCGTTTAGAAGACGGCCATGGAGTGGGCCGACTCCTAGCAGGCGGCCTCCAGAGTGGCCGGCTCCTAGCAGGCGGCTCCTCGTGCCCTCGAAGATAGCACCCACATAATCACGACGAGACAGGGCATGGCTACAGTGCAGTCTGCCACCCCTGAATCCAGGGCAGGGCGTGGCCATAGTGTGGCGTACTGGGCGGACATCCCTCGCCCGACGCGGCACTGTTGCCCCACAGCCCATGACATCACCCATGGCAGAGAAGGCCATGCACCCACGACGGGCTGTCGGTACGGCCCACAGGTGGCGGGCCCTACTTGTCCATGAGAAGCCAGAAGGCGGCGAGCCCTGACCAGTCGGCTCAGGGGGAGGCCGGCTCCTGACCAGGCGGCCCTCCCCCTTCCTTGGAGTTTGTGCACCATTAACTAGAAGAGATGGGGAGTGGCTATAGTGAACACCCACCAAGCAGCGGGACTATAGCCACGCTCTCCCCAACAAAGCACAGAGGCACTACCATAGTACTAAGCAGCCAGCAAGACCCGCAAGCGGCAGGCGCGGCCTATCGGCCAAGTACGAGACAGCCAGCCGGACCCACCAGGCGGCGGGCCCCAGCTGCCGGTGGAGAAGTCGGCTACCAGAGACACTGACAGCCGGGTCCTACCACCCGGCAAGATGACCATTGTACCCCTGGGGGGTAGGCCTATATAAACCCCCCAGGACACCCATGCAAAAGGTTCAAATTCTTAGACCACACACACACACACATAGAGAGAGGAGTAGAGCTAGCCTTGCCCTTCTTCCTCCTCTAGCCAAAGAGCTCAAGGAGCAACTTGTAGCTACTTGTTGAGACAGTGATCATGCGGAGACCCCGCAGAGTAGGACTAGGGGTGCTATCTCCTAGGAGAGCCCCGAACCTGGGTAAAGTGCACCGGTGTGTCTATGCCTCATCCCGTCTCCAGGCACCGGCGATGTCTTACTCTCCCCCACCATGATAAGCCATCCTTTGGCATATGTCGCACCAAAACCCCGACACCGCCCCATTTGCCTCCTACGATGACCATACAAACTGATTACCAAAGTGTTGGACAATAGGGTTGCGATATTTGCTGATAAGCTGATTAGCAAGCACCAGAATGCATTTATCAAGCATAGGAATATAATGGATGGAATCCTCACGCTGCATGAGGTATTGCACCATACCCATCAGAAGAAGAAATGTGGGATTGTGTTAAAATTGGACTTTGAAAAGGCATACAATAAGATAAACTGGGACTTTCTTCTGGAATGTCATCGCAATCGTGGCTTTGGGACAACCTTGTGTGGATGGATCAAAAGAATCCTACATAATGGCACGGTGAGCATTAAGCAGAACAATGAAACATGACCATACTTCCAAAGTCACAAGGGGGTCCGGCAAGGTGACCCCCACTCTCCTTTCCTCTTTAATTTGGCTGTTGAGACACTCTCGAAGATGGTTCTCAATGCCCAAAAACAAAAAATGTTGACGGGCCAAGCACCTGACATGATCGAGGGGGGTGTGGCTATTCTGCAGTATGCAGATGACACTGTAATATGCTTTGAACATGATAAAGAAGCGACTGTGAACCTTAAACTCTTGTTGTAGTTGTTTGAACTTATGTCAGGGCTTAAGATCAACTTCATTAAAAGTGAAATCCTTTGTGTTGGTGGAGATGATAGCACCCTTTCCTTTTATGCTGATCTCTTTAACTGTAGTATTGGACACTTCCCAATGAAATACTTGGGAGTCCCAGTCAGTTTTTCATCTTTGCATAGCGTAGACTGGGAGTTTGTGGATGAGATGTTCCTTAAATGTTGTGAATCCTGGATTGGTAATGCAGCATCCTTGGGTGGGATACTCATCCTTCTCAATTCATCACTGACCAGCATTGTTTTTTACTACATGTCCATGTTCCTACTCCCTAAAGGGGTGATAGGGAAACTGGATAAACACCGCAAGCAGTACTTTTGGCAAGAGCATGAGGGTCGTACACAATATCATCTAGTGAGATGGGACAGAATCTGTAGATCCAAAGAGAAAGGGGGATTTGGAGTGAAAGATCTTCATAAACAGAATTTAAGCCTCCTCACCAAGTGGTGGTGGAAGCTGGAAACATAACAAGGACTATGGCAGGATGTGATCCGGGCCAAGTACTTCAAAAAAGATACGGTGGCTTCAGTTAAAACTAAGTTCAATGAGTCTCCAATTTGGAAAGCTGTCATGAAAACTAAAGATCACTACCTTGCTGGCAGAAAAGTGATTTTGCAATCTGGAGACCTTGCTAGATTGTGGGTTGACCCAGTTGACAATGAGCCTCCTCTTCGGATGCAGTTACCTATGATATATAATATATGCACTGATCAGGAGATCACGGTTGCTAAGTTCAGGGGAGGGGTGGAGGAGAGTGACTTTTTTAGAAGGCAACTCCACCCTCCCATGCTTGAACAGTGGAACAAACTCAAAGCTATAGTGGAAACATGGCCATTGACTGGTGAAGCTAACCAAGTGGTCTGGACCTTGGGGAAGAAGATTAGATTTACTACGAAATCTGTATACGAATACTTGGAGAGAAATGTGGCAGGGGCAAACTACAAGTGGATCTGGAAAGCAAAGATCCCCCTTAAGATTCAAATTTTTCTTTGGCAACTATTCCAGGATGCTATCCTAACGAGAGATGTATTGAGTAGACGAAAGTGGCTGGGGAATCCCACTTGTTCCTTCTGTGATAGGAGAGAAAAATCTGAGCATCTCTTCTTCACTTGTCCTGTGGCCAGAGTCCTCTGGAGAATTGTAGGATGTGTTCTGGGCACGGAACTATGTCCCAACAACATATGGCAGTATTATTCCTCGGCCTATACGTCTTTACCTGATGTGGAGAAATTTTATACTTTTCACTTAGCAGGGCTCTGCTGGGCGATGTGTTACCTTTGAGTCCAAGCAAATGAGGTCTCCTTTTGATGTGGTTTACTCTGCATGTGGTTTTCTTAACTACTGGGCAGGTTTGATGACAGGGGATGATTGGGAGATGATGGAGGGCGGAGCCAAAATGCTGAGAACCAATGCTTCGAACATGATGTGGATCTATGCAGCGCCGAGGGAGACGTCAAACTGAGAGCTGAGCGCGAGGGCACGCTGATCTGCACTCCGCTTCCTTTTGCTACTAAGATAGTCCTTTTGCTCCTGCGTGGGCACATGTGTGTGTCTGGGATAGTCCTTTTGCTCCTGCGTGGGCACATGTCTGTGTCTGGAGTTGCCTTATAAACTTGTATGAACCCTTCTTGTCATGTTAGTGTCGTCTGCAGGTTTTAGGGTGTCATTGGGTTTTCGCCCCATTGTGAGCTGCTCGATGACGAGTGTTCATTGTGGGTTTCCCAACGGTGCTTTGAGCTCGCTTTCCCCTTTCTAGGTTTCCTTTTGAACTCTTAAGACAATATGTATTTCCGTTAGGCAAGTAATGGAAAGGGGGTACGCCCGGCTAAAAAAAGGAGCCCAAAACAAGTCAACGCAAGGCAGGCAGGCACCAAGGACAGACTAGGGTGACCAAAAGAAACTCTACGCGCTATGCCACAACACGGTAATGCAACTTCTTATTGTTCTTCAATCTTCGAAGACACATCACAGATCCTCATCAACCCCATTGTTCCAATGCGGTTCGTCTCTCACTACAAAAAAAATACACTTCCGTGATGATACGTGTTTGTCATAGTAGGTCGCGTTTTTTTTTTCATGCATGTACATCCATGACAAATTTATGACAGAATCAAGATAGTCATACATGTGCTATCATAGAAGTGTTCCATGACATTACGAAAATTATCATCACGGAAGTGTCCACTTCCATGACGATAAATCGCGCGTCACAGAAGTGCTTTCGTCAAGGGTGACCAACACGTGGCATCCACCGTAACGGAACGCCGTTAAGCTATCGGGTCGGGTTTTGGATCCGATAACCCGTTAACAGCCCCAACCAATGGGGATTTCCACGTGTAAAATCATCATTGGCTGGAGGAAACACATGTCGGCTCACTGCTGGGACAGATGTCATCCACTCATTGGACAGAAGGCGCCTATGATACGTTGACACGTGGCACGGCCCAACAAGTTTAATTGGGCCGGCACAATTAAAGGCCCACAAGTTTTGCGGACCATAATGGGTCGGCCCAGCTAAAGGCCCACAAGATTTTGCGGACCATAATGGGCCGGCCTAGCTAAAGGCCCACGAGATTTTGTGGGCCATAATGGGCCGGCCCAGGTAAAGGCCCACAAGATTTTGCGGGCCATAATGGGCCGGCCCAGCTAAAGGCCCACAAGATTTTTGTGTGCCATAATGGGCTGGCCCAGGTAAAGGCCCACAAGATTCTTGCGGATCATAATGGGCCGGCCCACCTAAAGGCCCACGAGATTTCGCCGACATTAATGGTCCGGCCCAGCTGTAGGCCCACAAGATTTTGAGGGCCCTAGTAGGTCGGCCCATTAACTGGCTGCCATGTTTTGGGCCAAATGCCGGCCCATATCTGATCCGGTCCATTAATGGCCTGCCATGTTCCGGGCTTAAAAGCGGCCCATATGAGATCCGCCCGTTATAAGCCTACCACGCTCAGGCCAAATTACGCCCAGATCAAGTCCGCCCTTTAAGAGGCTTTGGGCTCAATTATGGCCCATATCAAATTCGCCCGACAACCGGACACTATGCTTTTGGGCCCACTTGCTAAAGGCCCACTTAGTAATTCGACCGATATTAGTTTTGGCCTGTTAAGGGCCCGCTTAACATTTCGCCCTATATTAATTTCGCCGTTAAAAGCTCGTCATATAGTTGGGCCTAACTACGACCGATTGCATCCGCCCTGCTCGCAAATGATATCCGATTGGGCCAAACAAGGACCGAGACAATTTTGGCCTGTTAAAAGCTCGTGATTTGATTCGCACAATCATGGGCCGGGTTCATTTCGGCTGCTGCCGCCCGTGAGCTGTTCGGCATGTTTCAGCCCAACTTACATCGTGATTGCATGACGGTTCGATTATGTACCGTAATTTTACGGTTTGGCGGTTTATCGTGAAGACAGGATATATATACATTAAAATAACTGCAACATCGTGAATAAGAAAAAACCTAGACTATACAATAAATAAATTACGGCATATTACATCCACTGGGCATCAAAGTTCGCCACTATGACAATAAAGCACAAGCAGATAGCAGATTACATACACTGGGCATCAAAGATCGCCACCGAAGGCAAATAAACACGCCGACAAAATAATATACAAAACCGACAAGACTTCAATAGAGTTCAAGAAAGGTTAGCCCTCTTTGGGAGATGCAGCGCAAGCAAGTGAGCAAGATGATGAGATTGCGCTTGTTCAACACTTATATCTTCCTCACTCGAAAGATAAACAAGCGCATGATGACAGGTTTTGCACGTAAAAGTATCAGTCTTGACAATTCATCATATTTCTTCTTGATTTAATAAAGTGACACAGTTTAAAATTGCATTAATGCAATATGGTATTTTCCAGGTCAAGACATGGCAGGAAATGACATTGTGAAGGAGTTGGCAGCTTCACGACAACACTGGATTACAGATCAAGAACTCATAAGTATCAATGGTTAGTGTGCTGTCAATTTATACCATTTCAGATTGGCAAATAAAGAGAAGGTTTAAATAATAGTAGAATGATATGACATTGTTCATAGTTAAGACATTGCAGAATATGACATTGTGCTGTAGTGGGTAGGTTCACCACACCACTCGATTACGGATGAAGAACAGAAGCATACATGCAGTGCAAAAGAAGATCACTTGCTTTGTATAGTTTAATTTACATGGTATGAAGAAGGAACTTGGTTGTACAACTGAAAACTTAAATTGAGAAAGGACAAACTTTTGTTTATGAACTACATAATAAACTTTAAAGAAGCAATTTGATGCAAACACCAAAAATAAACAGTTGTTGCATTCATGCCTAACCAAATATATACAACAAAGTTTGAAGGATTGAGATGGACAAACTTACATTATTGGTGAAGACAGGCTCTATAAAGGCCTTGTCCATGCCGATGGGGGGCAATTCAATAAGTTTACCACGAATCTTCTTCAAAAGCATTGCCTTTATTCTACATTTTGTTAAGAGTAAATATAGATGTGATAATATACGAAAAAATGGAGAATATTTAAGATAAGATGAAGAGTGATGCTACATAACCAAGTAGCTATAAATGTAAGTTCAGCGATACAGTGCAAAAGGTACAGCCAAGAGCAATGCACACTAAACTTCTTCAAGACCAACCTTATGGTAAGAGTAAATATAGATCTGATGTGTAGAAAATGGAGGGCAAAGGAAAATAAGCTGCAGAGTGATGGTACATGAACAACTACCTGTCATTATAAGTACATTGATAAAGGACAACATGTACTTACAAGAACAATGCAGAGCTAAAAACATTGGCATTGGATATATTCTACACTAATGTAACCATTCATACAAATCAGATAATTTGGAGCTAACAATTGATAAGCAAGCTATCATGCATACTGCTGTCACATAATGAACAGGTATGTATGCAAGTACAGTGATACAGACAACAGGTACTAACAAGAGCAAAGCAGCGGGCAGCATATTTGCGATATCCTCGTCGTTCTTTTCAAACCGAATTCTTCTTCGAGCAGATTTCCTACAAAAAGATCCGTAAGGCACATGCGAAAAGTAGAAGTTCAAATTGTCATGTGATTTCATAGATAGTACCTCATCCAGGAACGAGACTAGTGCATAACAAGGTTTTTCCATTCAATGTCTTCTAAATTTAGCATGGAGACTTCACCGAAATTCGCTTATAGACTTGCCATCAAAGTGTGATTTCCTCGGGTAACACCGACATGCTGCAATGCTTCCTTGAAAAGCACAAGCAAGCTTTTCTCGTCATGACTATCCAGATTGACCTCGCCTAGTTACAACAATGTAATGTAAATCATTGATGTGTTCAATCAGCAGTAAAACAGGAAAATAATAACCATGAATAATAGCACTTACACGTAAGTTGGACAGAAGAAGTGAAAATGGTGTTTGTCTTCACTATAATCTTCCCATGATGGGAATATATGCACGTAGTCCCTAACAACATTGAAAGCATTGTCTTTAAACTGGGAATAAATGGAATGGGGTTCCAATCTGCAGGAATTGGCCGTCTCGCAGCTTGGGATAGGTCTTGACGGTGGACTTGCTATACTTTTTGGTCGGAGTGGGATTTTTCTGTGGTACAGCTGGTGCTATGGCAAATGAAATCGGTATACCTTTTGCTGGAGTGCAGTCCTGTGTGGTGGGGCTAGTGATGTGGCCAATGAAGTATGGGTACAGTCTCATTGAGTCGGTCCTACGCTTTGTGTCCTTTGGTTGTACAGCCAATATAAGTGGGTGTTTGTGTCGATTTCTCCCAAGCACCACCACGTTTTTCAAGGACTTTGCTGGTGCTCCTTCAGGTTCGGCAATCACCCTCTTCCTTTTTGATGTCTGGTGCACAAGAACAGCATTTGAGTGAAAATACATGGTATATGACAGATGGAATATGTATTGATAATGGATGGGCATGGCATCTCGACATATATGATGAGTAAACTAAGCAGATGTCGGTGCACCAAAGTAGAAGAAATGCAAGACAACATATGCAAGATACCCGCAATCAATAAAACATTGCCAAATTAGAACAGGCACCTTGATGGGTGAACAGGACATGCCATCCGCCTTTGACTCCTCGAGGTTAGAATAGTCATTAGGATCATATTCGAACAAGAATCAACAGTGGGGAGCGATGAGTTTCATTGCATCTGAATAGCACTCAATGCCTTGGTGCCAATTTTGTAAGTCATTGCAGTGTTTAGCTTCAAGAGTGGACTGCTGCTAGTGTGACACAAAGCAGCTACATAGATCATAGCGTAGATATAACGGGAAAATCTTAAGCATCAGAGTAAAATCAGCAAAGTGGAACTTGCTCGAATATATGTGCTAGTATTTCCGGTACGGCTAGAAAGGCTTCGGATACCAGCTCTCTTCAAGTGAAGGTGTGGTACATGTTAATATCAGTGTAACTCTCAAAGGCGACACAGCCCTCGCATTTCCTTGTTATTCTTATAGGATTCAAGTGGGCAGGCCACTACAAATCCTATTCCTATGTTTACAAGATCCTACTGAATCAAAGAGGCTCAAAGTGTCCATCACAACCAATCGTGATAGACCTCTACATCGCAAATTTCTGTGCTCATCTTCAATACAAGGAACATATCAGACTATTAGCATATTCCTCCGTTCCAAAATATAAGTCTTGGTAGAGATTTCCACTATGGATCACATACAGATGTATCCAGATACATTTTAGAGCGTAGATTCACTCTTTTTGCTCCATATGTAGTCCATGGTGGAATCTATACAAAGACTTGTATTTTGGAACAGAGAGAGTACATATTAAAGAAGAACGGAAGAGGAACATGGTAAAGAAGAGCAAGCAGATTTTGGATAATAAACTGTTGGTTGCGCAGTGCCCACACATGATGAACCAGAGCGCATTAAGAATGCAACTCCAAGCTGTCTCTCGACCATTTTAGGCGGTTGGATGAAGATCCTACGTTTCCTAACTCTTCTTCTTCCTCGTCTCTGATTCTTCCAATACAGAACACCGCGCGGGCCGCCGGCCGGACCACCGGCCCCCACCGCCTGTGTTCCTCCGCCACCCCCACCCCCCACCCGCGCCCCAACCCCCATCCGCGTCGAGTTTTCTTCGTTCGGCGAGGCCCCACAACCACCCGAGCCCCTTCGATCGCACCGGAGAACTCCGGCGAGCTCTGAAAAATCGACTGACCCAATTTTGAAATTTAGTCTACTGTGATTTAACTAGTGTGGAATATAAAAGGGGAAAACCATAAGCATTGGGAGTATAGTGTTGAGCGTGCCATGGTGGATCTGAAGGTACAAACCGGACAAAGGCAACTTCGCAACTAAGACAAGAAATCAGAGTAAAGCAGTGGCGATCTATTTTCTTGCTGCGATAAATAAGTTGAGCAGATATGAAAGAGTACCGCCTCTGTTGCGGCGCCGTGTACGCATCTGCTGAGAATTTGACGGTGCTGCGGTAGCGATGGCTGTCGGCAGCGTGGAAGCAGATCTAGGAGGGTAGACAGTGGCGGCGGGGCGCGGTGGACAAGATGGTCGTAGGAGCGGCACCGACAAGGTGGACGACGGCGGGGATGAAGCGATAGGACGGGATGCAAGGATCCCGGTCCGAAGGCGTGGATGAGAGAGGTCGACCTCTTGTAATGGACGGCAGCGTCGGGGTATCAGCTCCGGCATGGTGGAGGAGGACGGCGGTGGATGGGGTGGCGGACGGAGGAGGGTGGGGTGGAGAGTGTGTTTTTGCGCCCACGGAGTACGAATGGGGAAAAGGGAGGTAGAGAGGAAGGGGGAACCATGTATTCAGGGCGCGCTTGTCTCAAATGCGAGGAAATTTACAAACTTACCCCCCGTTTCAAATGTCTACTACATCACAGCAACATTAGTCGGTTGGGGATAGGACGGTAATCTCGCATACACCGAATATTTGCCGACGAGAGATTGTTTTTGGCGCCCACCATGTATGAATATGAATCGGGGAGGGAGTGGATTTCGGCCGAGGACACACTGTGTTTTGGCGCCCACCGTGTATGAATCCGGGAGAAAGGCGGTTACGTCACGTTTGGGTGAAATTACAAACCTACACCTATCGAAACCTATAGAAATCCAGCAGATAGGCTTTGCGTGGCAGGGATAGGCAATAGTGATTTCCATCTCACAGATTTTGGTTTCGGGCGGTTACTGCGAATTTCCCCGCTTGCTCAAATTTTGCAGAGTGCACGCCATCGTGCCAACTCAATTCAATCCCGCTTGTATTCTATTTTTTCAAGGGATCCATTTCAATTGGAATTACATTCTATATACATCATTTTTTATATATACTTTCAAAACCACAACAAAGAATTATGATCCTTTATATGTATAATATGATTTACAAATACAACGATCTCGAAATCTTACGGTTGAATTTGAAAAAATTTAACCAAATTATGTTCTACTAAAATGTATAGATCAGTAATACCTACATATTAAATAACATAGATGTGCGTGAATTCATATGAGTATGCATGTTTGATAGATCAATTTTGGTTCGACTATGGATTACATGTATTATCATCTTGAATTCAAATATTTGAATCCCTTTTTTGTTCACTCCTTTCACGCCCATCTCTCTCGCATGCATGCTCCTTCAGGTAGCTATCACTCTCTTTTTTCCAGCTCACCCGCACGCTCACTTCATGTTTCTCCTATCCTCGCAAACATGGTCTCCCGACGTCTCCCTTGAGAAGTGTCACACTCTCCCTATCATTATACATTACACGGTTTTCATTATCTCTCACGTCTCTACTGTTCTCTAGTACTCGGTACCTAAGCTTTCTTTTTCACCGCCACACACACAGTCTCCATTCGTTTTTCACTTTGTCTTTCTCTGTATGGGATTCTCTCACACACCCTATATGTCTCTACATATGACTCATACCACTAAAATTACTCTCTCTCTCTCCTGTAGACACAACATTTGTTGCGGTCTCCTTTTCGTCTCCATCCCAGACTGACATTATTCATTTGTTTACCGATCACGCAACCCCGACTACCATCTCCTCTCTCTCACACACACAGACACACACACACACACACAACTCCTGCTTCCACTCCCCTTCGTGACTACCGTCTCTCTCTCACACACACAAAACTCTCGCCAGACTCGACTGCATTTCTCTCACAAACATTTATCGACTAGCTAGCCTCTAGATAGGTTTATACACCCGCACACTCGTGCTTCCACCATCGCATACATGTCTCTCTCCTGCTCCTTGTATCTATGTAGATTTTTCTTCCCTTCTCGAGACACGCCCTCTCGATCGTGCACACACGCACTATCGCCTCATTTTAAGCTGATACCTATCGCACACACACTCCTTGTGTCTTTGTCACACATGCACTCCGTCCTCCTCCACTCTCCCTCTCTCTCACACACACATGGGCTTTTTGCAACAAATAGCAAGATGCCCATGCGTTGTACGGAACATCAAGATGCATTTTTATGAGTAGTTTATCTTGTGGGGGAAAAGGATGAACGAGGGAAGGACTCATTTGCAAATGTGGAGAGGGATGTGGGTATATTTTTGCAAAATTGCAATAGTTTCCTTCCAATCCGTCAGATATAGATCGGACGGCCTATATTGCAGGATGGCAGGCATACGATCATCACCGACAATGCTTTTTAAAAGAGTAGGATAAAAAATAGAGTTGGTGATGATGGTGGGCCTGCCATCCTGCAATGTAGGTCGTCCGATTTATATCTGATGGATAGGAAGGAAAATATGGCAATTTACCCGCACTCTTCACCACATTTGCAGATAAGGCCTTCCCTCGTTCATCCTTTTCTCCCACAAGATCTTGATGTTCCGTGCAACGCACGGCCATCTTGCTAGTAAGAGTAGAAATTAGACATATACCACTTCTAATCTTGAAACCAACAACATTCCTCCCTTATCTCATCAAAACGCCAAAGGAATATATTTTGAGTGAAACATAACATATTTTTAGTGATATACGATTTCAAAACTAGACTTTTTTTCTATCAAATCCTTGAATATGTAATAATCTACTTTGATCGTGTGGCAACGCATTGGCACATTGCTAGTAGTTATTATAATTTTTTGGACACCAGACAAACGGTGGAGTACATATACGAAGAGAAGAGGCGCACGCACGCAGTCGGCCTCTCTCTGTCTCGCACACATGAGTGTTACGTAAAGGCGATGTTAACAAATAAACCCTAAAACCCTAGGTGCACGATTGCTGCATTCGCAGGTACCGGGTACGTGGTGGAGCACCTTTGTAGGAATAGTCAGCTCGTGTTATAATTTGATCCGTAGGAGTTGATGGTCGGGACCACAGGTGAACGACTTGGAGCGCGGTGGCTCTTTGTTGCCACAGATCGAGTAGCCACGCTTAAAATATCGTTTTTAGCGGGTTAAGAGTTCCGATTTTCAATGGCGTTATAAGTAGTAAGTAGTTTTAGAACGATTGGTATGGAGCGAAAGTGGAATTCATAGTACTACGTACCTCCTTGGCGATGGTTGTATGGTTTTTTTTTGCGATGGAGGTTGTATGGGTTTATGTTGCAGATGTTGAACCTGGTAGTTCTAGGGAAAATACTATGGTTTAGATTTAGATGCTGGTTTTCAAGAATGAAAATCGGAAGGGGAAATCCTTCTTTGATTAAAAAACTACTACCTCCATTACGGTTTACTAGTCCCCATCGTACTTTGGGTCAAAGTTTGTCCACGAATTTTACTTGTAAAATGTGAATGGAAAATGAGATTTTTTTATACCCAAACTAAAAAGGACTGGAGGGAGTGATTTCTCTGACACGAACGTGGCCTCTCATAGCGCAGGCATTGAACCAAGCACGCCGCCAAGAGGGCCGTGACTCGCTGCAGCCCGGTTGAGCACGCCTCGCCAAGGCAACCAGCTTAAGACTGCCCGCCCGCCTTCATTGAATCAGCGTGTGCGGCAGCACGCCACGCCCTTCCATGAGCTGGCAGGCATTTTAGAACACAAAAAATGACTAAAATATAATTAATTTACGCATGGTCTTGACTTGTTGTGCTCACACTGGTAGCAGGAACTAGTAGAGGTTTTTCTTTATTTATAACTCTCCTCACATTTTTTTGGCTTTGAAATGAATCATGGTTGTGGACATTATGTATGAAATGTGCAGATATCTGTGAACATGAGTTTGATGTGGAAGTTGAACTTGGAATGTCGGGCTTGTGCGTGAACTATACCATGTCCAATGCTTCGCCTCATTATTGTTTGGAAAGTAATTGCTGTTATTACATGACCCAAAAAACATTTTGTGCCACATCAAGAGATGCACGGACATCACAACAGCATCTTGATCGGATAAACATTTGAACCTAGCTATTATGAAGGAAATTTTGTATTGACAACAGTTTTAGATAGCAGGAGACGCCTAGCCTGCTCTGCCTCGCTAGCTTATTTCTCGCTTCTTCCATCTCTTCTTTGGCTTGGGTGAAGAGAGCATCCGATTGCTCTTTTCGCTTCTTCAAGAACTCAGCTACATTCTCAAGGGTTGTTGCACGCTTTCTTTCAGCCTTTACTAATGCCACGAGGACACGAACAGTGACGACTCCACCGGCTTGTGTGTAATCCAGCATCATCCGGGAATTTGCACCTTGTGTCTAATCCAAAGATCATTAGGGAACTGGAACCTTGTGTGTAATCCAGCCTCATTTTGGAAACATGATCTCGAGGTTGACCATACTTCCCTCCTCGCAGAACTGCATCCCGACATGAAGTTGCTTCTTTTTAGATCAATACTCAGAGCAACCTAGATCCATTTAGTAGAAGCAGATAAAATGTAACTCGGAGAAGTGAATTCAAAAGGAAAAAATATAAAACAGACTACAAGGTGAGAACACCCACTTCCTACATCAAGCTAAAAACGAAAGCATTAGGACGATTAAGACTCTTCTTATTACACATCAAGAACACCACGCTTAAGAGAAACAGAAACTACAACATATACACATCAAGAACACGAGGCTACACGAAAGTAATTGAAAGGGTGTTACTTACCAAAGCTCGCTTTACGTGTTCGGTGCAGCTCCTCTTTAACTTGCCACGCCCTTGAAGATGTCCCAAATATCCCGTGTTTGGTCTTCATTGCTCCTCCGCATGTTCGCACTGTGGTTTTAAAATCTCAACATGGCAAGAAAATATACTACTAGTAATACTCACAAGATCTTGTGGGCAACATTAAAGCACTCTGCCCCGCCATGTTAGAGCATCTCCAACAGAATCAGAACGCGCGGCGCTTTAAAAAGCGTTCATAAAGGTTGAGATCGAGAAGTAGATAGAGTAGAGGATAGTTCTCAGCATAGATAGATAAAAAAGATAATTCAACTACTCCTCGTCGTCCGACTCCTCCTCGGTGATGTCCTCCTCCGACGCCCGACTATAGGCGTGAAGATACCGATCGCCGCCGGATTCCTGTGCGACGCTGCTCCTAGCCTCATGTTGAATTGAGCTTCCGCTTTTCGCCTACGCTTGTCCTCGCGATAGGCGGCTCGCTCCGCCCTCCTCTTATCCCTCTACGCCCTCCTTTGCGCGTAGAACTCGCGCTCGTTGATGATGTCCTGCGGGAATGTTAGTGCCACAGTGTCATGGCTTCCTCATCCATCTCGGCGTGCTCCCGCCTCCGGTTGTCGCGACAATCTTCGTCGGTGCTAAGCCGCGGCAGAGGCGCGAGCTCCTGCAGCCACTCCCGCGTCGGCACGTTGGGGAAGTTCAATGTTCTATGAGGCCACTGGAGTCGCCACGCCGCCGCGTCGTACGCATGGGCGGCCTCGTTGGAGGTGTCTAAATTACCGAGGCCGAGGCGCATCCCGTGGAACCGGATCTTGGCGGAGAAGCCGCCGGAGCGGCGCGCGCGGACGCCGCGGTATCCTCAAGTTTCCCGGCGACGCGGCGGCATGGTGGCGCGGCGGCGGTGACGCGAAAATGAGCGGGGAGAGAGTGGTGGCAAGGCACAGAGCGGTGGGAGGGCGTTGGATTTTATAAAGCACGCCGGACGCCGCGCGCCAAAACTAGCACGCCCGGTCGCTTTATCCCGCGCGCGCGTGATCCTTTCCCGACGTCTCTGCTATCTCTACTCTCTTCTCTACTGTTACTAGCAAGAGGCCCATGCGATGCATGGAACATCAAGATGCATTTATACGAGTTGTTTATCTTGTGGGAGACGAACATGAACGAGGGAAGTCCTTATCTGCAAATGTGGAGAGGGGTGCGGGTATCTTTTAGCAAAATTGTCATAGTTTGCTTTCTATCCGTCAGATATAGATCAGACGGTCCATATTGCAGGATGGCAGGCACACCATCATCACCAACTCAGTTTTTTATAAGAGTAGAGATATTTATTTTATATTTAATATTTAATATTTATCTCTACTTCCTTTACTGTCTACTTTTTTTCTCTATACTTTTTTCTTGCAATATAGGTCGTCCGATTTATATCCGATAGATAGGAAGGAAACAAATGGGAATTTTGCAAAAGATACCCATACCCATCTCCAGATTTGCAAATAAGGCCTTCCTCGCTCATCCTTTTCTCCCACAAGATAAACTACTCATACAATGCATCTTGATGCGCAACGATGGGCATCTTGCTAGTTCTAAAACCTTTCCATCATTTGCCACACTACTGGTTGCGATGAAAACCTACCCAAGCACAATAGCGCGATACAGAGCGCCGCACAATTACAAGCTGATATTCTGTTGGACAATGGAGGCTATAACCAATTACTTTTACGGGAACAATAGCACCAGGAAATTTGAAGGGTAGGTATGAACAAAATTGAACTGCACATGTACCGCTAAGTGATTCAATACACACATTACCAATCGAGGAGGAGAACGATGGTCGCGACGGCCCTCGTGAGTCATGGTCGGCAACGGAGTCAGTTCATTGTCCACGATGGTGGTACTTCTCGCTTGGCGCCGGCTTCCGGAAGCAGATCCGAGACCGTGGAAGACGATGCCGGGAAGAGGCTCCGTGTACGACGAGGACAGTGTACGGCTCCAAGGCTGGCGACGAGGTCGCCGATGAGGCAGATGCGCTGCGGTGGACGAAAAGCGCCGATGTAAAGGGAGGAGCACGAAGGCTGCAGGCCGTGGAGAAGTCTATTTTGCGGTGGGGATAGAAAATGGGAGTATTCAGGTGTACTAGTCTGGGTGCCGGGTGGGGTTGGCTGGGTAGGGTGAACACGGTTACGAAAACAGCCCCTACCAAGCGCCATCCGTAGGCCTGTTCCAAGGC
This sequence comes from Aegilops longissima, assembly GCA_021605205.1. Lineage (NCBI taxonomy): Eukaryota > Viridiplantae > Streptophyta > Magnoliopsida > Poales > Poaceae > Aegilops > Aegilops longissima. Next base: position 149,399,981 of record CM038677.1, on the reverse strand, counting down.
TATGATGGTAACTTCCCATTGCTCAAATCAGGGTCGGGAGATTTTCCGCCGACCTCAAAATTTTGTGACACTGGACTCCCTGTGTGGCGTGTTGAGTGATTCGTCTAAGCAAGTAGCGAGTAGTAGTAGTAAACTCTGCATATTAGATTTCACCGAAGTCAAACTTCCTAAAGTTTGACCAAGTTTATAGAAAAATATAAACATTTACCATAACAAATATGTATGATGTGAAAGTACATTCAATAATGAATCTAATGGTATTTATTTGTTATTGTATATGTTAATATTTTTGTTATAAGCTTTCTAAGAGTTTACAAAACTTGACTTTGACCAATGCTAATACGCGGACTTAAATAAAAACGGAGGGAGTACACATTTGTTTTCTTAGTTTGTAGTGAACTAATCATTTGTTGAAATTGTGAAATAAATATATTAGGCTATTGACTTCGAATGTAATGGTCTATACAATTCAATAGTTACAATCATTGTCGAATCCCAAGATGTATACAAGGTCTATAGTACTTCACAACATGCTCAAACTCACATAATCCCAGTCAAATGAGAATGTAAATGCATTTCATAGTTATTACTTTGTAGGATGCAACAAAACAACCATAACTCTACATCAGCCATTGGCCCTGTTTGGATACTCTAACACGCTTAGAGTTAGAGTTATTTTCAACCCACTCTAACCCAAATAAGCACCTCTCCACGGGATAGTTGGGTTAGATGGAACTAACCCACTCTAACCCTCACTGCTTGGATACTTTTGGGTTATTTGAGCCCCCAACTAACCCAAACTAGCTCTAACCCCATGATCCGAACAGGGCCATTATAGAAGCAACATTTTGACATATCCCAATGTGTGAATGAAACGTGTAGAGAGAGCTTTTGAAGATGGAGCAGATAGGGCGGGAAAGATTGTATGTATGTGGACGAAAGAGTAGGAGAAAAACCTAACAAGACAGAGGGAGAGAGATAGAGAGAGAAAGAGAGAGGAAGAAGTTAGTTCTGTGAGAAAGATGGAGACATGTAATATACGTGAGATGCGTGTGCATCCAGATTCTGTATACGTGGAAGGAGAAGAGACAACATGTTTGATGAGAGAGCTGGAAAAACATGGACGAGAGGGAAGGATCTCGTGGGTTGAGGGATTGACAATTTTGTGTGGGGGAGAGGGATTGGTAATTTTGTGCAAGAGAGAGAGAGAGGGGGGGGAGGAGTCGGCCACCGTCGTCACATCACCCCGCTTCCAAATGACCCCAGATTCTCTAGCGGTGTGGTCACCGCCTTCAATCTGCTCGATGCCCTCTTTGAAGATTGAGGTGTTGTGCATGTTGGGGTGCAAAGAAGCACAAGCTTAGAGTGGTCGCCGTATAACCTTGGATGGGGATGAATTGTGTGCTCGGGGAAGTGTGTGTGTGTGTGTGTGTGTGTGTCTGTGTGTGTGTGTGTGTGAGAGAGAGAGAGAGAGAGAGAGAGAGAGAGAGATATTGAAAGAAAACAAACCTAAGGAGAGAAATGGGTATTCACCAAGAGATTGTGCGGGCCTTGACGTGGGCAGGGGCCGGGTGAGGGTATCAAAATGTGCGCGTTGATGCATGTGTTGCATGCGACCGTGCGAGGGACGGACGAATCAAGAGAGATGGTTGTTGTGTTACGGATGCTCCTCTCTCTCTCCCTCTCTCTCTCTCTCACACACACACAAGTAAACTAGAAGACCGTTCTCTCATGTATACACAACGTATCGGCATATCTGTCTATGTCTCACTCATGCATGATCATTTGCACATTCACACCTCTCTATGTCTATATCACACGCACACCGTCTCCACATTGCCCTTCCGCCACAACACACATATGGACACATACACACGTTTTTCTCAGTCACACACACAAAATCAGTATTAAAAAACTAGGCGCACCTAAAACATCCAAATCCAAATAAACACGAACTGGAGCTAAATTCAAATATATGGAAATATTGCAGCCAAGAACTTTCCAGAAAAAAAGTTGAGTAATATTCGAGGATTGTTTTCACACACACAAAAGGTTCGTGGATGTCCTTCAAGCACGACACGGTGACGCACTGCTCGATCGATCGCTACGTCAGGTTCACGGATTGCACAGATTCCGTGATCGTGGCTGTGGTACTAACTAATAAAAGCGCTGCCTAAGTCTAATGTTTACGGTAATAGTACGGTTTTCTTTTAAGTTTGACCAACCTTATATAAAACTAAAGTAAGCTCCCACACGCAAGACTCATCAATATGCTGCCGCCGCCGCGCAAGATGCCGGGCGCCGCCTGCTCCGCCAACAATTTTCGCCCATCACCGCCGTGTCGCCGCCATCCCTGTGCCATGAAGTCAAGGCTCGCCCGCCACGCCGTCGCAGTCCCTCCTCGCAATGCCCGCCGCTGCCAAGCACGTGAGCAGCTGGTGGAGCCACGTCTATGCACGCAGCATACGAAGAGGAGGACGAGCGCGTGCTCCAGCATGCCGGCGAGGAGGAACTAGCGTGTCATTGTCGTCTCCGCCCGCACGGAGGAGGCGCGCATGGTGGCTGTCGCGGCAGAAGCCCGTCACGCGCGTGTCGAGCCCGAAAACTGGGTGCAGACGTGGAATCTACCTTCGAGACCTTGAATGCCACGTGGATCCTGCAATCTGATGGAGCAATTTGGGTCAGTCGACTCATGTGAGCCGTTTGATGCAACATGGATGGCTAGAAGGGCTTCTTCCACCTCTTCTGTCGTCTTCTTCCTTCGCTCCGTCGAACTTCTTTCACAAATCGACTGACCCAAATTGTACTACTGGTACGAACGTATTAAGTACAGTAGGAACACGAAGATACGAGCAATAGTACCAACTGCAAGAAGAACAGTAGTAAGACATAGTACTAGTACTACTGTACGTACTAAAGAGTTCAAATAACGAGAAAGAACATAATAAACATAGTTTTGGTGGGGCCTCAATACAACACACCCTTGAAAATAAACTAAGCAACTAGTCCGCTTGACACTGCAGTAGAACCAGCATGAGCGACGGCACTGCCACCTACTCGGAGTCCGAGTCCACGTCCTCGACTTCGTCCTCATCCCTCTTCCTCTTCCTCGTCGCCGACGCTTCTTTGCTTGAACCGAACACTGGGATCTACTTCTTCATCCAACCCTTGTAGATATTTAAACAAAGGTAGGCATCCATTGCTGCGTACAGGATGTGATCTTCATCTAATGTCTTCGACTCCCATGCATGATGAAACTCGTGATGAGGTTTCTTCAGTTTAGCGTATGAAGGATCAATCATGGCTGCTGCCGTGGTCAGCATTGAAGGTTGAGAGGAGGACACCAGCTTGCCTTCTGAGATCAAGGGCTGGCCTACAACGAGACCTATCCGACGAGGACATCCCCGTCATTCTTAAAGCCTACAGTAACAAATTTCACTCTTTTGTCCTTGAGGAAGTTCTTAAAATCCTGGCACTCAATGTCGGCATGGCATATGTGGTAGACCAAGCAAACGTTATGTTCGCAAACCTGGATCACGGCGGGCTTCTTCCTCTCTTCGTCCTTTAGATACTTCTCTCGTCCCAGGACTGTGGCCCTGTTTGGATCATGGGGTTAGAGCTAGTTTGGGTTAGTTGGGGGCTCAAATAACCCAAAAGTATCCAAACTGGGAGGGTTAGAGTGGTTTAGTTCCATCTAACCCAACTATCCCGGTGGAGAGGTGCTTATTTGGGTTAGAGTGGGTTAGAAAATAACTCTAACTCTAACTGTGTTAGAGTATCCAAACAGGGCCTGTGGTGTACTCAACATCTAGCCCAGCGACCCACTCATCCGTTGAACTGTTGAACATGTGTAGGAAGCGAGCAAGCCATGCTTTCACCGCCGCGGAACCACGTGTGTAGATGACGATGAACTGATCACCGGTGATGGCTCTAACCTGGTACTCAGCAGCGACCATGGAGATTTGGGAGGCCATGGATTTTTTAGGAGGGTTAGGAGAAGTTGAACTGTTGTACCCTGCAAAAGCTGGGAGCGAACTAATGTGAAAGGACGGGACGACTGGGAGCGAACTGTTGTAAGGTAGTAGAAGACGGGGACGAGTAGGGCGTGCGAACGGCGTGGGGTTGCTGGCTTGCCCGGTGGATAAATAGCTGCAAGCCCCCAAAGAGTTCTCGAGAACTATGCGGGACCCATAGATGTTATGTCTACTAGACCCATATCGTAGGCCTGACGGTATAGCTTCTACTTGTTCGCACGCCATGCCGGCGCGTGGATGTAACTTCACTTAATTCCATCAACCGCGCGCCTCCCACGACCTTCGCCTCCCTCGCGCGGTCGGGCCCTTTGAGACTTCGACCGGCTACAAATGAGCAATTTTTTTGCCTACTCCGCATGCATGATACTCCCTCTGGTCCTTTTTACTCTCGTCAATCGTTTGCAAAGTGTTCGACCAAATTTATACTTTTTTTGAACACCACCTTATATTAATTAACCAGCCACACCAGTACACTCATTCGATACAATATTCACCACGCAGGGCGGTACGTTATTTACAAGAATACCATCTAATCTATTGTCAAAGCTATACTTAGCGATTAAGTGTGCCACCTTATTGGCCGAACAGCTAATATTTGACAATTGAAGATGGTTGATCAACTTCGAGATGCTCAACACTTTCATCTTGAGGTCACGCATAGCAGACCTGTCATAGTCCCCCGATGCAAGAGACGCTACCACAAAAGCGCAATCAGTCTCTAAAATTACAGGATTATGAAGAGAAATACCTATGTAGAGACTGGCAATGCAAGCCCTAAGCTCCGCTTCCTCCACGCTTTGACAGGCATCAATGAAATTGCACGACCAAATTTATACTAAAAATATCAATATCTACAATACTGATTATAATGAGTATAAGAACTACGTTTTATAATGAGTGTAAAAATATTGATTTGACATTGTGAATGTTGATACATTTTTCTGTAAGTCTGGTGAAAGTAGAGGTACATTGACTTCAGACAAAACTTAAATGCACAATGCAGACTAGTTCCTCCGTCCAGGTGCATGCCATGTCCTATCTTGTCATCACAACAAGGTTAGCTATTACAGTACCACTACCTCCCTTCTAGTTTAAAGGGCTCGATTCAAAAATTTCACCTACTCTTAGCAAGATAGTAGAGGCGGTGGAATAGTTTTTGAAGTCTGCAAAAGTTCTCAACTAGTGATGTCGTTCTTCACACAAAAATGTGTTTACCAATGCATGCATGAACACTAGTTACTCTGACCCCCCTCTCCTCTTTAATTCTTTGCCATATCAGCATGTTTGCTACTATTCCCGTGTGCATGATACCAGCTAAGATACCACCATTATGGCCAGCCTTAATCATCGCATGCAATAATTTAGTGCACCTTGAAATATGAACATGTGTGGGCGTGTATGTTTTAATGACTTGAGACTATACCTAGCCCGCATGCAAGATGACTTATTATGCACCGCTCCCCATACCTGCAGGAAGCCCGCTCGCTCCAAATATTTTCCTCTCCATGTGTGGAAACAATATGCCCGCCAAACTCTCCTTCTCCTCCGGCGGTCCCACCACTCCACCCCGTGTGAAAAAATCTGCATGCATGACTCTACTCCCCCACGCCGTCCAATCCGCAGACCAGCAATATTTCCACCCTTCGCCCCCGTAATTTACTCCAACAAATATGCCCACGATTGTTATTTAACCGCAGGTGCATTGGGTCAGCGACATATGGGCCCAACAGTGTTCGCCCACATGTCGCTGACGCAACCGACCTGCAGCTAAGTCGCAGCTCAGTCCATATCTTACGTAGGTGTGCCATTGCTCGCTATAAATACGGCCTCCGATGACATCGCTATATCCTTCCCCTCACGTTCACGATCATCGCTATCTCCTCCTCCTCTCACGCCGACCACCATGGCATCGCCTCCCAAGCCCTAGGAGCCCTCGCTGCACCGCGGACGATCACGCTGTCGCTGCATTCTCTCGCCGCCACTAGTCGAGGAGGACGCGCCGGTGTTCCGCCTCGCCGCTACGCGACGCGTCGCCGCCTGCTCGCCGCCACTAGTCGAGGAGGACACGCCGGTGTTCCGCTCCTCGCCGCGACGCGACGCGCCACCGTTCGTTCTCGCCGCCACTAGTCGAGGAGGACGCGTCGGTGTTCCGCCTCGCTGCGACGCGCCGAGGTGGACGCGCCGGCGTTCTAATTCGCCAAAGACGCTGCCGGAGGACGCGCTGCCCCGCCACGAGGAGAACACCGCGCCGCCCACCGAGCCCCCCAGCCTTGAGGAGCTTTGGAAAGAAATGGATGTCGCCTTATGGGAGGCTTTGCCTCCAGCAGAGCGCGCCAAAATAGAGGCGGAGAAGAAGGCCGAGGAAGAGAAGCGCACCGCTGAACAAGCTGCCTGGGAGGCCTATGTCGCGTCCGAGAGAGTCAAGCAATTGGCTCTTTGGTAGAAGGCTCGTGCGAGGGCCGTGATGGTGGCGGAGGACGCCCGTGCCGACGCCCTGCGTGCACTCGGGCCAAAGCGCCTCATCTACGCTTGGCGGTACGTGGACCGGGTGCATGCTTCCAGCGAGGCGGAGTACCTGTTGGCGCCGGATCACCACACCGGTGAGATCGCGCTCGCCCGCCGGCAAGCCGCCAATCAGCACCTCGCGAGTTGCGAGGCTGAGGAAGAGGCGTTGTGTCGGCGCGCTGGGAAACGGCCGCGCACCAGGGCACTCGTGGCATGCCGCAAGCGCTCCTGCGAGCGCCGTGGCTTTTAGGAGGAGTATAATTTTTGTTTCATAAGGCCATCTCATTAGTTTTGGGACGCAAATGATAAATACCGAATGTTCAGGAATTTTTAGCGTCCTTAATTAAGTATGTAAAAGGGAAAGTTTGGAAACCCTGTGTATTCGTACGCATTTTGCAAGTACGTGCATATAGCACAAACTTTAATATATACTATCGCACTACACGTCTCTCTCGATATATGCTTGCAGATTGTGCTACTCCCTCCGTCCAGGTCAATAAGTCATCTTCGGTTGTGCACCGTGACCAAGGAGGGAAGACTTGTACACCTAGACGAAGGGAGTACTACTATTACTTATGTACGTTCAAATGCATGTTTTAACGCTAATGCGGTTTTTGTAAAAGTAGAAAAACAGCGCTAGTCAAGCTTGTGAAATGATTCAATGCAAAACAAATGCAAAAATGCTCGTTTCATTGTTTACTTTTAGCTTCCTTCTCTGTCGTTATTTCTCTGTCGTACTTTATACGAAGTATCTCACTGGTTGGAAAAGCATGCAAATTCCCAAACCGCTTCCTACACCCTGTATCGAATTTTTTTGCCTAACAAGTTGTGCTGTGCAATTGGAATTCCAACTTGAGTACTACTACTAGTAGGAGTACCAGGGGCCAATTATTTTAGGCTTCTAGATTAGTAATCCCATAACTACTATTACATATGTCCTGGTTTATTGGTCCCCATTATAATCTGTGTAAAATTTTGATCATAAATTTAACTAATGAAATGTTAGTGCATGTCACATGCACTACTCCATCCGTCTAGGATGTGCACTGTGACCAAGGAGGAGGAGAAAACGATAAACATTAATGTTTATTTGCTAAATCTTTGGTCAAAATTTAGCACAAATTACAATGGTGAGGAATAAACTAGGACGGAGTAGTAGTTTAGAAGCCCAAATAAATGAGTGAGGCGCCTTATTGTTACTCTCCATTGTGACTAGTCTTGTGGGAATAGCTGGGGAAGCCGCCAAAAGAACTGGCCCTAGGAGTAGTAGCTAGGAATCGAAAAGTAGATGAACCGAGAAAGTAAATGCAGAGAGATGAAATGCAAAAACACGGAGGGATGTGATGTTTGCTTGTCCGCTTATTTTACCAGGCCACTTATTACCGGGAGTGGTTGGGTTTTGTGATATGACGGTTTTATCGCCGGCGCCACGAGCGGGATGAGAGGTGAGACTCCCGTGCAGCGCCGCCCTCTACACTTGTACTACATCGGTCGTGGTTTATTAGTCCCCCATTGAATTTAACTGAAGATTTAACTAACAAAATGTTAGTGCATGTCAACAGAAACTATATCGTTGGATTCGTATTTGAACATAGTTTTGAATGATATAATTTTAGGTGACATGCATCAGTATTTATCGTACTATATAGAATGCTAGTTCAATTTTTGGTCGTACTAATCTATAGTAGTAAGGTGCTCGTGCGTTGCACCAAAGAGTGAAATGCATTGATCGGGGAGTTGTTTATTTTGAGAAAGGATGTGGGTGTCATCTCATGTGTAATGGGTATCGATAGGTTTCTTTGGATATTATCTCATCTCTAGAGCTCACAAACATCCGGGTGAAATAGATAAAAAGGTATCTTTTGCAAACAAAAGGGTTCAAGTGTTCAACCTGCATCCAAAACTTGTGAAGAAATAACACTTATTGTGCTTTGCAAGAAATGATCTTTAAGAATTAGTTTTTGAGTATCGATTGTTATACATGTTGGCTACAGATGACATGGCACTTTCTTATAGTCAACAGTTGGCTATACTATTAACTAATATTAACCATGCCCTTATACACCTAGACGGAGGGATTAAATCAGGATGACTTGCAAGGGGGCAGAGGAGATGTAAGAAATGGTTCATCGTAAGTGTTTCACCAGTACTGTAGTAAAAATTCATACATGGAAGATTCTAGACTAAACCATAAACGGATACACTTTTATTCATGCGCGATACTCCAATAGAGCAAGATCCTGCATGGAAGTCTCCACATGCTTAGACAACGGATTACATTGAGCGAAGATTAATGATCAACATTTAACTTGATAATGCATAATTTTTTTAGAAGAACAGGGAGGCTCCTCCCTGCTTCCATTATCAAATGAAACCCAAAGTGTCTTACATCAGCTCACCGAGAGGAGCAGTTCAAAGGAACGATCATGTGAAAGCCACTCAAGTTTAACGACAAGCTTACGTAATCAAAAGCGGTAAAGACACGGGCCATAAGCGCCCACACACACTACATGTTTTCTAAGTGCACTTGATAATGCGATGTCCAGTGAACCTCCTTGAGTCCCCTGCACCGCGTCGGCGGGTAAAGCATGGAACGGATGCCATGGGTTTTCCAAGTCCACATTGGCGGATAGTCCCAGCTCCCGAGTCCAAGTCCGTTCGATGAGGCCGTGTCGCCTACCACGTGACCCGGAGGGGTAGTAACACCGACCACACACCCGCACATCTGCCTCGTGTCGATGTCGGGCCACAAGCGCCGCCTCGACGACATTACGTAGACGGGCGGCGGCTCGCGCTGGCCTCGCCGGTGCCCACGATCATGAGGAAGACGCTGCCGCCCTCCTCCGAGACTAGCAGGCGGCGGTGATCCTCCAGCGACTCCGTATGGTGAACCGTAGCACGGTCGCATTTGATGTTCTCCGCCAAGGGCCAGCAGTGACCGGCGCACGATCCGTGAGGTGATGCACCATGTCCGCCGCGAGCCACAAACGGCATCGGGCACTCATAGCAGTGGACGGGGCTCTTGGAGGCATCGACCAGGCCATCCATGAAACAGAGGATGTAGGGACGCTATGCCGCTTGAATATATGAGCAAGTTACTACAAGATTTAATCCGAATAAGCACAAAATAAATCATGACTGGCTATAATAGAGATGAAACTAATCATGTGGACTAGCATAGTAGTAGGATACAGAGTAGAAACATGAATTCTACCACGATTTCGAACATGAAGGACAGAAACACATACGGTGCAACGGGAGCAGCACCGTTGGCGTTGAGGTTGTCGCCCATGTCGTTGATGAAGAGGTTGCCGAGGTCGGGGAAGAAGTCATCATCGGTGAAGTCGTGGCTGCCAGCAATGTGAGAGTGCGCCCCAGATTTCAACAACGCCTCACTAATGGAGCGAGGAGGGTGGCTGTAGGGGACGCTATGTCACGAATGGAGCGCAGGAGTATCACACGAAGCAGTATATGGTGTCCTTACTAGTACTCCCTAGTCTCTATCTATCTATATCTATATATATCTACTCTTATAGAAAACCGAGTTGGTGATGATGGTATGCCTGCCATCTTGTAATATAGACCGTCCGATCTATATCTGACGGATAGAAAGCCAACTATGACAACTTTACAAAAGATACCCGCACCTCTCTCCACATTTACAGATAAGGCCTTGCCTCGTTCATCCTTATCTCCCACAACCTCGTGCTCCTCCCTATGTCTCTATCTCTACTACTCTTCTTTGTTTTTTATAACAAATCGAATAGTGCTGCGCCGTCCGCTGCACGCCCGGCTGAACACGCCTCCTCGCCTCCATCATCACCAACTGAGTCTTTTATAGGAGTAGGAGTAGAGAAAAAACCGAGTTGGTGATGATGGTGTGTCGTGCAATGCACGGGCATCTTGCTATTTTTTTGCATATAAGTCCAAACACCACGTAGACATGGTCTTTGAGCACGGTTCGTAGTCGTTCCACGCTCGGGCATTGAAGTTTGTAACTATTTTAGATTAGAATATACTACTACTCCTCCGGTGCTAGTAGTAGAGCAGAGTCCTACTCTACTACTCTACTCTAGCAAGCTAGGGCATAGTACTGTAGTAGGTACTGTAGGGAGTACCAGTATTGTGGCCCTGTTTGGATCATGGGGTTAGAGCTAGTTTGGGTTAGTTGGGGGCTTAAATAACCCAAAAGTATCCAAACAGGTAGGGTTAGAGTGGGTTAGTTCCATCTAACCCAACTATCCCGGTGGAGAGGTGCTTATTTGAGTTAGAGTGGGTTAGAAAATAACTCTAACTCTAACTCTGTTAGAGTATCCAAACAGGGCATGTGATCACTCAAGCAAGTTGTCTGGCATCGATATGACCCTACGCTGTTGATATGTGTCTCGTAAGTCAAGTGGCGTGTTGTAGTCATCATCACCTGTCCACTTCCCGCGGCACATATTCGCTTCTCCATCTTTTTCTGCACATAATCTCGTCCAAGCTTCCATCCCCGCTAAGGCGCCCCCTCGTCTCAAACCCAAGCACTAACAATGGCAGAACCGAGCAGCGCCCACCAAAGAGTGGCTGGAATTCGCTCCCCACAGAGGTAATAAAGCTCATTGTTTCGCGTGTGGACAATCTCAAGATACCATGCCGCCGCGGCGTGCTCGCCGGGTTGTACCGCTTACTCAAAGCCCTCAGCCGGAGCTTTTAAGCCAGCTCCTTGCTTGCTGGTGCCGCCGATCTTCGTAAATGGCGGTCACGCAGCATAACGATCGTAGGGTGGCGAGCATCAACCCCTTCATTGCGATCCGATCCCGCCAGCCTCAGCTACATTAACGGTATGTACTGGTCGGCATGAACACGCCTTGATGGTGCTCGTCGAAGGTCGCGCAGCTGGATGCTCGTGGAGGTCTACACCGCCATTGATCCCCTTCCTTCGATTAACACTGCACCGCTTTGGCACCGCGCCCGAATACTCGTGAATCTACAAAGAGCCAACATGATACCAAGTTTGATTTGCTCAAGGTTGTAATCTGCCAAGTGCCCACAAGATCTGTGAATTATAAAGACTTCAAGCTAATTATGTTCTTCTACCGCTGTCTCGCCTTATCCGACAGGTCATGCGGTAAGTGGATAAATCTGCACGCCCATCGAGGATCATACATCCTCCATGGTTCTCGATGCCATTGAACACAAGGGCTTCATTTACACTGTCGACTCAGTTTATGGCTGGACGTATTGCTGGCCTACTCCAGTCATCGCTACAAATGGCTGTTACAGCAGTATGTTACTTTCCTATGATATCATGATGGCTTACTTATATTACTATCAACATTTACTAAAAAAATATTCATGCTCATAACATGCTGTTCTTAAGATTGACTAAATCAAGAGCCCTTTTTTATTTGACTCCAACTTGATATGATGTTGTAGGCCGCCTGGTGTCCCTACCCTTCCTAATCCCAGAACCTTTCAAAGAAAAGCGGCATGGCAGTTGCAGGTGGTTCCTGGCTCGATCAGACGACGGCGAAAGGTTGATGATCGTTCGCACATACCGAACATGTTGTTTCGCGGAATACAATCACAGTCACTGCAAGGTCTTTGAGCAGGATCCCAGCTTCTCTGGGCCTTTAGGAATTTTTGACTCGAGACTGGTAAGTAGCCTTGGTGCACGCTCTCTATTTGTCGGACTGAATTATCCGATTAACCAGGAGATAACCGACGGCAAGGATCATGATGGCAGCGCAGTTTCGTTCATCAGGCAAAACTTTGTGTACACAGCGTACCATGCATCTCTGCATGCACCATACCCTGATATGTGCCGCCATGCTCTGCAGCCCAAAGTAGGAGAGAGGGTCGCAAGTATCAGACTTCGACCTGCTGGCTGGAGTTTCCCCCGTCAGGCACCCATCTGGTTCAAGCTATCAGCCAATCTCCACAGCTTAATAAATAGTAACGTCTAACTGAGCCAGTTAGTTAGATGCGTACACTTGGTGTAGTAGGATCTTTATTTAGTTTGATGCATACACTTGTTCTTTTTTGGTAGCCCTTTTGTAATGATGGCTGATGTTTGGTTTGAAAGAGAGAGCTGCGTCTTCACTCTTCTGGTCTGCTTAGTGCTTATGTTGCACCCCCAACCCTGGTTGCTGCTGCTGTTGTTTTCAATGTACAATCAGTAGTATATTTCATCTATTGGTTGAATAAATGTGTTGTTAGAACGACAAACACAATGTTTTGGAAGTCGTTGCACGGTTCGATCCTTTAGTGCCCCGTACCGTACGTAGCTCATACTATTTTTCGTACGGAACACATTTTCCACTTGTTGATAAGATGCAGCCCACTGATGAAGGCCCAATAGAGAAGCCCATAATTAACTGGAAGGGAGGCTCTCACATGAATCCGGCCCAGGTACATGCTCATGGTCCCCTAAACATAAATAAGTAAATAAATAAATAAAGCTAGATGCTCATGCACCAGTTCTTTGGGAAAATAGGTAGCCCAGTATTTTATTTGAAGAATACCCAAGCTAGGCCTATTTATTTTCTCCGAATTACTGGGCTGCAAATCTTTCAAGACGAGGAGGGATGCATTCCGTCCTGGCCAAAGAGTATGGTCAATGTCTGTTAAAGGTAATATCAAAAGGGGTTGAAAATTCCAAAAAATTTATAGAAAATGGGATATTAGTTTTTTTTGTTTTTGTTCTCCACTGATATCTTATATGTATTTCATTGTATTTAACATGACATAGTACTAATTTATTTTTAAATTATGCCTATTAATTTTTGGATTAAGAATATTTCGTTCCCCAGCAAAAATTTGCGAATTTTCAAAATTTCCCACATATTTAGTTAATTTTTTGACACTGGTACTGATCAGAAAATGGCCAGCAATTCTAAGAATGGAAAACGGGCTGCAATAAATTCCATATGAATTAGAAAATGAGTAAAAATTATAAAAATAATAGCAAATGGCTGACTTGTTTACGCAAGACTTTGTCAGTGAACACACGATTCTAGTAGCAGTGACTGTTGGATGTCCATCCAACGGCCGACGTCTTCTTCAATCTCTCGATCTTCCTGCTCCACCGCTTAAACTAGCGCCATGGACTGCCTGCTCCCTCCTCTTGTGGCCTGGCCAGATGCCGCTGCAGCTTCCCCGCCCACCCTACTCCCTCCGCTGGCCTGGCCGCCGCAATCAACTGCCTCCTTATTACGCGAAAAAAATGATTCCTCCCACTGATATCTGGGGCGCACCGGTTGGGAGGCTGACCTGTGGGCCTACTACGTTGACGCGTACGCAGGGCTAGTCAACTTAGTCAACAAACGATTCTAGCAGCAGTAACCGCTGGATTTGAATTGAACGGTCATGCTGCTTCTTCAATCGCTGCTCTTCTTGCACCAGCCGCCCAAACCAGTGCCGGGGAGACCGCCTGCTCCTGCCTCCAGTGGCCGGCTGTGCTGCCGTTGAGGCCTCATCGCCCCACTACTCCCACCACTAGCCAGGCCATGCGGCGACGGCAGCCTCACACCGCAGCCGAACCAATGAACCCTCGTACTCCTCTCCGTGTGGGCATCCACTGCCGCGTCTACCCCGGCTCCGCGTCATCCCCTTCCTAGGCCTCGTCGTCGTCCACCGCCTTGGTGCTCTCGGCGCGGCGTGGTCAATGTGGTTAACGACATTCCATCGGAAGAGTACTGTACGTGGAGAGGCTGACAACTAGGTCCATGGCCATAGCCCAATCTTGGTTGGACCTTCTGATTCGTTTGAAAGTTGCATCTTTTATTCACGTCATAGCCTCTGAGCTGATCACTCTGGAAGGTAGTCAGAGTCATGATTTGACTCCTAGAATCCCACTATTTCACGGCCCTATGGAAGCATGTGGATACAAGTCTCACTATGAATCCAAATCAGGTAGAGTTCATGTTGAGTCACGATCCGAATCATAGAATCTTATACAGAACTGTAGAATAATATGTCAGCCTCCAATATTTTTTTTCACACGCCTCACGACCCTTTATTTTCCTCCCAAGCCAAAAACTCACATCCACTCGCATCTTTGATCTGGTTCTCAAAAATCCTAGATCAAAACCCTAGAAGGCTAGAACGCACCTAAGGATTAGGCTTGTAGACAGATGGAATTGGCGTGAGAAGGAGGAAGCAGCAAAATTGAATGGAGAAGGAGAGCAATACCCTTCAAGGTTCGGAACTACATGCCGGATATGCAAGCGATCGGCACTTCAGGTACTCTAAAAATTTCCTAAGTAAATTTCGTCATTGAAAATTCAAATGTTCTATACATTTTCCTCTTATGAAAAAAGTTTGACACTTAAATCTTGTGCTTAACATGCATCTCTTCAGGGTGTGAAAGGAGTTGGAGAGCCTTTTGGTTGTTAAAAATATATGTATCATTTCTCTAATATGTATAGAAATCTAGCTTCGGTAATTTCATTAAAAACTGACAGTTAATTTGTATATTGTATTATGAATTATAAAGGTACATACAAAAAGAAGAAATCGTCTGCACCAAGATAAGATGAATAATCATGTGTTTATGATGTACAACTTCAAACTAAAAGAAAGACAAAAGGAAAGGGATGTGAAAGATGCGCTTGAGTTGGAGGATATTGACTGAGATGATGAATGTATCATAGAAAACAAGATCCAGTGCTCCCCCCTAACCAAGATTTGTCGCACTCCCCTGATAGGTTTACTCGAAGGGAAGCACATGTCCCTATAGAAGAAAATATTGACCAAGAAGTTGAAACCATGACAAAGAACGTAGTCACACATGTATGTATGTTGATTATATAGTTGTGATGTCATTTGTATAAAATATATGTACATAAAGTAATGCATACAGTTTTTATATACATGCAGGTGGTGACAAGTATAATCGTGTATGTGACTACAATGAATATGAAGCTAACAGTGGATCCAACGAGGATAAAGAATAAGATAATATACCAGCCAAAGAAGATGGTAGCACACGTCCTCCCCTTCACATGCGGCAAGCAATGATGAACCAAATATGGATGGCTTCTGTTAGATTGCTACTATGTTGCAAAAATTCTATTGTGGTCTAAGTACTTTGATTTTTTACTCTATATAATTTGTTTTTAAAACTCTATAGAACCATATAATTTATGGTGTGGATACAAAATATCTAATTTCGGCGGAGGTGCCGGGCATCCATCTTCGCCGTCGTCAGAGAGTGGCGGAGGACCGAGGTGAGGAGAGTGGCCTTGGGATCCACCGGCGCGCTCGAGAGCGAACGACGGGCCGACATTGCCTCCCCCCTCTCCCTCGCCCGCTGCCACTCGCGTCGGGCTGCACGTGCCTCAGACTCGTGCATCCGCATGCGTGTCGGCCCCGGCGCGGGCACGAGGACCCAACGATGGCTGGGTAACACTGCCGAACCAGAGGATGGTGGAGGCGGGCGGCGTACCTGGCGGAGCGAAGGGGAGCGGCCGGTGCTGCGCGGAGGGCGGGAAGGCCCGACGACGTCGCCGGTGCCGCATCGATGGGCGCTGAGGAAGAAGATCTAACGCTGCGGGGACCGCCTTGCTCGAGCAGCAACCTCCGCAATGCGATGCGGAGGGCCACCTCCTCCACATCGATGTTCGACCGTCGGATTTTGACCCTGATATGCCGCTGGTTCCTCGCCGGCCATCAGATAGGAGGGAGGGGATCGGAAGTGGAGTGGACGGAGACGAGAGTGAAGTGGATTTCTGATTGACCGTTGTCTAGGGTTTTTCGTATGTGGAGATATTTGTGGGGTCGGGGTGGGCCGGGCTGACGTGGCGGACGTGCCCGGGCGCCGCATATCCGCCCCATATTTGGGCTGGATATGGGGTGCCGGTCAGCCCGAACATTTCAAAATAAGTATCTTAATTTTACACTAATTTTAATATAAAGTTGTATAAAATTTGAGACACATATTTTGCAACGGAGGGAGTTGCTATTCATATGTGTCCCCGTGCACGTTCACATGAGCAAGGGGTGTGCATCACCCGTGCATGTGACGACTCTGCCGGAAGCCAGCCGGCGAGGTGCAACCGCTATATCGGATCGGGTGTGTTGGCGAGTTTCTCGTATGCAAAAACGCCCAACACCATCGATGATCTCCGTCGGCTCGGCTGCGATTTGCTACCGCACCAAACCATGCATGCCATGGCGATACCGAACGAACAAAGCGATGTGTATGAGGAAAGTGTTCCTTTTCCGGACCTATACAGGGTAGAGAAACTTCGTGTGGGCCCTAAGCTTATCGGTCAGGTCATAGGTTGGTAGCCCGAAACTTGACGGTCGTAGTGATCGATCGTCACCGCATATAGTGAACCAACAAGTCAAGGATGGTGTAACTTAATTATACCGTTCTCGTCGGTCCATTGACGAAGGTGCCGAATCTAAACATCATTATGTTGATCCATTTATCTCTCTTATTATTACTTTGAGGTTTTTATTACAAGCATGGTGAGGCTGGTCTTTGAAAAGGAAAGATGGGATGATCTTTTGGCGAGGCCACTGAGCTCAAAACACGGTTAGGTATGTTATGTATATATATATAGCCTTTTAAAGACAAGACATAGCTAGGTGGACCGAAAACAACAACCTATATAAAAGAATTTTTTGAACAACTCCAACCGCGTTGTCAAAATCATCACAACTCCAAAAAATACTATGGCCAACGGAAATGATTGCCTATATGTATGGAAAACCTTGTTGAAATCATAATAGAAGTTATAGTATCCATGATTAATTAGTGCCGTTCATGGGTTGGAAACAAAATAAGTATTTGCAGTGTGATTTTTATGTGTGTTGTGTTTGTTTGGTTTTCTTGGTGTGTTTGCTCACTCAATCGGTGCCGCGGGCTGGTGTGGGGGGTGGCTCAAAGATAAATCATCTGTAGAGGAGGTATTTCTACAAAATTGCTAACCAAATAAAAAAACATTTCATAAGAAGTACATTTTCTTTACTTCTAATGTCTCAGTTGGTAGAATAACCTCTGCGATTTTTTTGTCTGGTTTATTTTCGTCCGGTTTATTTTCGTCTCAACTCCCACCACCCTTCCTATGTTAATTTTTTCTTCTTCGCACTTAAAACCGAATCGCGTCTGATACTCCTTCCATTTATTCGTGCTTGTTTTGGCAGGTGTTGATTCAATTCAATCATGCAAATATTTGGTAATTAAGAATTCAGAAATAATATCATATACATGAGATCACCTTCCAAACAGATCACCTCCCTCTCCGATTTATTTCTCCCACTAATCCCCTTTCATACTTAGCTCCAATAGAAAAAAAAACACAACCGTCGAAGCCACGCCCTAACGTGATCATGTATGACAATGAGAAAATTCCTTATATTGTTTCTTCTTTAAATGTATTTTAAATGTTGTTTCCGTATTTTAACAAAAAAATCAGCCACCGAGGCTCCCCTCGATCTGTTTCCTCGTTCGATCGCCAAGATGCCCAGCCGCCATAGCGGAGCCCTTGGCCGCCGCCAAGATCCGAGGGGATCCGCCGCCGCCGAGGTCCGAGAGGAGCCGCCGCCGAGGTCCGCAATCGCCGATGTCGAGATCCGAGAGGAGCCGACGCCACCTTCAATCCTGGCCTAGACGTCTGTGTCAAACCCCATGGCAGGGCTGGGACGAGCGGCGCTAGGTATGGCGGTTCAAACCTCTACTCCTAATGGACCAGTTGGTAGGATTGCGTCCAGGTTTTTTTTCGTCCCACCACTTTCTTCCGGGTTTTTTTTCGACTAGTTTTTCTTTGTCTCCCCTTCCACCTCTTGCACGCGGAAAAAAAACCCGTATCACCACCCATGAAAAAAACCCGTATCAACAAAATTGCCTATGAGGATGTTCGAAAGACGAGGATGCGCTGGAGATAGACATGGGGTGGTAAGAAAATGACGAGTTCCTGATGGTATTACGCTTGCTGGTCTGAACCAACATGTATATGTCAGTTTGTTGTTAAGAGTATCTTGAAAATATATAACCACTGGGTGGCCAGGCATTCGGTACTATCGTCTTTCCAAGAGCCCACATTTCTGCATGTATATATTTGTTGTACAGCCTATGCTGATTTGCCTACAATAATTATCAGAAGGTAATATGCAGCAGCCAAATTCTCTCAGTCGACGTTGATTTTGTCATGTGCTTAAGCAAACCTTGTATACCACATTCCTCAAGAGGCGAAGAGGACGGGAAGACACATGTGCTAAAGCAAAAATAAAAATAAAAAAGCAGTATATTCAGAATCTACCTCTTAGCTTAATTTACAAGTTGTGTGAGCCTGCTCATATATCGATATTGATTCAGTTATTCTCAAGATAGCATGAAACCTATTCTTTTATTCCGCTAGAATTGAGTAACCGGCATTAAAATTCGTAACTGTAACCAAATTACGTATGTGTTCCTATCAACAAGAGATATCAATGCATGTCAGCATGTGTGTCTCGGCGTGGCGTGCCGCAGCGGATCACAATATTCTTCTAGGTACGTATGTGTTGTGTGCCTGTGTGTATAAGTTGCACAAGCATCTCTGTACTGCTGGTCGCTTATATCTCCGTTTTCCTCTACTGTAATGTCGCCGGTAACTGGTTGCTCCATTTCTTTCCTCTCTCCAACGCGCTTCTCTTTGGGTTCCATGCTTCAATCAAATCAAATCGACGGCATAAGGGGATTGCGTCCTGATTTTTTGTTTCTCTTTCATGGCAGTAATTAGGGGATTGTAATACAGTCTTGCCCAGTCTCACGACTGAGACTCTCAATCGCTGCTATATCGATGCCGCGGTGGATGTGCGGTGGAGGCAGCGCTTCATCCTTCGGGCAAATCGTGCAACACGGTCCCGGTCCGATCTGGCCAGATCTGGCGCTGGCGGCCCGTCTGGCGGCAAGGGCTGAGGCCAGCAGGGGCCGTGGGCGGTCGGCGCTGCCGTGGACCGATGGGCAGTGCTGGTGGCGTGGCTGAGGTGGTGGTGGTGCGTGCATGTCCTGGAGTCCGGTTGGGGCCTTCCTCCCGGCTTCTGGACGACGGCGTGCAGCGTGGGCGGGCTTCTCTTGTGCCCATCCTTGCTGGTGGTGGCAGTGGATCTACCCCCCCCCCCTCCCTCTTCGGCAGACATGCGGTTGTTGGTGGCCTCTCGCCAATCCGCGCTAGTAGCCATGGTGGGGTGAAGCAGGGGTGCTTCGGGGGGGAGGGGGAGGTCGGTAGGAGGGATGGGGGCTCTGCCATGGTTGAGTCGCCCGTCGCCGGCATAGGGGGTGCCGATCGTGGTCGTGTGCCGCTCCTCCTCCTTCCCCTTTTCCCCAGCCTGGTGCTTTCTGGCAATGCTTGAGGTTGGACGGTCGTTGCCGGTTCCGGCGGTGGTTGGATTTGGAGGAGCTATTCAAAGCCACCCACTTTGATATTCTCAGGGAGGTCTGGGTACAGGGCGGGAGCCCTGGCGGTGGGAGGCGCGTTGATCTTGGGCGGCTTTACACAGCTCGGGTGCGGGAGAGCAGACAAGGCTGCTCGGGCGGCATGGATGTGGCTGGTTGACGGAGCAGGGGTGCGGCGGAGGGGGTCGGAGCACCTGGTACATCACTCGCCCAATCTTTGTACTAGCCGTCAGCAGCGGCGTCCGCAGACGTTGTTTCCTCCTTGTAAGCTCCGCCGTGGTGCTCTCACTCCCTTCGTGTTGCTCTGAGTGAAAACTTGATCCACGGGATCAGATGATGGCGGCTATCCGTGCTCCTGCCCTTCTTGGAGGCACCGTTTTGGAGTCCCCGCTCCGGCGTTGGCTTTCTCAACTCTCCTCTGTGGATCACTCATGCGGTGGTCCGTCGGCTAGAAACGGTTCTTCTTTGCTCATTCGTAGTATGCTTGTTAGTCGTTGGGGTGGTTTGTCGGCACCTTTGTGAAGGAAATATGCCCTAGAGGCAATAATAAAGTTATTATTTATTTCCTTATATCATGATAAATGTTTATTATTCATGCTAAAATTGTATTAACCGGAAACATAATACATGTGTGAATACATAGACAAACAGTATGTCACTAGTATGCCTCTACTTGACTAGCTCGTTGATCAAAGATGGTTAAGTTTCCTAGCCATTGACATGGGTTGTCATTTGATTAACGGGATCACATCATTAGGAGAATGATGTGATTGACATGACCCATTCCGTTAGCTTAGCACCTGATCGTTTAGTATGTTGCTATTGCTTTCTTCATGACTTATACATGTTCCTATGACTATGAGATTATGCAACTCTCGTTTATCGGAGGAACACTTTATGTGCTACCAAACGTCACAACGTAACTGGGTGATTATAAAGGTGCTCTACAGGTGTCTCCGAAGGTACTTGTTGGGTTGGCGTATTTCGAGATTAGGATTTGTCACTCCGATTGTCGGAGAGGTATCTCTGGGCCCTCTCGGTAATGCACATCACTTAAGCCTTCCAAGCATTGCAACTAATGAGTTAGTTGCGGGATGATGAATTACGGAACGAGTAAAGAGACTTGCCGGTAACGAGATTGAACTAGGTATTGAGATACCGGCTGTCGGTGTCAAAACCGGCGGATCTCGGGTAGGGGGTCCCGAACTGTGCGTCTAGGCGGATGGTAACAGGAGACAAGGGACACGATGTTTACCCAGGTTCGGGCCCTCTTGATGGAGGTAAAACCCTACGTCCTGCTTGATTGATATTGATATTGTGGATGTTTACAAGAGTGGATCTACCACGAGATCAAGGAGGCTAAACCCTAGAAGCTAGCCTATGGTGTGATTGTAAGGGTTGTTGTGATTGTTGTCCTACGGACTAAAGCCATCCGGTTTATATAGACACCGGAGAGGGCTAGGGTTACATAGAGTCGGTTCCAATGGTAGGAGATCTACATATCCAGATCGCCAAGCTTGCCTTCCACGCCAAGGAAAGTCCCATCCGGACACGGGTGAAGTCTTCAATCTTCTATCTTCATAGTCTTGGAGTCCGGTCGATGATGATAGTCCGCAAATGATAGTCCGCCGATGACGGTAGTCCGCTATCCGGACACCCCTAATCCGGGACTCCTCAAGAGTCCCTTAACCAGGCTTCAATGACGATAAGTCCAGCATGCGCGTAGTCTTGGCGTTGTAAGGCGGGTTCTCCTTAAGTTCCATGTACCGCCGAACAGTGTCCAGCTTCCTCATCAATGTTGCGCTGCCTTGGCTTCCAAGCCCAATAAGGGCCTTCTTCCACGCTGTCGTGCGAATGTGAAAAGCCAGGTGTCTTTTATGTTTTACCCCTAGTTGTGCGAATAATCTTCCTATAAGGGAGGCAAGAATCCAGATCCAAATCACCATCTTCCTCTCGCAAATACTCATCGGAGCGCTTTCGACCATGAATCCATTCCATCATGGACCGTCAACGCGCTCCTCTTCTCAAGGCCCCAGCCCTTCGCCAGGAGATTGGAGGAGATGCTCTGTTTCGCACAACGAGCTGGTGAAGCTCCAAATGGGGGGATATCTCCCTCCGGCCTTCATGGTTCCGGTTCGAGCCGGGCTTGCCACCTACAAAGGTGGGAAGCTAGCAGAGGTTACCCCTAATCCCAACAAAGGGAAGCGGGTATGCTTCGTCCCCTATCTAATAAGGGGGCTCGGATTTCCTGTACATCCATTCCTCCGCGGGCTCCTGGAGTTCTACGGACTCCAGCTCCATCACCTCACGCCCGCCTCAATCCTACATATCGCGGGTTACGTAGCTCTTTGCGAGCTTTTCCTGGGCATCGAGCCCCACTTCGCGCTATGGAAGAGGTTGTTTTGCCTTGTCCCCCGCTCTCACGAGGGGTCCATATATCAAGTGGGCGGTGCCAAATATGGCGATTGCGGACCGGATATCCATCCGAACCCCTAAGAAGGCGCTCAAGACTGGCCTTCGGAATGGTTTTATATAGAAGACGCCCGCTGCCGGACCTGCTCGGATCGGCCTCCGGAGTTCAGCAATGCTCCTCTCAAGAAACGCTTTAGTTGGCGCCCGCGAGCCCCGATGGAGGAAGACAAGAGCGCCCATTATCCGATGGGCCGAATAAGGTTATCGCCCATGCCCGGTTGACCATGATCGAGTCATGGCAACATGCATTACGCGGGGTGCAGCCACTACAATACAGGGCCACCCATGTGGGATTTCAACGGGAGGATGATGCCACCCGCCATGGCGCAAAGGGCGGAATTGGTCAAGATCCGTGACGATCTTGTCCGCCTATATAAGGGGAGAAAGAGGATTTCCTTGAGACGAACCCGTTAAATGGGTTTTCCATGAACAATCCCTCGCCTTGGGTAAGTGAACACTCAGCGTGTCCGACCTGTGCCTTCAAACTTAAGTTTCTTACATTGTGTCATTCTTCGACGCATGAACTGCGCCGGACTGTGGAGGGAATGCTAAGTCCGCTCCGCAGCCCGAGGATCCAGAGAGATCCCGGATCCGCCTCCAAGAGGATCCGGACATAAAGGTGGAGCTAATCGACGGGTGTTCCACCAGCTCAGCATGGATAATGCTTTAGTCGCCATCACGGCCGACTACCCCGGACTAAACCCGCTCCCTGTGTGATTGCGGCCAAGCCCCGACACCGCTATTCCTTCCTTGCTTATTTCTGACCACCGTACATGATGGCATTGTGCAGGAGGTGCCCCTTGGGCGAGAAGCCGAGCCCGCGATGGCTGACCAACAAGGGCCAGTCCGGACCGGTAGGCGGAAGAGGAGCGCGGCGCGGATCAAGCGCCGCCGCAAAGGTGTAGCTCACAATTCCTTATTTTTAGAGCAACGTTCCTAGGAAGCGTTTGAGTGCTCATGACTTTTATAGGGAAAAAGCGTCCGCCGGATCTGGGCGTGGAAGTTGTCAATCCAGCCTCTACCAGCCGGGCTCCCGCACCCGGTCAGGAGGGGGAGGCGAGCGCAAGGCGCGAGCCGGACGTTCTCCGACGAGAGGATGCCGAAGACTGACCGCCACCAAGTTTGAGGTGGAGAGTGCCTGAATCACAAAGCGCCGCAGACAGTATTTTGTGACGCTGCTTCTCCCCGAGGCGCTGAATGCCTTTAACACGGGGATGCGCACCTTCGTGCCGCCAAGATAGTTTTACCAGAGCCACGGAGCAGTATGTAAAAGACATACGGGTAAGAGATTTTAACGGTTGTATATGCCAAGAGCCCCGAGACTTAAAGTAGTTATATTAACTGATTTAAGGATCATATGAAATGCAGGATCTTACCGAGAAGAATACCCAACTGTCTCAGAGCTGCAAGAGTGCAAGGCCCAACTTGAGGTCGCATTGTCCGGGCGCAGGAGGAAACGCAAGGACCTCTCCAGTAACGCATTATTTTAGAAGGATAAGTAGCGTTTGGACTTTGCGCAAGTCTAAAAAACGACGTTGCAGGTGCTGCCGGACAAGATGCGGACAGGCAAGAACTTCTGCGCCAACTAAAGGCCGGCGAGAGGGTGTTGCATAAGGTGCAGCATGAAAGGAACAAGCTCCAGGATGCCCATGCCCAGCTTGGAGAAGAGCTGAAAGGCGTTCGGGCCGAGCTGTCGGGCTCCGTTAAGGAGAATCAGCGGCTTTGTCGCGGCATATATAGTAAGTGCTTGAGCGAACTCCTTTGAAAAGAAGAGTTCGGCGAGGAAGTCAATTTGAGTAATATGTCAGAGGTATGCTCACAGTGTCGCCCATGGAGGAGATGCCCGTAATAACGGGTGATCAACTTCCGAATTGTTGCAACCGATCGAACGAGTTCGGCAGGCTATGAGAGGCGCCATCCAGCGTTATGGCCGGCCTTCTCCATACCCGAGGGTCTTGGGAGCTTATGGAGAAGCTACTGAGGAGTGCGGCAGCGCTTCCATTTATGGAAGATTTCGCCTGCCGCCAAGGTGCCGTGGAAGCTTGGGCCATGGTAAAGACGCTGTACAAGAAGGCGGATCCCAACCACATGGTCAAGTCGGACCTGTGGGGCCCGATGAGAAGGAGATCCTGTGAGTTTAGTATACGCCAAGTGGAGTTGGCATAAAATTTTCCCAACAGGATGTAAATTAGACAACCTGTTAGACGGATTGAGGAAGAATACAATCACCGATTTGACAATGTATTATAAAATGACATACAAAATGTCTTCTAGCCGGATTGTAGATCGCTTGTCTTTGCCGACCTTTTTTCTTCGACCTCGGGACCCTAGAGTCCGAGTGTGTCCGAATACCTTCTCGGTTATGAAACAACCGGGTATGCGTGGAGACCAAGCGTAGGGGTCATCGATGCTTTATCGCATAAGTGCCCAACTAGTTATGTTATATTACATGGTTAGTAAGAAACATCTTCCAGGAGAATAGTTCCGTTAAGGGTTCCTTTCATTGGGGTGGTATGCCCTAAAGTGCATGTCCGGCTGTAAAAAGCGTAAAACATCTGGGGCAGATAAATAAGTGGATAAAAATCATCTTTTAAGTCACCGACCGAATATTCCCTTAAGAACGCTTAGCTTTCGGCTTCACCCAGTCTGAGGTACACATCCGCTGACCCGCAGTAATAATCGCAGAGGTGCTCCTTTACCACCTAGCCGAACAATCGGGAACGAGGGGTAAGCACAGAGCCAGCAACCCAGCTTGGCCAAAACTTAAGTCATATCGATGCATATAATGGTGAATAAAAGGTACATGTGGAGGCTTGACACATGTGCTGGGCATAAAGCCCATATAATTAAGCTTCTGGTAAAGAAGCCCCCAGGTATAATGAGTGCGGGTAGCACATCAATTGTGCGCGAACGTTGCGCGGGTAAAGCCCTTTAAGGCTTGGATGAATAGGTTTGAGAAGAAAAAGATGAACAAAAGGCAGCTGAAATAAATAAAAGAAAAATTTTGGACGGGGGAAGGGGACGAACTCTTAGTCCGGCGCTAGGCATAGAATCGCCGGAGGCGGGCTGCGTTCCATGGGTTCGGCTCGAGTCGGTTATCCGATGCATTTCGTAGACGGTACGATCCGCCGGTCAAGACTTGATCAATGATGAAGGGGCCTTCCCATTTGGGCTAGAGCTTGTCCTTTTTCTTGTCCGGCAGGCGTAGAACCAGTTCGCCAACGTTGTAAGTCTTGGCCCGTACTTCTCTGCTTTGGTATCTTCGAGCCTGCTGTTGATAGAATGCGGAACGAGCCTTGGCGACGTCGCGCTCTTCCTCCAATGTGTCCAAGCTGTCCTGCCAATCCAACTCGGCTTCTCTTTCTTCGTACATACGCGCACTCGAGGTGAGTCATGAATGATGTCGCAGGCAAAACTGCTTCTGCGCAGACACCATAAAAATGGTGTGAATCCGTGGTACGGTTAGGCGTTGTCCACAGCCCCAGAGTACGGAGTCGAGCTCCTCTACCCAAAGGCGTGTCGATTTCGTAAGGGACCGCACTAGTCGGGTTTGATGCCGCCATTATGAGACCATTTGCTCGCTCCACTTGACCGCTGGTTTGAGGATGATAGACTGAGCGTAATCGAGCTTGATTCCCATATTTTTGCACCATGATTTAACCTCGTCGGCGGTGAAGTTCGTGCCGCTATCGGTGATGATGCTGTGGGGACACCATAACGGTGTACTACCCCGGATATAAAGTCTATCACTAGTCCGGACTCGCCGCTTTAACGGCTTGGCCTCTATCCATTTGGTGAATTTATCCACCATGACCAATAGGTACCTTTGCTTGTGGGTTCCCCTTTAAGTGGTCCAACCATGTCAAGCCCCTGCACGCGAACGGCGTGTAATTGGTATAGTTTTGAGGGCGGTGGGTGGCATATGGCTCGATTAGCAAAGAGTCGACAACCGACGATCTGGGCATCTCGCCGAGCCGCCGGCCAGTAAAATCCTGCACGGAATGCCTTTCCTACAAGGGCCCGAGCTGCGGCGTGGTGTCCGCCTAGTCCGGCATGAATTTCAGCCAGGAGGTTTTGCCCTTCCTCTTCAGAGATACACCTTTGAAGGACTCCGATTGTGCTTTTCTTATAAAGTTCTCCCTCATAGACCTTGTAGGCTTTTGATCGCCGGATAATGCAGCGGGCCTCATTTTGGTCTTCGGGAAGCTCCTGCCTAAGCAAGTAGGTGAGGAATGGTTCTGTCCACGGGGCAATTACTGCCATTATGTCGTGGGCGGAAGGTGTTATGTCATCGGCTGGATCGCCGGTTGGTGCGACTTGTTCCGGATTGTTAGTTACGGACTCCTCTTCCCATAGTACAGATGGCTTGAAGAGCCATTCCAGGAAGGTGTTAGGAGGGACAGCGTCGCGTTTTGCGCCAATGTGTGCCAGTACGTCGGCCGCTTGGTTATTATCCCGGGTGACGTGATGGAATTCAAGTCCTTGAACCGGCTGACATTTTGAGGATAGCGTTGCGATATGCTGCCATTTTCGGATCTTTGGCGCCAAAGTCTCCGCTTATTTGGGATATTGAGAGGTTTGAGTCCCCGCACACCTCTAGGCGTTGAATGCCCATGGAGATTGCCATCCGGAGACCGTGTAAAAGGGCCTCAGATTCGCTGCGTTGTTAGAGTCCGTACATTATCTCAATGCGTATTGGACTGTGTCTCCGGTTGGGGACGTCAATACGACGCCAGCCCCGATCCGCTAACATTTTGAGCCGTCGAAGTGCATAATCCAATTGGAGTATGCGCCGTATTCTTTAGGGAGTTCGCTTCGGTCCATTCAGCGACAAAGTCAGCCAAAACTTGAGACTTGATAGCTCACGAGGTTTGTAAGATATATCAAATGGTAAGAGCTCAATGGCCCATTTGCAATCCTGCCCGTCGCGTCACGGTTGTTTATAATGTCGTTAAGTGGTACTTCAGAGGCCACCGTTATCGAACACTCTTGAAAGTAGTGTCGAAGCTTCCGGATGCCATGAACACCGTGTACGCTATCTTCGATAGTGCGGTAACGGACTTGCAAGGGGTTAACACGATGGATACGTAGTATACTGGTTTTGAAGAGGGAATTTATGCCCTTACGCTTCTCGCTCGACGACGAGTACCGCGCTTACAACTTGATGCGTAGCTGCGATGTATAACAACATTGGTTCACCCAGGTTGGGCGCAGCCAGACCGGATTTGTTGCCAATATGGCCTTTATTTCTTCGAGTCCGCGGTGGCAGCATCCGCCCACTGGTGTTGGTGCGCTGAGGAGGCGATAGAGGGTAATGCCTTTTCTCCTAGACGGAGATAAAGCGGCTTAGAGCCGCCACGCATCCGGTCAATTTTGTATTTGCTTGAGGTCTTTTGGGATATCTAGCTGTGACAGAGCTCGGATCTTGGCTGGGTTTGCTTCAATTCCTCTACCGGATACGATGAAGCCCAAAGAGCTTTCCGCTGGTACGCCAAAACACATTTTTCCGGATTCAGCTTGATGTCATATGCCCGAGGCTGTCGAATGTGAGCCTCAAGTCGCCTACTAGAGTTTCGACGAGTTTGGTTTTGACGACCACGTCGTCCACATATGCCTCTACTGTTTTGCCGATCTGGGTAGCCAGACATGTTTGAATCATGCGCTGATATGTTGCGCCGGCGTTTTTAAGTCGGAAGGGTATCGTGTTGAAGCAGAATGGTCCATATGGAGTAATGAATCCTGTTGCGGCTTGATCCGGTTCTGCCATCTTGATTTGATGATAGCCGGAGTATGCGCCCAGAAGCACAATGAATCGTGCCTGCGGTGGCATCGATGATTTGGTCGATTGCGGGGAGGGGAAGGGATCCTTTGGGCAGGCCTTATTTAGGTCTTTGAAATCGACACATAGTCGCCAGGATTTGTCCTTCTTTGGTACCATCACCAAGTTTGCTAGCCAATCCGGTGCTTGATGTCTCGATGAATCCGGCTTCCAAGAGCTTGGCTAGCTCTTCTCCCATTGCCTGTCTTTTGGGTTCGAAAATCGTCAAGAGCCTGTTTGATGGCTTGAATCCTTTTAGGATGTTTAGGCTGTGTTTCGCCAATCTGCGTGGGATTCGGGCATATCCGATGGGTGCCGGGAAAAATGTCCCAATTTTCCGAAGGAATTTTCGCAGAGCTGGCGCCTACATCAGGGTTCAATTGTGCCCGATGGAGGCCGTCTTCGTGGGGTCCGTTGGTGGACCTGGAATTTGACTATTTCATCCGCTGGTTTAAAAGAGGTGGACTTGGATCTTTTATCAAGTATCACATCGCCCCTGTTCACCGTGGAGCGCATCACGGTGAGTTCCTCGCCGCTAGGGCTTGGATAGTGCCTCGAGGGCTAGTGCGGCTGTCTTGTTTTCGGTAGGAGTGCTATGTCCGGATCACTAGCGAGAGTGATAATACCATTGGGACCGGGCATTTTAAGCTTCATGTACCCATAATGGGGTATAGCTTGAAAAATTGTGAACGCCTCTCGTCCTAATAGAGCATGATATCCTCTGCTGAATGGGGCCACTTGAAACGTGACCTCCTCGGACCTATAATTGTCCGCGAAATAACACTACGCCCAGCGTGATTTTTCCTGTGCAGCATGCTTCCGGTGGGGATTATTCCTCTAAAGGTTGTGCTGCTTCGCTCAATGCGGTTCCATCTATTTCCATTTTCGGAGATTTCCTCATAGATGAGGTTTAGTCCGCTGCCGCCATCCATGAGTACCTTAGTAAGGTGAAAGCCGTCTACTATTGGGCTGAGGACCAATGCGGCCGGTGCCCGGCAGTTCGAATTTAGGTTAAATCACGGCATTGAAGGTAATAGCCGTGTCGCGCCATGGATTTATTGTTGCTACTTGGTAGACTTCGCAAGGTTATGGAGTTGTCGTTTGCATGTTATTGGATGCGAAAGTCTCAAGACTATTAACACCGTCATTGGTGTTGCTGGGCTGGGATCTCGAGCTAGAAGCTCCTCGCCACTTTTGGCCACCCGCCGTAGTATCCAACATGCTCAAGGCTATGAGTTGGAGTGGCGCCCTCGTGCTATGAATTTTGCAGGTCCGCTTAGCCAACCCTCGAAGACGGTTCCGCCCTTTAGGGGTTTTGGTTTTTGGTATTCAGCCTGTGTGCTTGATAATAATGCACCCTTTGGTTCCGGACTAGGGATGTATTCGGGACCGGATTATCCCAAAATTTACTTTCGGTTTTCAGCGCTCTCCATCGCACAAGTACTTTTGTACGATGGTCTCCAAGTCAGCAAGCGCGTGATGTCGCGCGACTTATGGCGTTTAGGATTCCTTGTCCGTGCAATTATTGCGAAGACCGAGATTGCGTTTTCCTCTCGGCAGATCCTTTATCTTGTCCATAACCAGGAGGAATCGCCCAAGAGTGATGTCTTGCCTCGGCGGGCTCTTGCCGAATTAGAGTTAGATCGCATATGTCCAGGCGGGTGGGTGGAACTAAGTCCGAACCCTACCCATCTCGTGGCTCAAGGCCGAGAAGTTTCCAATTTTGAAGCTTGGATTTCGGACGTTGTCCAACGAGTCCGGTCCGATGCCCGACTTTAAGTTCAGTGTTTGATCGAAGCCCGTCCCTCCGCGGGAATCCGCATGAGGGGTTCGGGATCCGACATGACTAGTTTTCAATACTGGGAGAAGCGCCAAGATTGTTCCTCTACCACCGCAACGTGGTGGGTGACACGGGAGAGTTAATTTCTCTCGATCGGGTTTAAGCCCAATCGATCGTAGTCATAGCGACTCCCGGCGGCGATGCGATCCAAGAGCTCGCTTATGGACGAGAGCTCTATTGATCCAGCCGCTCGGCGAATTCCGAGCTGACGGAAGATTGCTTTTGACGACTTGAGAGGTCGTTGTCGAGCGATGGCGGAAAGCGGTCATAAGAAAACCACCTAGCCGGATAGTTTGGCGGCGGCCAAGGCTCCTTTGGCGAAGATACCGCCCTTGAAGATGGGAGGAGGCATCCTTCCTATCGGTGACGGCACGAAGAACTCTCAATGAAAGCACCAATGTCGGTGTCAAACCGGCGGTTCTCGGGTAGGGGTCCCGAACTGTGCGTCTAGGCGGATGGTAACAGGAGACAAGGGACACGATGTTTACCTGTGTTCGGGCCCTCTTGATGGAGGTAAAACCCTACGTCCTGCTTGATTGATATTGATATTGTGGATGTTTACAAGAGTGGATCTACCACGAGATCAAGGAGGCTAAACCCTAGAAGCTAGCCTATGGTGTGATTGTAAGGGTTGTTGTGATTGTTGTCCTACGGACTAGAGCCATCCGGTTTATATAGACACCGGAGAGGGCTAGGGTTACATAGAGTCGGTTGCAATGGTAGGATATCTACATATCCGTATCGCCAAGCTTGCCTTCCACGCCAAGGAAAGTCTCATCCGGACACGGGGTGAAGTCTTCAATCTTCTATCTTCATAGTCTTGGAGTCCGGTCGATGATGATAGTCCGGCAAATGATAGTCTAGCCGATGACGGTAGTCCGGCTATCCGGACACCCCCTAATCCGGGACTCCCTCACCGACGATCGAATCTCGGGCAAGTAACATACCGATGACAAAGGGAACAACGTATGTTGTTATGCGGTCTGACCGATAAAGATCTTCGTAGAATATGTGGGAGCCAATATGAGCATCCAGGTTCCGCTATTGGTTATTGACCGGAGACGTGTCTTGGTCATGTCTACATAGTTCTCGAACCCGTAGGGTCCGCACGCTTAACGTTTCAATGACAGTTATATTATGAGTCTATATGTTTTGATGTACCGAAGGTTTTTCGGAGTCCCGGATGTGATCACGGACATGACGGGGAGTCTCGAAATGGTCGAGACATGAAGATTGATATATTGGAAGCCTATGTTTGGATATCGGAAGTGTTCCGGGTGAAATCGGGATTTTACCGGAGTATCGGAGGGGTTACCGGAACCCCCTAGGGGTTAATGGGCCTTAGTGGGCCTTAGTGGAAAAGAGGAGAGACGGCCAGGGCAAGGGCCGCGCGCCCCTCCCCCCTAGTCCCAATAGGACAAGGAGAGGGGGCGGCGCCCCCCCCCCCCCTTCCTTCTTCTCCTCCACCTCTTCCCCCAAGTCCTAATCCAACTAGGAAAGGGAGGATTCCTACTCCGGTGGGAGTAGGACTCCTCTGGCGCCCCCTCTCCTGGCCGGCCGCACCTCCCCTTGCTCCTTTAAATCTGAGGCAGGGGGCACCCCAAAGACACAACAATTGATCGCTTGATCTTTTAGCCGTGTCTGGTGCCCCCCTCCACCATAGTCCACCTCGATACATCAGAAGCGGTGCTTAGGCGAAGCCTGCGTCGGTAGAACATCATCATTGTCACCATGCCGTCGTGCTGACGAAACTCTCCCTCAACACTCGGCTGGATCGGAGTTCGAGGGATGTCATCGGGCTGAACGTGTGCTGAACTCGGAGGTGCCGTGCGTTTGGTACTTGATCGGTCGGATCGTGAAGACCTACCACTACATCAACCGCGTTGTGCTAACGCTTCCGCTTTCGGTCTACAAGGGTACATGGACAACACTCTCCCCTCGCATTGCTATGCATCACTGTGATCTTGCGTGTGCGTAGGAAATTTTTTGAGATTACTACGTTCCCGAACAGTGGCATCCGAGCCAGGTTTTATGCGTAGATGTCATATGCACGAGTAGAACACAAGTGAGTTGTGGGAGATATAAGTCATACTGCTTACCAGCATTTCATACTTTGGTTCAGTGGTATTGTTGGATGAAGCGGCCCGGACCGACATTACACGTACGCTTACGCGAGACTGGTTCTACCGACGTGCTTTCCACATAGGTGGCTAGCGGGTGTCAGTTTCTCCAACTTTAGTTGAACTGAGTGTGGCTACGCCTGGTCCTTGCGAAGGTTAAAACATCACCAACTTGACAAACTATCGTTGTGGTTTTGATGCGTAGGTAAGAACGGTTCTTGCTAAGCCCGTAGCAGCCACGTAAAATTTGCAACAACAAAGTAGAGGACGTCTAACTTGTTTTTGCAGGGCATGTTATGATGTGATATGGTCAAGACATGATGCTAAATTTTATTGTATGAGATGATCATGTTTTGTAACCGAGTTATCGGCAACTAGCAGGAGCCATATGGTTGTCGCTTTATTGTATGCAATGCAATCGCCCTGTAATGCTTTACTTTATCACTAAGTGGTAGCGATAGTCGTAGAAGCATAAGATTGGTGAGACGACAACGATGCTACGATGGAGATCAAGGTGTCGCGCCGGTGACGATGGTGATCATGACGGTGCTTCGAAGATGGAGATCACAAGCACAAGATGATGATGGCCACATCATATCACTTATATTGATTGCATGTGATGTTTATCTTTTTATGCATCTTATCTTGCTTTGATTGACGGTAGCACTATAAGATGATCCCCCACTAAATTATCAAAGTATAAGTGTTCTTCACGAGTATGCACCGCTGCGAAAGTTCTTCGTCTTTGAGACACCACGTGATGATCGGGTGTGATAGGCTCTACGCTCAAATACAACGGAGCAAAACAGTTGCACACGCGAATACTCAGGTTAAACTTGACGAGCCTAGCATATAACAGATATGGCCTCGAACACGGAGACCGAAGGTCGGCGCCAATCATATAGTAGATATGATCAACATAGTGATGTTCAGCATTGAAACTACTCCATCTCACGTGATGATCGGACATGGTTTAGTTGATTTGGATCACGTGATCACTTAGAGGATTAGAGGGATGTCTATCTAAGTGGGAGTTCTTAAGTAATATGATTAATTGAACTTAAATTTATCATGAACTTAGTACCTGATAGTATCTTGCTTGTCTATGTTGATTGTAAATAGATGGCCCGTGTTGTTGTTCCGTTGAATTTTAATGCGTTCCTTGAGAAAGCAAAGTTGAAAGATGATGGTAGCAATTACACGGACTGGGTCCGTAACTTGAGGATTATCCTCATTGCTGCACAGAAGAATTACGTCCTGGAAGCACCGCTGGATGCCAGGCCTGCTGCTGATGCAACTGACGATGTTAAGAACGTCTGGCAGAGCAAAGCTGATGACTACCCGATAGTTGAAGTTAATATTTCAAACAAATGCCCGGATTGAGAGATATGAAGTCTCCAATAAGTTCTATAGCTGCAAGATGGAGGAGAATAGTTCTGTCAGTGAGCATATACTCAAAATGTCTGGGTATAATAATCACTTGATTCAACTGGGAGTTAATCTTCCGGATGATAGCGTCATTGACATAATTCTCCAATCACCGCCACCAGGCTACAAGAGCTTCGTGATGAACTATAACATGCAAGGGATGGATAAAACAATTCTCGAGCTCTTCGCAATGCTAAAGGCTGCGGAGGTAGAAATCAAAAAGGAGCATCAAGTGTTGATGGTCAATAAGACCACCAGTTTCAAGAAAAGGGCAAAGGGAAGAAGAAGGAACTTCAAGAAGAACAGCAAGCAAGTTGCTGCTCAAGAGAAGAAACCCAAGTCTGGACCTAAGCACGAGATCGAGTGCTTCTACCGCAAGCAGATGGTCCTTTGAAGCGGAACTGCCCCAAGTATTTGGTGGATAAGAAGGATGGCAAGGTGAACAAAGGTATCGTGATATACATGTTATTGATGTGTACCTTACTAATGCTCGCAGAGCACCGGTATTTGATCTTGATTCATTGCTAATATTTGCAACTCAAATAGGGCTACGGATTAAGCGAAGATTGGCTAAGGACGAGGTGACGATGCGTGGGAAATGGTTCCAAAGTCGATGTGATCGCGGTCGGCACGCTACCTCTACATCTACCTTCGGATTAGTATTAGACCTAAATAATTGTTATTTGGTGCCGGCGTTGAGCATGAACATTATATCTGGATCTTGTTTGATGCGAGATGGTTATTCATTTAAATCAGAGAATAATGGTTGTTCTATTTATATGAGTAATATCTTTTATGGTCATGCACCCTTGAAGAATGGTCTATTTTTGTTGAATCTCGATAGTAGTGATACACATTTTCATATATTGAAAGCAAAAGATGCAGAGTTGATAATGATAGTGCAATTTATTTGAGGCACTGCCGTTTAGGTCATATCGGTGTAAAACGCATGAAGAAGCTCCACACTGATGGACTTTTGGAACCACTTGATTATGAATCACTTGGTACTTGCGAACCGTGCCTCATGGGCAAGATGACTAAAACACCGTTCTCCGGAACTATGGAGAGAGCAACAGATTTGTTGGAAATCATACATACAGATGTATGTGGTCCAATGAATGTTGAGGCTCGTGGCGGATATCGTTATTTTCTCACCTTCACAGATGATTTAAGCAGATATGGGTATATCTACTTAATGAAACATAAGTCTGAAACGTTTGAAAAGTTCAAAGAATTTCAAAGTGAAGTTGAAAATCATCGTAACAAGAAAATAAAGTTTCTACGATCTGATCGTGGAGGAGAATATTTGAGTTATGAGTTTGGTCTTCATTTGAAACAATGCGAAATAGTTTCGCAACTCACGCCACCCGGAACACCACAGCGTAATGGTGTGTCCGAACTTCGTAATCATACTTTACTAGATATGGTGCGATCTATGACGTGTCTTACTGATTTACCGCTATCATTTTGGGGTTATTCTTTAGAGACGGCCGCATTCACGTTAAATAGGGCACCATCTAAATCCGTTGAGACGACGCCTTATGATCCGTGGTTTGGCAAGAAACCAAAGTTGTCATTTCTGAAAGTTTGGGGCTGCGATGCTTATGTGAAAAAGCTTCAACCTGATAAGCTCGAACCCAAATCGGAGAAATGTGTCTTCATAGGATACCAAAAGGAGACTGTTGGGTACACCTTCTATCACAGATCCAAAGGCAAGACTTTTGTTGCTAAATTCGGAATCTTTCTGGAAAAGGAGTTTCTCTCGAAAGAAGTGAGTGGGAGGAAAGTAGAACTTGATGAGATAACTATACCTGCTCCCCTATTGGAAAGTAGTTCATCGCAGAAACCGGTTTCTGCGACACCTACACCAATTAGTGAGGAAGTTAATGATGATGATCATGAAATTTCAGATCAAGTTGTTACTGAACCTCGTAGGTCAACCATAGTAAGATCCGCACCAGAGTGGTACAGTAATCTTGTTCTGGAAGTTATGTTACTAGACCATGACGAACCTACGAACTATGAAGAAGCGATGGTGAGGCCAGATTCCGCAAAATGGCTTGAGGCCATGAAATCTGAGATGATATCCATGTATGAGAACAAAGTGTGGACTTTGGTTGACTTGCCTGATGATCGGCAAGCAATTGAGAATAAATGGATCTTCAAGAAGAAGACTGACGCTGACGGTAATGTTACTGTCTATAAAGCTCGACTTGTTGTGAAAGGTTTTCGACAAGTTCAAGGGATTGACTACGATGAGACCTTCTCACCCGTAGCGATGCTTAAGTCTGTCCAAATCATGTTAGCAGTTGCCGCATTTTATGATTATGAAATTTGGCAAATGGATGTCAAAACTGCATTCCTGAATG
Source organism: Aegilops longissima (assembly GCA_021605205.1). Taxonomy (NCBI): domain Eukaryota; kingdom Viridiplantae; phylum Streptophyta; class Magnoliopsida; order Poales; family Poaceae; genus Aegilops; species Aegilops longissima. The sequence continues at coordinate 149,364,026 of CM038677.1, read as the reverse complement.
GATTTCTGGAAGAAGAGTTGTATATGATGCAACCGGAAGGTTTTGTCGATCCAAAGGGAGCTAACAAAGTGTGCAAACTCTAGCGATCCATTTATGGACTGGTGCAAGCCTCTCGGAGTTGGAATAAACGCTTTGATAGTGTGATCAAAGCATTTGGTTTTGTACAGACTTTTGGAGAAGCCTGTATTTACAAGAAAGTGAGTGGGAGCTCTGTAGCATTTCTAATATTATATGTGGATGACATATTGCTGATTGGAAATGATATAGAATTTCTGGATAGCATAAAGGGATACTTAAATAAGAGTTTTTCAATGAAAGACCTCGGTGAAGCTGCTTATATATTGGGCATCAAGATCTATAGAGATAGATCAAGACGCTTAATTGGACTTTCACAAAGCGTATACCTTGACAAAGTTTTGAAGAAGTTCAAAATGGATCAAGCAAAGAAAGGGTTCTTGCCTGTGTTACAAGGTGTGAAGTTGAGTAAGACTCAATGCCCGACCACTTGTAGAAGATAGAGAAAATGAAAGATGTTCCTATGCTTCAGCCATAGGCTCTATCATGTATGCAATGTTGTGTACAGACCTGATGTGTGCCTTGCTATAAGTCTAGCAGGAGGTACCAAAGTAATCCAGAGTGGATCATCGGACAGCAGTCAAGAACATCTGAAATACGAAAAGGACTAAGGATATGTTTTCGCTTATGGAGGTGACAAAGAGCTCATCGTAAATGGTTACGTTGATGCAAGCTTTGACACTGACCCGGACGATTCTAAATCGCAAACCCGATACGTGTTTACATTGAATGATGGAGTTGTCGGTTGGTGCAGTTCTAAACAAAGCGTCGTGGCGGGATCTACGTGTGAAGCGGAGTACATAGCTGCTTCAGAAGCAGCAAACGAAGGAGTCTGGATGAAGGAGTTCATATCCGATCTAGGTGTCATACCTAGTGCATCGGGTCCAATGAAAATCTTTTGTGACAATACTGGTGCAATTGCCTTGGCGAAGGAATCCAGATTTCATAAGAGAACCAAGAACATCAAGAGACACTTCAATTCCATCCGGGATTTAGTCCAGGTGGGAGACATAGAAATTTGCAAGATACATACGGATCTGAATGTTGTAGACCCGTTGACTAAGCCTCTTCCACGAGCAAAACATGATCAGCACCAAGGCTCCATGGGTGTTAGAATCATTACTGTGTAATCTAGATTATTGACTCTAGTGCAAGTGGGATACTGAAGGAAATATGCCCTAGAGGCAATAATAAAGTTATTATTTATTTCCTTATATCACGATAAATGTTTATTATTCATGCTAGAATTATATTAACCGGAAACATAATACATGTGTGAATACATAGACAAATAGTATGTCACTAGTATGCCTCTATTTGACTAGCTCGTTGATCAAAGATGGTTAAGTTTCCTAGCCATTGACATGGGTTGTCATTTGATTAACGGGATCACATCATTAGGAGAATGATGTGATTGACATGACCCATTCTGTTTGCTTAGCACCCGATCGTTTAGTATGTTGCTAGTGCTTTCTTCATGACTTATACATGTTCCTATGACTATGAGATTATGCAACTCCGTTTACGGAGGAACACTTTGTGTGCTACCAAACGTCACAACGAATCGGGTGATTATAAAGGTGCTCTCTGGTGTCTCCGAAGGTACTTGTTGGGTTGGCGATTTCGAGATTAGGATTTGTCACTCCGATTGTCGGAGAGGTATCTCTGGGCCCTCTCGGTAATGCACATCATTTAAGCCTTGCAAGTATTGCAACTAATGAGTTAGTTGCGGGATGATGTATTACGGAACGAGTAAAGAGACTTGCCGGTAACGAGATTGAACTAGGTATTGAGATACCAACAATCGAATCTCGGGCAAGTAACATGCCGATGACAAAGGGAACAACTTATGTTGTTATGCAGTCTGACCGATAAAGATCTTCGTAGAATATGTGGAAGCCAATATGAGCATCCAGGTTCCGCTATTGGTTATTGATCAGAGACGTGTCTCGGTCATGTCTACATAGTTCTCGAACCCGTAGGGTCCGCACGCTTAATGTTTTGATGACAGTTATATTATGAGTTTATATGTTTTGATGTACAGAAGATTGTTCGGAGTCTCGGATGTGGTCACGGGCATGACGAGGAGTCTCGAAATGGTCGAGACATGAAGATTGATATATTGGAACCCTATGTTTGGATATCGGAAGTGTTCCGGGTGAAATCGGGATTTTACCGGAGTACCGGAGGGGTTACCGGAACCCCCCCGTGGGTTAATGGGCCTTAGTGGGCCTTAGTGGAAAAGAGGAGAGGCAGCCAGGGCAAGGGCCGCGCGCCCCTCCCCCCTAGTCCGAATAGGACAAGGATACAGGGCGCCCCCCCCCCTTCCTTCTTCTCCTCCACCTCTTTCCCCGCAAGTCCTAATCCAACTAGGAAAAGGGAGGGAGTCCTACTCCCGGTGGGAGTAGGACTCCTCCTGGCGCGCCCCCTCTCCTGGCCGGCCGCACCCCCCCTTGCTCCTTTAAATACGGGGGCAGGGGGGCACCCCAAAGACACAACAATTGATCATTTGATCTTTTAGCCGTGTGCGGTGCCCCCCTCCACCATAGTCCACCTCGATAATAATGTAGCAGTGCTTAGGCAAAGCTCTGCGTCGGTAGAACATCATTGTCGTCACCACGCCGTCGTGCTGACGAAACTCTCCCTCAACACTCGGCTAGATCGGATTTCGAGGGACGTCATCGGGCTGAACGTGTGCTGAGCTCGGAGGTGTCGTGCGTTTGGTACTTGATCGGTCGGATCGTGAAGACCTACGACCACATCAACCGCGTTGTGCTAACGCTTCCACTTTCGGTCTATGAGGGTACGTGGACAACACTCTCCCCTCTCGTTGCTATGCATCACCAAGATCTTACGTGTGCGTAGGAATTTTTTTGAAATTACTATGTTCGCTAACACTTTGTAACTCTGTTCTTTCTGCTCTAGCCGCTCAAACAAGCGCCGGCGGGACTGCCTGCTCCCTCCTCCCCGCGGCCGGCTGTGCTACCGCGCAGGCCTCACCGCCCCACCGTACTCCCATCGCTGGCCTAGCCATCCCTCTACTCACCCACACCTGTTGTTATTCTCCGGCGACGGCAGACGAACCAGTAAACCCTCATACAGTCGTACTCCCCTCTGCGTGGGAAACAAGCGCCGAGTCTTCCCCGCCACCGTAGTTCCTTCCTAGGCCTCGCCATCGTCCACCGCCTGGTGCTCTCGGCGCTGCCTGGTCAACGTGGTCAACGACCGACATGCATCTGAAGTGGCCTGTACGTGGAGAGGCCGACAGCTGGGTCCACGGCCGCACGCAAGGAAATGCCTCCTTATTACGCGCAAAATAATGATTCCTCCACCTAACATCAGGGACCCACCGAAAGGGCCTCTGTATTTCGCGAAAAAAATGTTACCACCGCTGACAGCTCGGACCCACCAACTATATCTTCGCACGCAAGGAAGTGCCTCCTTATTACGCACAAAAAAATGAATACTCCCCCTGTTAGCTAGGACCCAGTATAGTGGCAGGCGGACTTGTGGGCCTATTAATTTGACGGGGACGGAGGGCTTTGTCAACTTAGTCAATATGCACAATTCTGTTGGGGAACGTAGTAATTTCAAAAAAATTCCTACGCACACGCAAGACCATGGTGATGGCATAGCAACGAGAGGGGAGAGTGTCTGTCCACGTACCCTCGTAGACCGAAAGCGAAGCGTTATAACAACGCGGTTGATGTAGTCGACGTCTTCACGATCCGACCGATCCAAGCACCGAACGACGGCACCTCCGAGTTCTCGCACATCGTTCAGCTCGATGACGATCCCGGACTCGATCCAGCAAAGTGTCGGGATGAGTTCCGTCACCGACGATGGCGTGGGACGATGATGATGCTCCACCGACGCAGGGCTTCGCCTAAGCTCCGCGACGATATGACTTCTCCGGCGCAGGGCTTCGCCTAAGCTCCGCGACGATATGACCGAAGTGGAATATTGTAACGCCCTGGATTCGATGCGCCAGGTGTCCTTCGGTTATTCGTCGTCTTTGCCGTGTCATTTGCTTGCGTGTTGCACTTTGCCATGTCATCATATGCATTTCATATCATGTCATCATGCGCATTTCATTTTGCATACGGGTTCGTCTCATGCATCCGAGCTTTTTCCCCGTTGTCCGTTTTGCAATCCGGCACTCCTATGTCTTCCGGCGCCCCCTTTTGCCTCTTTTCGTGTGCGGATGTTGAACGGTCTCGGAATGCCCCGAGGTTTGTCAAGCGGCCTTGGTATAGCACCGGTAGACCGCCTGTCAAGTTTCGGATCATTTGGAGGTCGTTTGGTACTCCAACGGTTAACCGGGTAACCGCAAAAGCCTCTTTTGTTGCAGCCCAACACCCCTTCCAAAGTGGCCCAAAACCCACCAAACTCCCATCCATGCTCTCGGTCGTTCGATCACGATCGCGTGGCCAAAAACCGCACCTCATTTGGACTCTCCTAGCTCCCTCTACCTATAAATACACCTCCCCCTCCGAATTCGCGGATCAATCCCCCCCGAAACCCTAGCAAATTCCCCTCTCCGCGCCGGACGTGTCCGTCCCGGACCGGACTAATTCGCGCCGCCGCCCGCTTAATCGGGGGCTGCCACGTGGCGCCGCCGCCTCGCGCGCCGCCCGCCGCCGGCCCGTGGCGGCCCGCCTGCCCGCCTCCCGTCCGCCGCCTGGCGCCATGGGCCGCGCCCGCCGCCGCCGCTTGGTCTCGCGCCCTCGCCGCCCGGCGCTTCGCCAGCGCCGCCCGAAACTGCGCCGCCGCCCGTACCGCCGCCGCCTGGCTCGGGACTCGCGCCCTCGCCGCCCGATCGCCTCTCCGCCCGGCCGGTCTCCTCCCGGCCGCCCAGCCCTCTCCGGCGCCCGCTCCGCCCCGTCTCCGGCAAGCTCGCGCCGCCGTCCTCGGCATCCGCGCCGGGATCCCGATCCAGATCCGGTCAAACGAGGTTGACCCCGAAAATCCCTAAGTCCCCGAAGTTTTTGATATTTTCTTGCTTTTTTCGTCGCATCATATCTCTGTGCATGTAGCTCCGTTTTGCGCGTGTAATATGTCAAAATGTTCGTCTCGAAGAGTAGATAATTTAATCTCATTGCATCATTTCCATTTGAGCTCATCTTGATGCCCGAAATGCTGTTGCAAGAGTGCTATGTGATGTTAGTTTCTGATTTTTATCAGAACATGCACTTTTGTCATTTTTGCCATGATTGATGTGTGCATCCTATGAACTTGAGTCCTACATGAGTTTTGTTATATGCCATGTCTTCTTTCCAGTGGTGCTTGCTATGTATTTTTGTGATCTATGTGGTGACTAGCACAAGCATGCAAACTAGGTGTCTTGATGTTGCTGATTTCAGCCCTGTTTGCTGATATTTTCATGCCATGTTGACTTGATGCTACAGAGAGATCCATGCATATTTTGAGATACTTCAGTAAGGATGTTTTGTAAAGCATGTCTTGCTCTATCCATCCATGCCCTTGTTTGCAATTATGGAGTGCCATAGCTTGAGTCAATCGAGCTCTACTTTTGCTATCAAATGTTTCCTGGCAGATTGTATACATGTTATTCAATTTTGCCAAGGTTGTTGTGGTTGATCCATGTATGCCATGTCTTCTTGATGTATGTATGCTTAGTTTATCATTTAAGGCTCTGTAGTGAGTGCATTGAGCTTGTAAACATGCCTACTTGTTATCAGTTTTTGACATGTCATGTTGCTGAATCGGTTAACGAAACTTTCAATATTGACATGGGTGCCATCATATTTTCTGATCCTTTTTGGCTTATGGTCACTAAAGGACTTTTGTTATATGCTTTGAGTAGATTCATGCCATGCCTTTGTTTGCCATGTTAAGTTCCTGTAACATGTTGTTTCATAGCTCTAAACATTGCAACCTGATGTTATTTCTGCCAAAGTCTGAAACTGTTATTACTTGCAATCTTGCCATGTGTTTTTGAGCATGTTCTAGTTGTTTCTGGAGATAGCTCAGTGATCATGTTTTGTAATGCTTTACCTGTACATCATGCCCATGCCTTTTGTTATTATGTTGAGATCCTGTAGCATGTTGTTTTGATGCTTGCAATATGCCTAGTTGCTGTTTTGGACAGATTGTTGCTATGACTTGTATAGGGTGTATGTGTTGAACCGTTGCTCCGTTTTGAGTGTGCTCTATATGAAACTTGCTTGATTTTGCATGTAGTTTCATATTATCATGTTGGATCCTTGTTTTGAGGTGTTTTCTTGATGTTTATATTCCTTTTGCACCAATGCCATGTTTAACTTGTTTTGCTCATATCTTCTAGACCGTAGCTCCGAATTAAATGAACTTTATATGTAACTTGACTAGAATTTCGTGTAGGTCATCTTGGTGCATCTTAACTTTCTGTTTAACAACTTGAACATAAGGTTTATTCAGATCTGGACCAATTTCGAAATATGCATATGAGGACTTACCGGAATTGTTATATGTTGCTTCCGGCCTCATTTATACTTGCTTTGATGTGTTGCTCTTGTTTGCATCATCTCTTGCCATGAGTAGCCTCATCTAGCTTTGTCATGCATCATGCTTGTTGTGCATCATGTCTTGTTCATGCGTGGTGTGTTTACTATGTTGTGTGCTTCTTCTTGTTAGTTCCTGTTCCGTTGCGATCGTGAGGATTCGTTCGTCTACGCTTGGTTCGGCTTCATCCGTTCATCTTCTTCATGGACTCGTTCTTCTTCCTTGCGGGATTTCAGGCAAGATGACCGCTACCCTGGATCTCACTACTATCATTGCTATGCTAGTTGTTTCCCAAATTGCCATGAACCTCTAACTCGTTGTCATCCTTCCTAGCAAACCGTTGTTTGGCTATGTTACAGCTTTGCTCAGCCCCTCTTATAGCGTTGTTAGTTGCAGGTGAAGATGAAGTCTGTTCCTTGTTGGAACATGGAGACGTTGTTCCTTGTTGGAACATGTTTACTTGTTGGGATATCACAATATATATCTTATATTATTAATGCATCTATATACTTGGTAAAGGGTGGAAGGCTCGGCCTTATGCCTGGTGTTTTGTTCCACTCTTGCCGCCCTAGTTTCCGTCATATCGGTGTTATGTTCCCGGATTTTTGCGTCCCTAACGCGTTCGGGTGATTTATGGGACCCCCTTGACAGTTCGCTTTGAATAAGACTTTTCCAAAGAAGGCCCAACATTGGTTTTACCATTTGCTTCACCACCACCTACATTTCCCTTGGGAGTAATTAACCCAAGGGTCATCTTTATTCAGCCCCCGGCCAATGCTTGTCTAAGTGTTGGTCCAAACTAGAGTGCTTTGCAGCGCCTCCCTCAGAAACTTGAGGTTTGGTTTTAGTTGTACGGACTGCTCATCCGGTCGTGGCACAGGGACGAGATCTGTGCGGCTACTACTGTGGTTTCGCACGCCGGAGGTCTTGCTGGTCTTGTTTTATTGCTGTGAATGTCTTGTAGCCGGATTCCGAGACTGATCGGGCTTCCCGGGAGAAGGTCTATTCTTCGTTGATCGCGAGAGCTTATCATGGGCTTGTTGGGACACCCTGCAGGGTTTGAACTTTCAAAGCCGTGCCAGCGGTTATGTGGCAGATGGGAATTTGTTAATGTCCGTTGTAGAAAACCCGAAGTTGATCTTAATTAAAATACACCAACCGTGTGCGTAATCGTGAGTGTCTCTTTTGGGGTTGATCGAGAGGAGAACACGGTTTCGGGTTATGTCGACGAGGTAGGAGTTCAGGATCACTTCTTGATCATTGCTAGTTGACGACCGTTCCTTTGTTTCTCTTCTCGCTCTCATTTGCGTATGATAGCCACCATATATGCTTAGTCGCTGCTGCAACCTCACCACTTTACCCCTTCCTTTCCCATTAAGCTTTGCTAGTCTTGATACCCATGGTAATGGGATTGTTGAGTCCTCGTGGCTCACAGATTACTACACCACCGATTGCAGGTACAGGTTTTGCGATGATCATGACGTGAGAGCGATGTTCGCTTGTGTTGGAGTTCTTCTTCCGCTTCTTCTTCGATCGGGGTTAGGTTCGGTCGGCAGCCCTGGGCTAGCAGGTGGATGTCGTTTGAGTTTTGTTTATGTTTCATCCGTAGTCGGATGTTGATCTCTTGTATATGTTGTTGATGTATCCTTGTGGCATTTGTGCCTTATGTATGTATCCCACTATTATGTAATGTTGATGTAATGATATCCACCTTGCAAAAGCGTTTCAATATGCGGGTCTATCCTTGGTGGGACCGTCGAGTTCCTTTTGGATAGGGTTGCATATTGGGCGTGACAAGTTGGTATCAGAGCCTCGACCGACCTTAGGAGCCCCCTTGATTGATCGTGTAGTTTGGCCGCTGTTGAGTCTAGAAAAAAACTATTTTCGGAGTCTAGTTATATCGGAGAGTAGGAATTCTTTTTACTCCTCTGCCCCTTCATCGCTCTGGTGAGGAATCTTGACGTAGGTGTTTTGAATTACTTCTCTTCCCCTTCAAATTTTTTCTTTAGGATCACGCAGTTGGTTTTCCGGTAGTTGGCCCTCAGCTCTTTTCATCCGGTGCATTTCTCGTCAAGTCGACTCGACCCTCTTCATCTTTGGGTTCAATCCTCAGTTCTTCCACCGACGTCGTTGTTTTTCCTTGTCCGAAGTTGTCTTTGTTTTTCCCACCCTCCCTCCCTTCATATTTTCGAATTCGGAATCCGTAATCGAGTATCCATCCCACTCGTGCGAAGTCTTTGCTTTCTTTCCTCAATGATTTCAACCGTTGTTTCCTCTTCAAGTTATTCGTCGTTTTCCCCTTCCAAGTTGTCTTTGTTTTCCCGCCCTCCCACCCTATTATTCCCGGAGTTCGAGTTTCTTCCGACCATCAATTCCATTCGTGTGGAGCCTCTTCAGTCTTCCCTCAATTATTTCAACCGGTGAATTCTCGTCTCGTTCATCATTCTTCATCTCTTTCTTTTTCCGGTGCACTCAAGTCAAGTTTTTCAAGTTGATCTTATTCTTTTCCCTCGGCTCAAGTGTTTTCCCTGCTCGTTCGCCTCTCGCCAGTTTATCCTTCCGGAGTGTTCAAGACATCTCAGGAGATTCGTCTGTGTTCTAATTAATTCGAGGTTGTCACCTCATTCAAATATTTCATTTGTTCCGGTGCATCATCTATCTGTTCAACATCCCTTTTCCAACGGTGTTTTCTTTTAGTGGGCCCTAACCCACTGGTCTTTTCCCAGGATCTTACCTGACTCTTCTAATTATTCCGGAGATATTCCCAATTCTTTTCAAGTCTGACGTAAGTATGAATATCATCAGTGACTTGCCTTTTCCAAGATCGATTTCGAATCATTTCATTGTTGGCTCAACCTCTTTGCTTTTCATTCTCCCGGAGCGCCTCAACAATTTTGGTGGTGTTTTCTCGTCGACATTTGAAGACCGTCGTAGATTTTTCTCTTAAATCTTGTCCGTTCCCCGAAGTTTCATGGTGCTAGCTCGATGTTATCCTATCCTGTTGTTTCCAGTGGTGCAATTCTTTTCATCCATCCGGAGCTTTTCAGGATTTGTTTTCTGTCTCGATCATCGGGAGGCCATCTTTTCGGAAGATATCTTCGTTCCAAGTTTTCAGAGTCGTTCTCCAATTATTCTATATCCGTGCCCCTTTGTTCGTCTCAATATTCTTCCGGTGCTGCGTTCAAGCATTCGTTAATCAGCTCGCGATCTCTTCGATCTCTTTTCTCTAAATTCCCTCAAGTATCCCCGTGCTTCTCTAATTCTTCCCGGTGATTCATTCTCTTTCATCAGTCATTTTCGAATTCTTACGGTGGTTCGTTCAAGATTCTTTTTCTTTGATTATCATTTTAATCCATTCGTTCTTTCCAATCCTACCGGTGGTTCACGAAGACTTTCTCAAGTTTTGTGCGATGTTTCCCCTTAATCCTTTTTCAACGAGAATAAGTATTGTGCCAAATCCATTGCTTGTCATCAAATTAATTTGATGAAGGATAAGCATACAATAAATCTTATTCTTATTTCCTCGAAGTGTCTAATCCCTTCCTTCGGAGTTTGTTCTTGATGAATAAATTCTAGTTCCAAGTGTTTTCATCTTTTCTTGTCCGGAGTTCAAATTTTTCTCAGCCATTTCGTCGGAACCTCCATCTAAATCACCGCAATGCTCATCGTATTCTTTCTTCGTTCATTTTATCTCATCATCCTTTTGTTACCGGAGTTCTTCACGGTGGCTCTTCATGATTTAATTCATTCTTCAAGAGTTCATAAATATTCTTGTTGGTGGAGTTCAAGTATCTTTTCTTCTCGCATCCCGAAGTGCAATTAATTCTCCGTATTCTTTTGAAGTGGAGTTTTGCATTTCTTCGTTCTTCTCAGCTATCCAATCATTTTCGTTTGTGGCCGGTTATCACCTTATGATCTTGAGATGTTATCTATAAGTCCACAACAAGCTTATTCTTTCGTTGTTGATTTTCTCAACAACTCCATTCAATCTTGTCTTCTAAGGTTGCTTTCTATTTCATTCGTGGCACAAGTTGTCATATTCTTACCAGTTCTTTCCATTCAATTCTCTTTCAATTCTTTCCGGAGATTTTGTGTCATGTCTTCATCAAGTATCATTCCACCCTCTCAAGCTGTGTTCTATTCTTTCCATGTTCAGCCGGAGTGCTACCTAAATCCTTTCAATCTTATCCGTTTCTTTTCTCATTCTAACCACTCCGGTTAGAACGAGTGCTTTCATAGTCTATTTGATTCGGTCAGCTTTCGATTCTCGTCATTCTCGTCGTTCCTCTCTTTTTCTCGAGTGCTCTTGATTCTTTGTTTATTCTCTTGAATTCTTGTTTCACCTCTTCCTTTTTCCCTTCCGTCTCGGTCCTAAGATCTCGGGACGAGATCTCTTGTTAGTGGAGGAGTGTTGTAACGCCCCGGATTCGATGCGCCAGGTGTCCTTCGGTTATTCGTCGTCTTTGCCGTGTCATTTGCTTGCGTGTTGCGCTTTGCCATGTCATCATATGCATTTCATATCATGTCATCATGCGCATTTCATTTTGCATACGGGTTCATCTCATGCATCCGAGCTTTTTCCCCGTTGTTCGTTTTGCAATCCGGCACTCCTATGTCTCCCGGCGCCCCCTTTTGCCTCTTTTCGTGTGCGGATGTTGAACGGTCTCGGAATGCCCCGAGGTTTGTAAAGCGGCCTTGGTATAGCACCGGTAGACCGCCTGTCAAGTTTCGGATCATTTGGAGGTCATTTGGTACTCCAACGGTTAACCGGGTAACCGCAAAAGCCTCTTTTGTTGCAGCCCAACACCCCTTCCAAAGTGGCCCAAAACCCACCAAACTCCCCTCCATGCTCTCGGTCGTTCGATCACGATCGCGTGGCCGAAAACCGCACCTCATTTGGACTCTCCTAGCTCCCTCTACCTATAAATACACCTCCCCCTCCGAATTCGCGGATCAATCCCCCCCGAAACCCTAGCAAATTCCCCTCTCCGCGCCGGACGTGTCCGTCCCGGACCGGACTAATTCGCGCCGCCGCCCCGCGCCAATCGGGGGCTGCCACGTGGCGCGCCGCCGCCTCCCGCGCCGCCCGCCCGCCCGCCGTGGCGTGGCGGCCCGCGCTCGCCCGTCCTCGCCGCGCGCGCATGGCGCCCGCCGCCGCGCGCTGGTCTCCGCGCCCTCGCGCCATTGGGCGCGCTGGCGCCCAGCGCCGCCCGAGCTGCGCCGCCGCCGGTGCCGCCCGCCGCCGCTTCGGACTCCGCGCCCTCCGCCGGCGGTCGCCTCTCCGCCGGCCGGTCTCCTCCCGGCCGCCCGGCCCTCTCCGGCGCCCGCTCCGCCCGTCTCCGGCAAGCTCGCGCCGCCGTCCCTCGGCATCCGCGCGGGATCCCGATCCAGATCCGGTCAAACGAGGTTGACCCGAAAATCCCTAAGTCCCGAAGTTTTGATATTTTCTTGCTTTTTCATCGTGCATCATATCTCTGTGCATGTAGCTCCGTTTTGCGCGTGTAATATGTCAAAATGTTCGTCTCGAAGAGTAGATAATTTAATCTCATTGCATCATTTCCATTTGAGCTCATCTTGATGCCCGAAATGCTGTTGCAAGAGTGCTATGTGATGTTAGTTTCTGATTTTTATCGAACATGCACTTTGTCATTTTTGCCATGATTGATGTGTGCATCCTATGAACTTGAGTCCTACATGAGTTTTGTTATATGCCATGTCTTCTTTCCAGTGGTGCTTGCTATGTATTTTTGTGATCTATGTGGTGACTAGCACAAGCATGCAAACTAGGTGTCTTGATGTTGCTGATTTCAGCCCTGTTTGCTGATATTTTCATGCCATGTTGACTTGATGCTACAGAGAGATCCATGCATATTTTGAGATACTTCAGTAAGGATGTTTTGTAAAGCATGTCTTGCTCTATCCATCCATGCCCTTGTTTGCAATTATGGAGTGCCATAGCTTGAGTCAATCGAGCTCTACTTTTGCTATCAAATGTTTCCTGGCAGATTGTTTACATGTTATTCAATTTTGCCAAGGTTGTTGTGGTTGATCCATGTATGCTATGTTATTGTTCTTTCCATGTATGTCTTCTATGCCATGTCTTCTTGATGTATGTATGCTTAGTTTATCATTTAAGGCTCTGTAGTGAGTGCATTGAGCTTGTAAACATGCCTACTTGTTATCAGTTTTTGACATGTCATGTTGCTGAATCTGTTAACGATACTTTCAATATTGACATGGGTGCCATCATATTTTCTGATCCTTTTTGGCTTATGGTCACTAAAGGACTTTTGTTCTATGCTTTGAGTAGATTCATGCCATGCCTTTGTTTGCCATGTTAAGTTCCTGTAACATGTTGTTTCATAGCTCTAAACATTGCAACCTGATGTTATTTCTGCCAAAGTCTGAAACTGTTATTACTTGCAATCTTGCCATGTGTTTTTGAGCATGTTCTAGTTGTTTCTGGAGATAGCTCAGTGATCATGTTTTGTAATGCTTTACCTGTACATCATGCCCATGCCTTTTGTTATTATGTTGAGATCCTGTAGCATGTTGTTTTGATGCTTGCAATATGCCTAGTTGCTGTTTTGGACAGATTGTTGCTATGACTTGTATAGGGTGTATGTGTTGAACCGTTGCTCCGTTTTGAGTGTGCTCTATATGAAACTTGCTTGATTTTGCATGTAGTTTCATATTATCATGTTGGATCCTTGTTTTGAGGTGTTTTCTTGATGTTTATATGCCTTTTGCACCAATGCTATGTTTAACTTGTTTTGCTCATATCTTCTAGACCGTAGCTCCGAATTAAATGAACTTTATATGTAACTTGACTAGAATTTCGTGTAGGTCATCTTGGTGCATCTTAACTTGCTGTTTAACAACTTGAACATAAGGTTTATTCAGATCTGGACCAATTTCGAAATATGCATATGAGGACTTACCGGAATTGTTATATGTTGCTTCCGGCCTCATTTATACTTGCTTTGATGTGTTGCTCTTGTTTGCATCATCTCTTGCCATGAGTAGCCTCATCTAGCTTTGTCATGCATCATGCTTGTTGTGCATCATGTCTTGTTCATGCGTGGTGTGTTTACTATGTTGTGTGCTTCTTCTTGTTAGTTCCTGTTCCGTTGCGATCGTGAGGATTCGTTCGTCTACGCTTGGTTCGGCTTCATCCGTTCATCTTCTTCATGGACTCGTTCTTCTTCCTTGCGGGATTTCAGGCAAGATGACCGCTACCCTGGATCTCACTACTATCATTGCTATGCTAGTTGCTTCGTTCTTTCGCTATGTTGCGCTACCTATTACCTGTTTATCAAGCCATCCCAAATTGCCATGAACCTCTAACTCGTTGTCATCCTTCCTAGCAAACCGTTGTTTGGCTATGTTACTGCTTTGCTCAGCCCCTCTTATAGCGTTGTTAGTTGCAGGTGAAGATGAAGTCTGTTCCTTGTTGGAACATGGAGACGTTGTTCCTTGTTGGAACATGTTTACTTGTTGGGATATCACAATATATATCTTATATTATTAATGCATCTATATACTTGGTAAAGGGTGGAAGGCTCGGCCTTATGCCTGGTGTTTTGTTCCACTCTTGCCGCCCTAGTTCCCGTCATATCGGTGTTATGTTCCCGGATTTTTGCGTCCCTAACGCGGTCGGGTGATTTATGGGACCCCCTTGACAGTTCGCTTTGAATAAGACTTTTCCAAAGAAGGCCCAACATTGGTTTTACCATTTGCTTCACCACCACCTACATTTCCTTGGGAGTAATTAACCCAAGGGTCATCTTTATTCAGCCCCGGGCCAATGCTTGTCTAAGTGTTGGTCCAAACTAGAGTGCTTTTGCAGCGCCCCCTCAAGGAAACTTGAGGTTGGTTTCAGATTATACGGACTGCTCATCCGGTCGTGGCACAGGGACGAGATACTGTGGCTACTACCTGTGGTGTCGGCACGCGGGAGGTCTTGCTGGTCTTGTTTTATTGCTGTGAAATGTCTTGTAGCCGGATTCCGAGACTGATCGGGCTTCCGGGAGAAGGTCTATTCTTCGTTGATCGCGAGAGCTTATCATGGGCTAAGTTGGGACACCCTGCAGGGTTTGAACTTTCGAAAGCCGTGCTCGCGGTTATGTGGCAGATGGGAATTTGTTAATGTCCGGTTGTAGAAAACCCGAAGTTGATCTTAATTAAAATACACCAACCGTGTGCGTAACCGTGAGTGTCTCTTTTCGGGGTTGATCGAGAGGAGAACACGGTTTCTGGGTTATGTCTGACGTAGGTAGGAGTTCAGGATCACTTCTTGATCATTGCTAGTTGACGACCGTTCCTTTGTTTCTCTTCTCGCTCTCATTTGCGTATGATAGCCACCATATATGCTTAGTCGCTGCTGCAACCTCACCACTTTACCCCTTCCTTTCCCATTAAGCTTTGCTAGTCTTGATACCCATGGTAATGGGATTGCTGAGTCCTCGTGGCTCACAGATTACTACACCACCAGTTGCAGGTACAGGTTTTGCGATGATCATGACGTGAGAGCGATGTTCGCTTGTGTTGGAGTTCTTCTTACGCTTCTTCTTGATCGGGGTTAGGTTCGGTCGGCAGCCTGGGCTAGCAGGGTGGATGTCGTTTGAGTTTCTGTTTATGTTTCATCCGTAGTCGGATGTTGATCTCTTGTATATGTTGTTGATGTATCCTTGTGGCATTTGTGCCTTATGTATGTATCCCACTATTATGTAATGTTGATGTAATGATATCCACCTTGCAAAAGCGTTTCAATATGCGGGTCTATCCTTGGTGGGACCGTCGAGTTCCTTTTGGATAGGGTCGCATATTGGGCGTGACAAATATGGTGGAGGGGGGCACCGCACACGGCTAAGGAACGATCCGTAGATCAACTTGTGTGTCATGGGTGCCCCTGCTTTGAATATAAAGGAGCAAGGGGGGGTGCGGCCAGCCCAAGGGGGGCGCGCCTGGAGGAGTCCTACTCCCACCGGGAGTAGGATTCCCCCCCCCCCCCTTTCCTAGTTGGATTAGGATTGGAGGAGGGGGAAGAGGGAAGGCGCCCCCCCTCTCCTTGTCCTATTCGGACTAGAGGGGGGAGGGGGGCGCGCGGCCTGCCTGGCCGGCCCTTCCTCTTCTCTCTTATGGCCCATCAAGGCCCATAGACCCCCCGGGGGGTTCCGGTAACCCCGGTGTTCAGGTAACTTCCTGTTTTCATCCGGAACCTTTCCGAAGTCCAAACATAGGCTTCCAATATATCAATCTTTATGTCTCAACCATTTGAGACTCCTCGTCATGTCCGTGATCACATCCGGACTCGAACAACCGGTACATCAAAACTTATAAACTCATAATGAACTGTCATCGAAACGTTAAGCGTGCGGACCCTACGGGTTCGAGAACTATGTAGACATGACCTAGAACCATTCTCGGTCAATAACCAATAGCGGAACCTGGATGCCCATATTGGTTCCTACATATTCTCTGAAGATCTTTATCGGTCAAACCGCATAACGATATCGTTGTTCCTTTTGTCATCGGTATGTTACTTACCCGAGATTCGATCGTCGGTATCAATACCTAGTTCAATCTCGTTACGGTAAGTCTCTTTACTCGTTCGTAATACATCATCTCACAACTAACTCATTAGTTGTAATGCTTGCAAGGCTTATGTGATGTGTATTACCGAGAAGGCCCAGAGATACCTCTCCGACAATCGGAGTGACAAAACCTAATCTCAAATCGCCAACCCAACAAGTACCTTTGGAGACACCTGTAGTACTCCTTTATAATCACCCGATTCGTTGTGACGTTTGGTAGTACCAAAGTGTTCCTCCGATTAGCGGAGTTGCATAATCTCATAGTTACAGGAACATGTATAGGTCATGAAGAAAGCATTAGCAATATACTAAACGATCAAGTGAAGCTAACGGAATGGGTCATGTCAATCACATCATTCTCCTAATGAGGTGATCTCATTAATCAAATGACAACACATGTCTATGGTTAGGAAACACAACCATCTTTGATTAATGAGCTAGTCTAGTAGAGGCATACTAGTGACTATCTGTTTGTCTATGTATTCACACATGTATTATGTTTCCGGTTAATACAATTATAGCATGAATAATAAACATTTATCATGTTATAAGGAAATAAATAATAACTTTATTATTGCCTCTAGGGCATATTTCCTTCAGTCTCCCACTTGCACTAGAGTCAATAATCTAGATTACACAGTAATGATTCTCACACCCATGGAGTCTTGGTGCTGATCATGTTTTGCTCGTGGAAGAGGCTTAGTCAACGGTCTGCAACATTCAGATCCGTATGTATTTTGCAAATCTCTATGTCTCCCACTTGGACTTGGTCCCGAATGGAATTGAAGCGTCTCTTGATATGCTTGGTCCTCTTGTGAAACCTGGATTCCTTTGCCAAGGCAATTGCACTAGTATTGTCACAGAAGATCTTCATCAGTCCCGATGCACTAGGTATGACACCTAGATCGGAAATGAACTCTTTCATCCAGACTCCTTCATTTGCTGCTTCTGAAGCAGCTATGTACTCCGCTTCACATGTAGATCCCGCCACGACGCTTTGTTTAGAACTGCACCAACTGACAGCTCCACCGTTTAATAAAAACACGTATCCGGTTTGCGATTTAGAATCGTCCGGATCAGTGTCAAAGCTTGCATTGACGTAACCATTTACGACTAGCTCTTTGTCACCTCCATATACGAGAAACATATCCTTAGTCCTTTTCGTATTTCAGATGTTCTTGACCGCTGTCCGATGATCCACTCTGGATTACTTTGGTACCTTCCTGCCAAGCTTACAGCTAAGCATACGTCAGGTCTGGTACACAGCATTGCATACATGATAGAGCCTATGGCTGAAGCATAGGAGCATCTTTCATTTCTCTCTATCTTCTCATTGTGGTCGGGCATTGAGTCGACTCAATCTTACACCTTGTAATACTGGTAAAAACCTTTCTTTGCACGATCCATTTTGAACTTCTTCAAAACTTTATCAAGGTATGTGCTTTGTGAAAGTCCAATTAAGCGCCTTGATCTATCTCTATAGATCTTGATGCCCAATATGTAAGCAGCTTCACCGAGGTCTTTCATTGAAAAACTTTTATTCAAGTATCCTTTTATGCTATCCAGAAATTCTATATCATTTCCAATCAATAATATGTCATCCACATATAATATCGAAATGCTACTGAGCTCCCACTCACTTTCTTGTAAATACTGAGCTTCTCCAAAAGTCAGATAAAACCATATGCTTTGATCACACTATCAAAGCGCTTATTCCAACTCCGAGAGGCTTGCACTGACCATAAATTGATCGTTGGAGCTTGCATACTTTGTTAGCACCCTTTGGATCAACAAAACCTTCTGGTTGCATCATATACAACTCTTCTTCTAGAAATCCATCCAAGAATGCAGTTTTACATCCATTTGCCAAATTTCATAATCATAAAATGCGGCAATTGCTAACATGATTCGGACAGACTTAAGCATCGCCACGGGTGAGAAAGTCTCATCGTAGTCAACCCTTGAACTTGTCGAAAACCTTTTCGCAACAAGTCGAGCTTTGTAGACGATTACATTACCATCGGCGTCGGTCTTCTTCTTAAAGATCCATTTATTCTCAATGGCTTGCCGATCATCGGCAAGTCAACCAAAGTCCATACTTTGTTCTCATACATGGATCCCATCTCAGATTTCATGGCTTCCAGCCATTTCGCGAATCTGGGCTCACCATCGCTTCTTCATAATTTGTAGGTTCGCCATGGTCAAGTAACATGACTTCCGAATAGGATTACCGTACCACTCTGTGCGTATTTTACTCTGGTTGACCTCGAAGTTCAGTAGAAACTTGATCTCAAGCTTCATGATCATCATCATTAGTTTCCTCACTAATTGGTGTAGTTGTCACAGAACCGTTTCTTGTGATGAACTACTTTCCAATAAGGGAGCAGATCTGATTATCTCATCAAGTTCTACTTTCCTCCCACTCACTTCTTTCGAGAGAAACTCCTTCTCTAGAAAGGATCCGAATTTAGCAATGAAAACCTTGCCTTCAGATCTGTGATAGAAATTGTACCCAACAGTCTCCTTTGGGTATCCTATGAAGACACATTTCTCGATTTGGGTTCGAGCTTATCGGTTGAAGTTTCTTCACATAAGCATCGCAGCCCCAAACTTTAAGAAACGACAACTTTGGTTTCTTGCCAAACCACAGTTCATACGGTGTCGTCTCAACGGATTTAGATGGTGCCCTATTTAACGTGAATGCGGCCGTCTCTAAAGCATATCCCCAAAACGATAGCGGTAAATCGGTAAGAGACATCATAGATCGCACCATATCAAGTAAAGTACGATTACGACGTTCGGACACACCATTTCTCTGTGGTGTTCCGGGTGGCGTGAGTTGCGAAACTATTCCACATTGTTTCAAATGTAAACCAAACTCGTAACTCAAATATTCTCCTCCACGATCCGATCGTAGAAACTTTATTTTCTTGTTACGATGATTTTCTACTTCACTCTGAAACTCTTTGAACTTTTCAAATGTTTCAGATTTGTGTTTCATTAAGTAGATATACCCATATCTGCTCAAGTCATCTGTGAAGGTGAGAAAAGAACGATACCCTTGGCGTGCCTCAACATTCATTGGACCACAAACATCGGTATGTATGATTTCCAACAAATCAGTTGCTCGCTCCATAGTTCGGAGAACGGCGTTTTGGTCATCTTGCCCATGAGGCACGGTTCGCAAGTACCAAGTGATTCATAATCAAGTGATTCCGAAGCCCATCAAGATGGAGTTTCTTCATGCGTTTACACGGATATGACCTAAACGGCAAGTGCCACAAATAAGTTGCATTATCATTATCAACTCTGCATCTTTTGGTTTCAACACTATGAATATGTGTATTACTACTATCGAGATTCAATAAAATAGACCATTCTTCAAGGGTGCGTGACCATAAAAGATATTACTCATATAAATAGAACAACCATTATTCTCTGATTTAAATGAATAACCGTCTCGCATCAAACAAGATCCAGATATAATGTTCATGCTCAACTCGCACCAAATAACAATTATTTAGGTCTAAAACTAATCCCAAGGTAGATGTAGAGGTAGCGTGCCGACCGCGATCACATTGACTTTGGAACCGTTTCCCAGCGCGATCGTCACCTCGTCCTCTGCCAATGCTCGTCTATTCCGTAGTCCCTGCTTCGAGTTGCAAATATTAGCAAGTAACCAGTATCAAATACCAGTGCTACTACGAGCTCTAGTAAGGTACACATCAATAACATGTATATCACATATACCTTTGTTCACCTTGCCATCCTTCTTATCCGCCAAATACTTGGGGCAGTTCCGCTTCCGGTGTCGATCCGCTTGCGGTAAAAACACTCGATTTCAGGCTTAGGTCCAAACTTGGGTTTCTTCTCTTGAGCAGCAACTTTCTTGCTGTTCTTTTGAAGTTTCCTTCTTCTTTCCTTTGCCCTTTTCTTGAAACTAGTGGTCTTATTGACCATCAACACTTGATGCTCTTTCTTGATTTCTACCTCCGCGGCTTTTAGCATTGCTAAGAGCTCGGAATTGTTTTGGTCATCCCTTGCATATTATAGTTCATCA
The DNA here is from genome assembly GCA_021605205.1 of Aegilops longissima. NCBI lineage: Eukaryota > Viridiplantae > Streptophyta > Magnoliopsida > Poales > Poaceae > Aegilops > Aegilops longissima. The sequence goes on along the minus strand of CM038677.1, from coordinate 149,343,791 downwards.
CGAAGCTCTTGTAGCTTGGTGGCGTGATTGGAGAATTCTGTCAATGACACTATCATCCGGAAGAGTAACTCCCAGTTGAATCAAGTGATTATTATACCCTGACATTTTGAGTATATGTTCACCGATGTAACTATTCTCCTCCATCTTGCAGCTATAGAACTTATTGGAGACTTCATATCTCTCAATCCGGGCATTTGCTTGAAATATTAACTTCAACTCCTGGAACATCTCATATGCTCCATGACGCTCAAAACATCGTTGAAGACCCGGTTCTAAGCCGTAAAGCATGGCACATCGAACTATCGAGTAGTCATCACTTTGCTCGCCAGACGCTCACAACTTCTCGCGTAGCTCTGCTGGCAGGCTGGCACCCAGCGGTGCTTCCGGGACGTAATTCTTCGTGCAGCAATGAGGATAATCCTCGTTACGGACCCAGTCCGTAATTGCTACCATCATCTTTCAACTTTGCTTTCTCAAGGAACGCATTAAAATTCAACGGAACAACAAAGACGAGCCATCTATCTACTGATAAACATAGACAAGCAAAAATACTATCGGTACTAAGTTCATGATAAATTTAAGTTTAATTAATCATATTAAAACCTCCCACTTAGACAGACATCTCTCTAGTCATCTAAGTGATTTACGTGATCCAAATCAACTAAACCATGTCCGATCATCACGTGAGATGGAGTAGTTTCAATGGTGAACATCACTATGTTGATCATATCTACTATATGATTCACGCCGACCTTTCGGTCTCCGTGTTCCGAGGCCATATCTGTTATATGCTAGGCTCGTCAAGTTTAACCTGAGTATTCGCGTGTGCAACTGTTTTGCACCCGTTGTAGATGGACGAGAACTTATCACACCCGATCATCACGTGGTGTCCGGGTACTACGAACTTTGGCAACGGTGCATACTCGTGGAGAACACTTCTTGATAATTTTAGTGAGAGATCATCTTATAATGCTACCGTCAACCAAAGCAAGATAAGATGCATAAAGGATAAACATCACATGCAATCAATATAAGTGATATGATATGGTCATCATCATCTTGTGCTTGTGATCTCCATCGCCAAGCACCGTCATGATCACCATCGCCACCGCGCGACACCTTGATCTCCATCGTAGCATCCTTGTCGTCTCGCCAACTATTGCTTCTACGACTATCACTACTGCTTAGTGATAAAGTAAAGCAATTACATGGCGTTGCATTTCATACAATAAAGCGACAACCATATGGCTTCTCGCCGATTGCCGATAACTCGGTTACAAAACATGATCATCTCATACAATAAAATATAGCATCACGCCTTGACCACATCACATCACAACATGCCCTGCAAAAACAAGTTAGACGTCCTCTACTTTGTTGTTGCAAGTTTTACGTGGCTGCTACGGGCTGAGCAAGAACCGTTTTACCTACGCATCAAAACCACAACGATAGTTTGTCAAGTTGGTGCTGTTTTAACCTTCGCAAGGACCGGGCGAGCCACACTCGGTTCAACTAAAGTGAGATAAATTGACACCGCCGGTCACCTTTAAGCAACTAGTGCTCAAGCGGTGAAACCAGTCTCGCGTAAGCGTGACGCGTAATGTCGGTCCGGGCCGCTTCATCTCACAATACCGCCAACCAAAGTATGACATGCTGGTAAGCAAGATGACTTATATCGCCCACAACTCACTTGTGTTCTACTCGTGCACATGACATCAACGCGATAAAACCAGGCTCGGATGCCCTTTGTTGGGGAACGAGTAATTTCAAAAATTTCCCACGCACACGCAAGACCATGGTGATGGCATAGCAACGAGAGGAGAGTGTCCGCCCACGCACCCTGAGACCGAAAGCGGAAGCATTATAACAACGTGGTTGATGTAGTCGACGTCTTCACGATCCGACCGATACAAGCACCGAACCCACGGCACCTCCGAGTTACGCACACGCTCAGCTCGATGACGATCCCGGACCGATCCAGCAAAGTGTCGGGATGAGTTCCGTCGACGACGGCGTGGCAGGACGATGATGATGCTCCACCGACGCAGGGCTTCGCCTAAGCTCGCGACGATATGACTTCTCCGCGCAGGGCTTCGCTTAAGCTCCGCGACGATATGACCAAGTGGAATATGGTGGAGGGGCACCGCACACGGCTAAGGAACGATCCGTAGATCAACTTGTGTGTCATGGGGTGCCCCTGCCTCGTATATAAAGGAGCAAGGGGGTGCGGCCAGCCCAGGGGGGGCGCGCCTGGAGGAGTCCTACTCCCACCGGGAGTAGGACTCCCCCCCCTTTCCTAGTTGGATTAGGATTGGAGGAGGGGGAAGAGGGAAGGGGGCGCCGCCCCCCCTCTCCTTGTCCTATTCGGACTAGAGGGGGGAGGGGGGCGCGCGGCCTGCCTGGCCGGCCCTTCCTCTTCTCTCTTATGGCCCATCAAGGCCCATAGACCCCCCGGGGGGTTCCGGTAACCCCCCGGTGTTCCGGTAACTTCCTGTTTTCATCCGGAACCTTTCCGAAGTCCAAACATAGGCTTCCAATATATCAATCTTTATGTCTCGACCATTTCGAGACTCCTCGTCATGTCCGTGATCACATCCGGACTCAACAACCTTCGGTACATCAAAACTTATAAACTCATAATGAACTGTCATCGTAACGTTAAGCGTGCGGACCCTACGGGTTCGAGAACTATGTAGACATGACCTAGAACCATTCTCGGTCAATAACCAATAGCGGAACCTGGATGCCCATATTGGTTCCTACATATTCTACGAAGATCTTTATCGGTCAAACCGCATAACGATATACGTTGTTCCTTTTGTCATCGGTATGTTACTTACCCGAGATTCGATCGTCGGTATCCAATACCTAGTTCAATCTCGTTACCGATAAGTCTCTTTACTCGTTCCGTAATACATCATCTCACAACTAACTCATTAGTTGTAATGCTTGCAAGGCTTATGTGATGTGTATTACCGAGAAGGCCCAGAGATACCTCTCCGACAATCGGAGTGACAAAACCTAATCTCGAAATACGCCAACCCAACAAGTACCTTTGGAGACACCTGTAGTACTCCTTTATAATCACCCAGTTACGTTGTGACGTTTGGTAGTACCCAAAGTGTTCCTCCGGTAAACGGGAGTTGCATAATCTCATAGTTACAGGAACATGTATAGGTCATGAAGAAAGCATTAGCAATATACTAAACGATCAAGTGCTAAGCTAACGGAATGGGTCATGTCAATCACATCATTCTCCTAATGAGGTGATCTCATTAATCAAATGACAACACATGTCTATGGTTAGGAAACACAACCATCTTTGATTAATGAGCTAGTCTAGTAGAGGCATACTAGTGACTATCTGTTTGTCTATGTATTCACACATGTATTATGTTTCCGGTTAATACAATTATAGCATGAATAATAAACATTTATCATGTTATAAGGAAATAAATAATAACTTTATTATTGCCTCTAGGGCATATTTCCTTCAAATTCTAGCTCCAGTGACCGTACGATGTCCATCCAACGGCCGTAGTGCTTCTTCAACCTCTGGTCTTCTTGCTCCAGCCGCCCAAACCAGCGTCGGTCGTGCCTCGTGCTCCTGCCTCCCGTGGCCGGCTGCGATGCGGCGGAGGCCTCACCGCCCCCTACTACTCCCACCGCTGGCCAGGCCATCCCTCTACTCACCCACACCCCCTGTTATTCTGCTGCGATGACAGCCTCACACCACAACCAACCGGTGAACCTCGTACTCTCTCACGCGTGGGCATCCACCGCCGCTGCGTCTTCCCCGCCCGCGTCATCCCTTCCTAGGCCTCGCCGTCGTCCACCGCCCTGGTGCTCTCGGCGCGGCGTGGTCAACGTGTTCAAGGAATGGCTTCCATCAAACGTGGACTGTACGTGGAGAGGCTGACAGCTGGGTCCACGGCCGCAGCAAGGAAGTGCCTCCTTATTACGCGCAAAATAATTATTCCTCCACCTGACAGCGGGGACCCACCGGACAGGCCACCGCATTTCGCAAAAAAAACGTTTCCCCTGACTGCTGGGACCCACCAGCTACATCTTCGCACGCAAGGAAGTGCGTCCGGGCAAAAAAAACTATTCGCCCCCCTGACTGCTGGGACCCACCAGCTACATCTTCGCAGGCAAGGAAGTGCCTGATAGTCGGGACCCACCTGGTGAAGCGCACGAAGCGTTGTCATTCTGGTCGCGAACGTACGCGTATATCGGTCGTTGTAGAGGCGCGCACGTGTCGTAGTAGAGGCGCGCACGTAGCATGTACACGTACGTACAGCAGCGAGGGTGCAAAAAAGAAAATACGGCCACGTACATACATACGAGCAGGGTCTCGAACGCCTACTCGCGCATACGTACAGCCAGAGGCTCGTGTACATGGCTGGGTCGGAACGGAGAAACAGCGTCGTCGTCGTGTTCATGGGGAGGCAACGAAATGCGTCGTGTTCATCTGGAGGCAATGGAATGCGTCGTGTTCATGGGGAGGCAACGGAATGCATCGTTGGTGGACCTGAGGAATTTTTCTAGTAATCATCTGCAAAAAGAATCAACTAACTAGCACTCTCCAGTAAAAAGTTGAAGCTAATATCGTGAGCGCTAAAGTTTCTGTTTTTTTACAGCATGATCATAAAGACTTCACCCAAGACTTCCCAAAGGTTCTACTTGGCACAAACACTAATTAAAACATGAAAACACATCTAACCAGAAGCTAGATGGATTATTTATTCCTAAACAGAACCAAAAAGCAAGAAACTAAAATAAAATTGGGTTGCCTCCCAACAAGCGCTATCATTTAATGCCCCTAGCTAGGCATTATGATTTCAATGATGCTCACATAAAAGATAAGAATTGAAACATAACGGGAGCATCATGAAGAATATGACTAGCACATTTAAGTCTAACCCACTTCCTATGCATAGGGATTTTGTGAGCAAACAACTTATGGGAACAATAATCAACTTGCATAGGAAGGAAAAACAAGCATAACTTCAAAACTTTAAGCACATAGAGAGGAAACTTGATATTATTGCAATTCCTACAAGCATATATTCCTCCCTCATAATAATTTTTAGTAGCATCATGAATGAATTCAACAATATAACCAGCACCTAAAGCATTCTTTTCATGATCCACATAAGCAAATTTATTCTCATCAATAGTAGTGGAAGCAAACTTAACAAAATAACTATCATATGATTGAAAATTAAGATCAAGATGGCAAGTTTCAGGGTTATTATTATTCTTTAAAGCATACGTGTCATCACAATAATCATCATAGATAGGAGGCATGCTTTCATCATAGTAAACTTGCTCATCGAAGCTTGGGGGACAAAAAATATCATCTTCATCAAACATAGCTTCCCCAAGCTTGTGGCTTTGCATATCATTAGCATCATGGATGTTCAAGGAATTCATACTAAGAACACTGCAATGATGCTCATCATTCAAATATTTAGTGCCAAATATTTTAATGCATTCTTCTTCTAATACTTTGGCACAATTTTCTTTTTCATCATACTCACGAAAGATATTAAAAAGATGAAGCGTATGAGACAAACTCAATTCCATTTTTTTGTAGTTTTATTTTATAAACTAAACTAGTGCTAAAACAAGAAACAAAAAGATTCGATTGCAAGATCTAAAGATATACCTTCAAGCACTAACCTCCCCGGCAACAACGCCAGAAAAGAGCTTGATGTCTACTACGCAACCTTCTTCTTGTAGACGTTGTTGGGCCTGCAAGTGCACAGGTTTGTAGAACAGTAGCAAATTTCCCTCAAGTGGATGACCTAAGGTTTATCAATTCGTGGGAGGCGTAGGATGAAGATGGTCTCTCTCAAGCAACACTGCAACCAAATAACAAAGAGTCTCTTGTGTCCCCAACACACCCAATACAATGGTAAATTGTATAGGTGCACTAGTTCGGCGAAGAGATGGTGATACAAGTGCAATATGGATGGTAGATATAGGTTTTTGTAATCTTAAATAATAAAAACAGCAAGGTAACTAATGATAAAAGTGAGCGTAAACGGTATTGCAATGATAGGAAACAAGGCCTAGAGTTCATACTTTCACTAGTGCAAGTTCTCTCAACAATAATAACATAGATAGATCATATAACAATCCCTCAACATGCAACAAAGAGTCACTCCAAAGCCACTAATAGCAAAGAACAAACGTAGAGATTATGGTAGGGTACGAAACCACCTCAAAGTTATTCTTTCGGATCGATCTATTAAAGAGTTCGTACTAGAATAACACCTTAAGATACAAATCAACCAAAACCCTAATGTCACCTAGATACTCCAATGTCACCTCAAGTATCCGTGGGCATGATTATTCGATATGCATCACACAATCTCAATTCATCTATTCAAACCAACACATAGAACCTCAAAGAGTGCCCCAAAGTTTCTACCGGAGAATCACGACGAAAACGTGTGCCAACCCCTATGCATAGTTTCATGGGCGGAACCCGCAAGTTGATCACCAAAACATACATCAAGTGAATCACGTGATATCCCATTGTCACCACAGATAAGCACGGCAAGACATACATCAAGTGTTCTCAAATCTTTAAAGACTCAATCCGATAAGATTACTTCAAGGGGAAAACTCAATCCATTACAAGAGAGTAGAAGGGGAGAAGAAACATTAGATCCAACTATAATAGCAAAGCTCGCGATACATCAAGATCGTATCACCTCAAGAACACGAGAGAGAGAGATCAAACACATAGCTATCTTGGTACATACCTCAGCCCCGAGGGTGAACTACTCCCTCCTCGTCATGGAGAGCTCCGGATGATGAAGATGGCCATCGGTGAGGATCCCCCTCCCCAGGTGCCGGAACAGGCTCCCGAGAGGTTTTGGTGGCTACAGAGGCTTGCGGCGGCGGAACTCCCGATCTATCTTCTGTTCTGGAAGTTTTACGATACGTAGGTATATATGGGTGCAGGGGGTACGTCGGTGGAGCTTCGGGGGCCCCACGAGGCAGGGGGCGCGCCCTAGGGGGGTGGGCGCGCCCCCCACCCTCGTGGCCAGCTCCCGTATCTTCTGACGTAGAGCCCAAGCCTATTTGGTGGCTTTCCTTCCAAAAATAACTTCTCCATTGATTTCGTTCCGTTTTGACTCGTTTGATATTCCTTTTCTTCAAACTTTGAAATAGGCATAAAACAAACCGTCTGGGCTGGGCCTCCGGTTAATAGGTTAGTCCCAAAAATAATATAAAAGTGGATAATAAAGCCCAATATTGCCTAAAACAGTAGATAATATAGCATGGAGCAATCAAAAATTATAGATACGCTGGAGACGTGTCAGTCGTGTTCATCGGGAGGCAACGGAATGCGCCATGCTCATCCGGAGGCAACGGAACGCGTGGGAGCCAACCGGCTTGGACGGAACAGGCGATGGAAACGAGGCCTAGCGTACCGCACAACGGAGGAAACGGACCTCCTACGTTCGGAACGAGGTCCTGTTGATCGGGAGGGGTGTGGCTTACCGCAAAACGGAGGAAACGAACCTCCTACGGTCTAAACGGGGGTCCTGTTGATCGGGAGGGGTGTGGTGTACCGCAAAACGGACGAAACGGACCTCCTACGGCCGAAACAGGGGTCCTGTTGATCGGGAGGGGTGTGGCGTATCGCAAAACGGACGAAACGGACTTGTGTTGGAGCGCTACGGTCGAAACAGGGGTCCTGTTCATCGGGAGGGGTGTGGCGTACCGCAAAACGGGACTCCATGGGATACTGTTCATCTCCACCGTCGACCTCCTCCAGCCTCCACAGGCTACCGTCGACCTCCTCCAGCCTCCACGGGCCATGTCGACCTCCTCCGGCCTCCACGGGCTCCTGCTCATCCAGCCTCCCGCGCGCTTACTCCACCGCCCCCGTTAAACCACCCTCCACGGGCACCCCTCCATCGTCTCTCGCTCATCCAGCCCTCCACACCACGGGGTCCTGTTGAACCACCCGTCCACGGCCACCGCTCCATCATCTACTGTTCATCCAGCCCTCCACCACACCACGGGTCCTGTTCATCCAGAGGCAACGCCACCGCCTCGCTCATCCATCCCCCCGGCGCAACGCCTTTGCTCATCCGAGAGGCAGATCGATCGGCTTGATTAGCAGCAGAGCGGCGAATCGCCGATCGGGTTCATTTAACGCCATCGATCGATCGCCGAGTTCGAGAACGCGTAACTGCGGTCTGCAATCGCTGGGTTCGATTAGAGCCCAACGCCTCGCTTCGGGTTCGATTAGAGCCAACGCCCGCATACATGTGCATACGTACGAGAAACGCAGATCGCTTCGCCCCGACCTCCCACCAGAAGGAACTCCCGAAATTTTCCTCCCCTCGCTTCTACCACGGTTTTTCCGTCATGGACGGCCCAAAGAATGTCATGCAGCTGCGTCTCCGCCCGCCTAGGATGAAAAGCCCATTTTCTGTCATGATTTTTTATCATAGAAGTAGGAGCCCACCACATTTATGATGATACCGGATTTTGTCACAATTATCGTCATAGAAGTGTCATATGTATGACAAAAAAAATCGTTTGGCCCAGAATGTCACGGATGTGTCTTTTTTTGTAGTGTATCTTGCTTTGGGTGTGTGTTGAGTGCGATGGTGGCGTGTGTTTGTATCGGTCTTATCGGATGTATGCGATGATTGTTGCTTAATAATATGAAGCGGGGCGGGGGCTTTTTCGTTATTAGGGGATTGTGTCCTGGAGAAATAGAGGGGTCTAGAAAGAAAGAAAGAGGGAGCAAGGGTGGGAAAGAGAAGGGTAGGGATAGAGATGAAGGGTGGTAGACAGAGTGGGGAACGAGAGACAGATATGCATTTTATTCATAGGTGCAATCGGATTAAAACAAAATAAAAGGCCCGTGGCAACGCATGGGCATTCTACTAGTAATATATATGTTTTTAGTTCTGCCAAAAGGATTGGTGGGTCACATGTTTGGCCTGCACGAAGCTCAGCTAAAAGTAACGGATTCATAATTTGAGGTTTGCCGAAACGGATTTTTTTGTGCGGCAAATATTCGATCTATTCATTAATTTTCAAGGTAGTATAAAAAACACTAGAAGTAACAAAAATACATACAGGTTCATAGACCACCTAGCGATGACTACAAGCACTGGAGTAAGCCGGAGGCGCGCCGCCATCATAGGCCCTCCCTCATCGGAGCTGGGCAAACCTTGTTGTAGTAGACAATCGATAAATCGTCGTGCTAAGACCCCATAGGACCAGCGTAGCAGAACAGTAACCGCCGCCGATGAAGAGAGCATAGATTGAAAGGACCCAACCTGTAAACACACGAACACAAACGAACAAAGATTGGATCCATGTGGATCCATCAAAGGCAAACGCCGACCTAATCCCACGAGATCCATTGGAGACAAACCTCCACACTCCCTCCGGCAATGTTAGAAACATCACCGGAATGGGTGCTGGGCAGGGAGGATATTATTCCATCTACAGACTGTCGCCGTATCGCAGACACCCTAGAAAAACTAAACAAACATACCCCCCCCCCTCCCCCGCCGGTAAAAGCCGGGATCCACTGTGCCTCTAATTTGAGGTTTGCCGAAACGGACATTTAAGGTTCAAAAATATGAAGGCACAAATACGTTATAGGTGAGGATCGAATGGTCGGGCAGTACAAGTTTTAGGGGCCAAGAGAATGCACGGATAATTTTGAACCGGGTGTATGCGGGGCAAAGAAATCTAAACACCCATTCATTTCTACACACAAAAGCTTCACTTTGACCCTCCTACCTTCCCACAAACTAGAGATGGACGAGGCGTACCCTACTATGCAACCCAAGACCCGGGGCGGCTACCCCTCGTCGCTCTATGTGGGATCTGCCGCCGCTGCCCATTCCTATTGTAGTCTAGAGCTATCTATACCTATCTTCTATATCTAAATAGCTCGCTTTCACTAACATATTTTTTTCAATGTACAAGCATGACACCTCAGTATGCAACATACATGAGAAAACATGCAGCCATGCGTAAACAAATGTCCAACTCAACACGCGTGATAATTCCATTTTATTATGTTAAATATATTTATTTAATATTTTATTACTATAAAATAATCAAACACAATAAATCCAATGTAGTTTCAGTTTTAGTACTCATATTATTATTTCAAATAATAATGTTTCATACAACCAAGTATCATTCAAATATATTACAAACCATTCCCACAACAAGGTGCATGGTATCATGCATAGGATAATGCCTACCTCAGCATGCAAGCACAATAAACCATTCCCACAACAAGGTGCATGGCATCATGCATAGGATAATGCATGAGAATTCCCATTCTATTTTTAGTTCACATATTATTACTTCAAATATTCATGTTTCATATAACCAAATATCATTCAAACATATTGCAAAAAAATCGCAACAACATGCGGGCTATCATTAAGTATTATTGAACTATGGTACCCGTATTCCAAAACAAGGTCCATATTTTATGTATTATTAAGTTCTAGAAAAGGAATATCTGCCCTTTAATTTATCCAATGCTGAGTCGACTTCCTATGTATAATTTTTAATCTAAAAGATACTCCCTCCATCCCACAATACATAGCTGCTTCCACATAGGATGGTGGGTGGGAGTAGAATTTTCTTGTGGTGCCTCCGCCAAGGTGTGGTCCTAACAAAGGACAACCATATGGCATCTCCAAGGCCGACCTTCAAACCTCCCGCAACCATCCGGTTGCGCTGTCCAGACCGCGTAAGTCATCCAACGCAGACCCATATCGGTCGAGGAGCGGTCTGGACATGATTTCTCCTGCAAAGCGGAGACAAACGTGGGGAGCTTTGCGGGAGGGACACACAAAAAATCGCTCTCCGCCCCCTACTCAAAAGGAAGGCGGAGCCCGCACTTTTGTAGCATCCTACATTATTTTCGCGCCAAAATCCCCCACTCTCTTCTTCCATTCCCCGTCACTCTCCATCCAATTCCCACTCATTTCTCCTACCCTCTCCTTTCTTCCACCGGCGCCGCATGCACCCGTCGGAGAACCTGCCGGAAATGGTGCTGGCGGAGGTGCCGGAGGATCCGAGCATCACGCTCACCCAGAAGATCAGCTCGGAAACGCGGCAAAATCATCGCGTCAAAGCAATGGCCGCAAAGGAGGAGAAGCTCAAGAAGCGGTTGGCCGCCGGTGGGCCTGGTGGTGGCGATGGGGATGGAGGCAGTGGCGGCCGTGGCACACGCTGACAAACGGGCGCGTCGGCAATACAGACAGCGTCGTGGCCGGAGCCTTACAAGCCTCCGTACTACTACGCTGCCAAGCAGCTCGGAACCCCCGCCAGTATGGTGCCTTACATCATCGACGTTAATGCGGTGCCGCTCTTATCTGAGTATCCTTCGTCGCTGCTCGTCCGGGCGCGGCCAATAGCCGGGGAGCAAATGGGTGCCCACACATTGTTCGCTGCAATGCTGATAGTGGGGAGCTGGAGTATGAAGCGGACAGGGAGATGCTCGAGATCATCCACGACGGAGGCGAGGGGGCCACGAGGACGGGCAGGTGGAAGACTCGGATCCCACCCCGTCCGGCAACTATCAGCAGCAGAAGTCCAACACCCGGACGGCCACTCAACAGTCCTACACCCAGACCGACGATGGCACACAACAACAACAACATTGGACCGCCGGAGAGCAGCATCCGGAGGGGGGGGAGGAGGAGGAGGAAGAAGAAGATGATGATCTGGATGATACAGTTAGCGATTCAAAGAAGAAGGATAGAGGAGAAAGCTTCAACATGCGGGAGGACGAGCTGCTGCGCGATGCATGGTAGGCCACTAGCCTCGATCTTGTCCATGGCACGGAACAAAAGGCCACAACCTTTTGGAGGAACATTCACATATGGTTCAATGAGCACAAGCATTTCACGCCCTACTCCGACACGTTGATCTGCAACCATGGGTGGAAATCCCTCAACCATCGATGGTACACCATCCAAGAGGTCGTCTCCAAGTATTAGTGCACATATCACTGAGCAAGTAAGTTGATCACTAGCCGGATATGCATTAGTTTTGTTGATCACTAGCGGGACATGTATTGTTTTGTTGCTCACTAGATGGATATGCATTGTTTCAATTTGTAGCCCACTCGTGCTTGTGTGGTGTACAAGAAGTTGGAGAAGAAGTCCTTCACCATCATGCATTGTTGGTTGAAGTTGAATGGACAACCGAATTGGAACCTTTTCATTAGCAAGACCGTTGCCCAAGCCGACGAGGAAGAAACCAGTGACCCTACCGACCCAACCCAAGAACCGTCGAAGAAGGTTAGAAGAAATTTACGGGGCAAGAAGTAGGAGGAGAGGGCGAAGCGAGAAGGTGTGGCTGCCAAGCTGACGGAGAGGTTCGAGGAGATCTTGGCGAATAAAGAGGAGGCATGTGTGAGGCGCTCGGACATCAAGGAGGAGAGGAAGGCGAAGAGTTTCAAGCAGTTGATGGATGTGGCGGAGAAGAAGATCAAGCTCTAAGAGAGGAGGACCATGATCAAAGAGAGGAAGGCGGTGCTCGAGGAGAAGAAGGTCGCGCTCAAGGAAAAGAAGGCCGTGCTCGAGGAAAAGAGGGTGAACATCGTCGCCAACGTGAAGGACGCCAAGATGTTAACCTATCGACTCTTTGGATGTCGGTGCTAGAATTATCATGCAATCCTTCCGCTACCAGATGTTGGAGCGGAAGAAAGATGAGTTGGCAGCAACGGAAGATGACGACGCGGCGGAGGCGGAGAAGAAGATCAAGCTCTAAGAGAGGAGGACCATGATCGAAGAGAGGAAGGCGGTGCTCGAGGAGAAGAAGGTCGCGCTCAAGGAAAAGAAGGGCGTGCTCGAGGAAAAGAGGGTGAACATCGTCGCCAACGTGAAGGACGCCAAGATGTTAACCTATCGACTCTTCGGATGTCGGTGCTAGAATTATCATGCAATCCTTCCGCTACTAGATGTTGGAGCGGAAGAAAGATGAGTTGGCAGCAGCGGAAGATGACGACGCGGAGGACGCAGAGGCTGCCTATGCGGCGGCGACGCCACCTCCTTGACCAGGCAGCAACTTGCTGGGATTGCCGGTCTGGCAGGGCAGAAATTCATGGACTAGCGGACTGATGTTCATTTGGAATCGGGCATGTAAAAACTAAGCATATTTGCCTCTTTATGATTGTGATCGAGGATGCGATCCGCCGCGAGTGTGATACGACGTGAGGATCAGCATACATTTGAATTTGAATTTGTTGGTGGACACATACAGGCTACGGTCGGATGGCGGCTTTCTCGCATTCGTGTCCCCGGACTAGTCCCCCTGTTGCGGACGAATGCGGAAGGAATTTTACGGGTTGCCGTTGGAGATGTCCTTACTCGATAATTTTTTGATACCTCCCGCTTCAAAATAATTTCGTTATCATCCGCTAGAACCTTGTAGTATGTGAGTGCCACGTACATCCTAGCTTTGTCTCAGGTGGACCGAATCTAAACGCCACAAAAGCGCCTACCATAACACAAGGTTGGGACCAACTAAATCCTGTCTGAAAGAATATTAGGCGGTGACATCCTTGCAAGTTTATCATCCTTGTCATGAACTCTTGCGGCGTAAGGCTGGATATTGTTCCGGAGAGGTGATCCACCATGAATCCCTAAGCCATGAAGGGCTCCTCTCGCGACTGACTCTCGCGTCATCCCCCTCGCGGGAGACACGAGAGGTCTCAGCCGTCGCCGCCTAGTCCTCCCTCGGCGCTCACCTTTGGTCGGCACAGGGCAAAGCCTGTGCATGCGGTGGCGGCGGTGGAGGACCTCTCCTCCTCCCCTTGATTTGTGGACAGCGCGGGCGCCCAGATCCGCAGGGTGCGGCCCTCCCGGCGGCGCGGCGATTCCCGGTAGTGGCGGGCTTGTTGCGGTGGACGAACGCCCAAATACATGGGGTGTGGGTCTTCCAACAGCGTGGCGGCTCCCGACGGCGGGCGGCTTGGGCGACGGCGTGGTCTGTGCGGCGGCGAATCTCGTCACTCCGGTCATCGCGGGAGAATTTGGACCTGGGGCAGCGGCCCCGGTAGGCATCGCGACAGTGTCCTCGACTGGTGGATGGACAACGTCTTGACCGCGTGGGCGGTGAGTTACCGGTGGATCTCCTCCCCGCTACAGGCTCTCTCCCGCTGCACTTGGTAGCTTGTGATCCCATTCGTCGGCCTCGGTGCGTTCGTGGGGCCTGGTAGAGGTGACATTGGACCAGAGGAAACTCTGGATGAATCGCTCATCCCGCCAGTGGCGACGACCAAGGTCGTCGTTCTCCTCCATGCAGGTGCTGTTGAGGTCCCTTCCCTCCATGCCAACCCCATGCCCGGGTGAAGACCCAAAATCTATTCAGATTAGGAGGTGGTGGCACTGCGTGTGTCGTGCCCTTCTTGGAGGCGCCTCCTGGGGCATTCGGGCGCTCAGTTAGAGGAACTGCAGGTGGAGGGGATAGGACTAGTGGCATCAGGTGGTGTTCACGAAGGAGGAGAGGCGTGGCATCTGGCACGTCAACAACGTCGGGTCTCGATGTCATGGAGCAGCGGTGTCTCGGCGATGGGCGCATGATGATGGACGTCCGCGGGATGGTGGCGTTGTTTGGCGTCGACGACAGCTAGGCCTAGCAAGGTTGATGCGTTAGTATAGCTCTAAAGATGGATCGGAGACGTTGGCGGTAGCCTCCGAGAGTTCGCCGGACCGATGTGTCCCCCAGACCCGGCAATGTGTCTTGGTTGGAGCCTCCGGTTTTAGATGTTAGGCTATGGTGCGAGGTATGTTTGGTATTCGGTTCGGACTATCGGCATCCCTTCATCAAGGATAGGAATAGCGACAAATGTTGTCAAGATGGTGGCTTCGGACATACTGATGTATTACTTTCTAAGGTCTTTGTGAATAATTAATAAAGTGGTCATCTCTAGCAAACCCCACATAAGTGGTCAAACCCGCAAAATTTTTGCGTTTTATAGTTTTGGGCGAAAAAAGTGTCCAGAACAGAAACCGTAAAAGTAGTCCAACCCGTAAAAATTTTAAGGGCCACCGCAAATGCACACCCAAAACCCTTATCTTTGGAGGTTGGAAGGCCGTATAAGGGGCCCCGTATACCGGTCAAACCTCGTCGGAGCAAACACGCCGGAATTCATCACCGCACATCGGAAAAGGCCGCTAGACGCTGCAATCAATCGCCGCCGGTTTGAATTGGACGAGCTCGACATCGTCGTGGCCTCCCATGACCTCAGCCTGGCCACCGGAATCCTCCCGATGCGGCAGGCAAAGGGGCACGGCTTGCTTGGCAATAGAGCAAGGCGCGGACGACGGAGGCGACGGGGTGTGGCCGGAAAGGCTGGACGCGGACGATGGAGGCGACGGGGCGTGGCTGGCGAGGCTGGGCGCGACCAGCGCGGTGATGGGGCGCGATCGGCAGGGATGAGACGCGACTGATGGGCGATGGGCGCGACCGACAAAGCGACGGGCATGGCTGCGGGCGACGGAAGCGCCGCGGCGCGGCGGCTGGAGGAAGGGGCGGCAACGGCCGGACTGGAGGAAAGAGCTCTTTATTCCAGTTTTACAGTTTGTTTTACAGTATCTGTTCGGTCGCGCTAGTTTTCGACCCGCAAACGCGATCTTCATGAAACTACAAACGCGTTTTGCGGGTCAAGTTTTTATGGGGCTGTTAGAGTTGCTCTAACACTTAGTTGCATCACGTGCTCCTAGAAACTTCATGAGAATGTAAGATGGGTCACAATAACATATATTTAGAGCTAACTATTATATGTATTGACTATAACATTGACCTTAGATGATAGGGCAACAACATAAAGCGAGCAACCGGCTATACTATCAACCATGCTCTTATAAATCCATTTGGTAAGAGCATCTACAGCCAGGCGTCTCCCCCCTCCCCTCATACACCCGGGCAGAAGGCACGGATAATGACCAGACAAAAAAAACCGACCCAGACAAGCGCGTCAAACCGGTCTCAAACGCCCGGACTGACTGGCACCCCTCATATCCAGCCCAAATATGGGGCGCATATGGAAGGCTCGAGCGCATCCTCCATGTAGGACTCGACCCATGCCGGCCCACCTGGCCCCAAATATATTCGCCTCCATCTGCTCCGCGCAGCAAACCCTAGCCACTCCACTCTGCCACCCAACCTCCCGTCCGGCAACCTCCGACCTTCTCCGGCATGGCGGGCAGCGGATTCGAGTCCTACACCTCCAGATCCGTCAACCCCGAGCTCAGTCCACGCGTCCCCGAGTAGGAGATGACCATCCAACTTGCGCCCCGTTGCTCCCGGGAGGAGGTCGTCCGATGGCAGCGCTCGGAGCCCTTCCGACGGGAATCCATTGCGTCCGCCCAAATGGCGTGTGGATACGCCGCGAGGTGTCTCACCGCTGCCTCACCAGAGACGGTGCGGTCCGTCTGGCATCCCAACGCGGTGGCGGTGCGTGATATGTCTTCAAGGTATCTATAATTTTTGATTGTTCCATGCTATTATATTATCAATCTTGGATGTTTTATAATCATTTTATATCATTTTTTTGGTACTAACCTATTGACATAGTGCCAAGTGCGAGTTGATGTTTTCTGATATTTTTTACATCGCAGGAAATCAATATCGGACGGAGTCCAAATGCAACGAAAGTTCACAGAGATTTTTTTGGACCAGAAGACACATAATGGGCCCTGGCTGCGCCTGGGGGTGCTCCGAGGAGAGCACAACCTACCAGGGCGCGCCAGGAGGCCCAAGCGCGCCCTGGTGGGTTATGCCCACCTCGGGTGCCCCCGGACCGCCTCGTTGCTCTATAGATATCCTAATATTCCCAAAACCCTAGGGGAGTCGACGAAATATTGATCCAGCCACCGCAGTCCAGAACCACCAGATCCAATCTAGACACCATCTCATATGGGGTTCACCACCTCCATTGGTGCCTCTCCGATGATGCGTGAGTAGTTCTTTGTAGACCTTCGGGTCCGTAGTTAGTAGCTAGATGGCTTCCTCTCTCTCGATGAATTCTCAATACAATGGTCTCTTGGAGATCCATATGATGTAACTCTTTTTGCGGTGTGTTTGTTGGGATCGGATGAACTTTGAGTTTATGATCAGTTATATCTTTTTATATCCATGAAAGTATTTGAGTTTCTTTGATCTCTTTTATGCATGATCTCTTATAGCCTCGTATTTCTTCTTTGATATTTGGGTTTTGTTTGGCCAACTTGATCTATTTATCTTGCAATGGGAAGAGGTGCTTTATAGTGGGTTCGATCTTACGGTGCTTGATCCCAGTGACAGAAAGGGAACCGACGCGTATGTATCGTTGCTACTAAGGATAAAACGATTGGGTCTATCTCTACATAAATAGATCTTCTCTACATCATGTCATCGTTCTTATTGCATTACTTCGTTTTCCAAATGAACTTAATACACTAGATGCATGCTGGATACGCGGTCGATGTGTGCAGTAATAGTAGTAGATGCAGGAAGGAGTCGGTCTACTAATCTTGGACGTGATGCCTATGTAATGATCATTGCCTGGATATCATCAGGATTATTTAAAGTTCTATCAATTGCCCAATAGTAATTTGTTTACCCACCATTAGCTATTTTTCTCGAGAGAAGCCACTAGTGAAACATACGGCCCCCGGTTCTCTTTCGCATATATTTGCCTTTGTGATCTACTTTTCTTTTGCATTTATTTTCAGATCTATTAAACCAAAAATACAAAAATACCTTGTTGTGTTTTATTTTTATTTATTTTATTTGGCGTTCAATCTATCAATCTACTACAAATTTATCTCACGTCCGTTTGCCACTTGAGGCGTCGTACCCGGAAGGGATTAACAACCCCTTTAACACGTCGGGTTGCGAAGATTTGTTATCTGTGTGCAGGGGCTGTTTACGTTGTGTTGCTTGGTTCTCCTACTGGTTCGATAACCTTTGTTTTATCACTGAGGGAAATACCTACAGCTGATGTGCTGCATCATCCCTTCCTCTTTGGGGAAATACAGATGTACTCCTAGCAGACATCAGTGCGCAACCCCTTCGTTGGCACGCCGAGAAGGAGATGAATGCATGGGCGTCGTCCGACGCAAACATGGTGCGGCATGCAAGGCAGCGGGCACGGGAGACGGAGGCGGGTCTCTTGACGGTGGAGGCGAGGTGGAGTCGCATTCTCCGGTGCCCCGTATTGTGCACCAGTCCGGGCGCCGCAACCGCATCATGGTCGATGTTTCCGGCTCCTCCTAAGATGGATTCATCATCGATCTAATGTCCACCGGCACCGTCAGGCTTCCAGGCTGCGACGAGGAAGAGTACGGCATAGGAGACGGCAACGCCTTGAGTCCCGTGAGCAGCCGTGTCCCATGTCCTACTCTACCTTGCTGTTGACCGGACCAACACTCTGAGGGGCGCAACCGGTCGCCGGACATGCACACGACGGAGCCGAACGAGCTCCGCTTAAGATTAGGTTTACGTTACATATAATAGTATGGATTTGAGGTTGCTAATTTGAGGTATTCGATTGTGAAATTTATTATTTGAGATGTGACTGGTCACTATCCGCGGATGCGTCCGACTGAACACGGGTGCTTGACTGGTCGGATTTACCAAATCTGGCTTTACATGCTCTAAGCAAGACATTGCTTTTAACCTATACCAAGATCACCCTATTCTTTGGGCCGACAAATCACGTTGTGGTTGCATTTGAATAACCTTTCTGTCCAAGTTTATTTCCTGGTGCAAACTGACAAGTAATGTGTGACTCCGTTCATGCAAACTGACCGAGTTTTCGTAACCTGAAGCCGAAAAAGACCCGCCAGTGGTCTGAAGTGCAATGAACTCAATTAGAGACATTGACTTCTGGCAGGACACTGCGAAACACTCGTCTTTCTTGGCGCTCCCCTCCCCCTCCCCCTCCCCGCCGAGCGCCACTTCGGCGCCAGCGTCCACCGCGCCCTGCGCTCACGCCGTGGGTCACTCCGACCGCGGCGGCCACCTCTCCTCCTCCCCCTCCTCTCCCTATGCATCGCGTTCGCGCCGCTCCTGCGCTATGGCCTCGAGCCTGAGATCTGTGACCTCCACCTTCAGGCCACCCGATGAGCGACTGGTGGTCTCGGGGTTGGGGATCTCCTCGGAGTCGGAGGGCTCGGAGGCAGAGGTCCGCGGCCCGCGCGCGGAGGCGGAGACGCAGCCTATTCCCGTGCCACCTTCGGCGCCATGGGTGCAGCCGCCCCCCTCAAAGAAGGAGCTTTGGAGGAAACGCCATGCCATGGGTGAGCAGAGCAGAGATCCGGGACGCGCGTCGGGCAGGCGGGCGGTGTCGCCGGAGATGAGGGACAAGTGCTTCCGCTGCTTGGTGAAGGGCCACTTCCGGGTCGACTGCATCAACGAGATCGTCTGCTTCCGCTGCGGGCTTCCCGGCCATGGTTCCAGGGATTGCAAGAGGCCCCGCAGCCCGTCTTCGGTGGATGAGCTGAGGCGCGACGCGGTGGCCAAGGTGGCATGACGTGCCAGCCCGTGCCCATGCGCGGCGTCAAGATGGAGCTTCACCGCTGCACGCCGCCTCCCCAAAGCAGCGCGCGAGCGAGGATGCACGCCTAGCCTGGCCACCGCTGGCACCGCCACGGTTGCAGACTCACATCGATGTGGAGGAGGACCCCATGGAGATCTGCATCGTGCGTCGTTCGCAGACGGTGGAGGATCTTGAGCGCCGCCTCCAGTTCGCAATGGTGGCGTACGTCGGAGGGGCGAGGCGTGCGATCCCTGCGGCACGCGTTCTTGAGGTGCTTGCCGGCAAGCTGGACATCCCGCCCAACCTGGTGTCCGTCCATCGTCATCGTCCTGAAGATTTCCTTGTTGTCTTTGCTTCTGCGGAGTTGAGGAACAGGGTTTCTTCTTGTCTGATTGTGGAGTTCGAAGGAGACAGGCTGTTTTTCCGGCCGGTGCATGCCATGTTCGGGTTCAGGGTCTGGCTTGAGATTGAGGGTATCCCTCCCCACGCCTGGGACAGATCGATTGTGGAGGAGCTGTTGGGTTCGTCTTGCAAGGTGGATACGGTCGTGCCGGAAACCTGCTCTCGCGCGGATTTGTCTTCGTCCAAGCTATCGGCGTGGACTGCTCACCACCAGGGTATCCCTACGTTGCGGTGGCTCGCTGTGCCGGAGCCGGGAGAGGAGGCGCCTCCTGCGCTGCTGCAATACAAGACGCTAATTCACCTCGATGCAGTCAAGGATCTGCGCGAAGCGGGGGAGCCATGGTTTCTTGGTGGCTCGTCGGGCAGCGGGCAAAGCGGCATCCCTGACAATGATGATTTCGGCGGCCCGGATCACAGCACCACCCGGCTGCCATGGAGATTTGGGGTGCACGGCCGGCGCTGGCTTCGCCGCCGGTGGCTCCGGTGCCGGTGGCCGTGACCCTAATGGTCAGGGCGCGCGGGCGGTGGCTGCTGATTGGAGGTTGCCACCGATGGGCCCGGCCGATCAGGTCATGCTTAGGGCCTCGCGTGTGACGATCAGGGACAGGATAACCAGAAGACCATCGGCTTTTGACCGCTTGACCACTGTGGCGGGGCCCGTGGAAGCATCTCGGGCCATCCCGAGGCATGTTTCAAATCCCTCGGGCGGTGAGCTGGCGGTGCAGTTGGTCCCGGAGGCCGTGGCTTTGCAAGTCCTAACCACAAGGCAGGAAAACTTGGCATCGATGGTTGCGCCTGAGAGTGGGCGCGAAGCGACACACGCGACAAGGGAGGACCCACCCGTCCCAGTTACAGTCGAATCCGTTACATCACAGGCGGGGATGACTGCAAGGACTGCACTGGAGATGACAATAGCGCCAACCGAGATGGCTTTGGTGATCGTGCCGCCTACTAGCGGGGGGGAATAGGAGTTCGAGTCACCAACCAGCGACAAGGCAGAGGTGGTGGCCACGGGAAACGAGACTCCGTTGGTTATTGTTGCGGCCGAGGGGATCGAGGGGCCAATGATTGCCCCACCACTGATTTGGCGCGCAGCGAGGCAGGCAGTGGGTGCGTGGGCGCCCAGCCACATGTCGCCACTTGCACGGAGGTGGCCCCAGGCGACTCGATGGGAGAGCCGCTGGCACCGGTTGCGGTGGGACCCGGCAGGATGGCCTGCCCCAATGAGAGGGTTCTGCATGATTCCACGCATGCACAGATGGGACTGGTTGATGGGTTCCATGCAGACCGTGACAAAGGACAGCGCACGTCCCCCCCTCCCGTTGGGGATATTGTTGCTGAGGAGCAGTTTTCTGCGTCCGTGCAGCAGGCGGTGGAGCCGATCAGGCAGGTTGCTCCAGTGGCTAACGAGTCAAGCAAGGAGAGAGGAGGCACAATGGAGGGCTTATCTGGTCAAGATGTAGTGGCACTTGACAGGCTAAAGACTTTCTGTGCCAACATAGTGAAGAAACTAGCGCCGCCACTGCTAAAAGAGGTCCAGGCGTCGACGCTGCGACCTAAAGCTGAGCCTTTCACCCCCGAAGCGCACGACTCGCGCAGCCAAGCGCATTGGCACAGCTAGCAGCGGTCCGGCCAAGCCTAAACCTGCAGAATACGTGCTCCTAAAGACGTTGGGGCTGGTCCCCGAGGATATGGTGCCAGATGAGGAGGCAGTTCAGGAGCTCAGGATGCTATTCGACTCCCCGCTCAGAGAGCAACACGTTCGGGTGATTGCCGCGCTATTTGGCAAGACCTTGCCGTCGGCAGCAGAGTTGGAAGGCAGAGAGGGCAGAGCAATCCTGCGGTCTAAGCAGTGGGCGCTTGGTGTTGGTGCTGGTGGTGGCCACTATCTAGATGGAATACAATCCCGAGATCCTCAGTTGGAATGTGCGCGGCCTAAACAACCCGGCCAAGAGGAAGGCGGTGAAGGACTTTGTTGCCACGGTGAAAGTTAACCTAGTGTGCTTTCAGGAGACTAAATTAGATGTAATTGATCACTTTATGTTAATCGAATGCCTAGGCCGGTCTTTTGACGGCTTTGTGTATTTACCGGCAGTGGAAACTCGTGGAGGGATCCTTTTGGCGTGGGATACCACCATCCTTTCGGTGGATAATGTGCAGTTTGACACTAACTCTCTGACGGCACTCGTGCATGCTAAGGATGGATCCACATGGTGGATCACAGCGGTGTACGCCCCTCAAGGCGACGAGCTCAAGACTCAGTTCTTCCAGGAGTTGGCCAATCGGCGTTCTCTTTGCCCTGGCCCGTGGCTCATTATGGGTGATTTTAACATGATATTGCGCGCGTGCGAGAAGAACAATGCTAACATCAACAGGGCGATGATGTCCAAGTTCAGGAATTTTGTCGATGATCATGAACTAAAGGAGCTCTACATGCATGGCCGCATGTTCACTTGGTCGAATGAGAGAGATACACCAACGATGACTAGTCGGTTGAGTGGGATCTGGGTCACCCGGACAAGTTGCTTCAAGCGCTTTCTTCGTCTGTCTCGGATCACGCGCCTTTGCACCTAACTACTAGCATGCATTTTTGCCCCAAGAAGAGATTCAGATTTGAGCTCTATTGGACAAAGCTGGAGGGCTTTGATGAAGCGGTCAAAGAGGCTTGGGCGTGTGATGAGTCGATTGTTGATCCGTTCAAAAGGCTGGATGCTCTGTTTCGCAATGCGGTTGTTTACCTACAAGCTTGGGGTCAGCGCCGTACTGGGAACATTAAGGTTTTGATGTCTATTGCAAACTGGGTAATCTTCAGACTGGATCAGGTGCAGGAATTCAGGAGGCTATCATTGGCCGAGCTTTGGTTGCGCAGAACGCTCAAACTTGCGCTGCTGGATTTAGCCTCGTTGGAAAGGACCATCGAGAGGCAAAGATCTAGAATCAGATGGCTGAGGGAAGGAGATGCCAACACCAAATTGTTTCAGCTGGCAGCAAATGGCAGGCGCTCTAAGAACTTCATCACGTGCATCGAGCATGAGTCTGTGATGGAAACGGACCAACAGAGGAAGGAGCAGATCTTTTTTGATACATTTCAGAATCTGCTGGGTTTGGCACATCATAGGGAGCATTCCTTAGATATGGAAGCCCTAGATATGGAAGCGGTTGATCTTTCGCAGCTAGAGGAGATTTTCACTGAAGAGGAAGTTTGGAAGGTCATTAAGGACATCCCCCCGGATCGTGCACCGGGGCCTGACGGCTTTATTGACGCATTTTACCAGAAGGCATGGGCAGTGATCAAGCCGGATATCATGGCGGCGATGTATAAGCTCTATGTTGGGGATAACAGGGGATTTGGCAAACTCAATAAGGCACACATTGTGCTCATTCCCAAAAAGGTTGATGCCAAAAAGGTTGGAGATTTTCGCCCCATCAGTCTGCCTCATAGCTTCTCCAAGTTGTTCACTAAAGTGCTTGCTACTAGAGCACGAGTGAGGATGCCTGAGATTGTCAGTGTTAATCAGTCGGCGTTCATCAAAGGCAGATGCATCCACGACAACTATCTGTTAGTGCGTCAGGTGGCACGCAAAGTCTTTAAAAGCAAGGAGCATGGATTGTTTCTCAAACTCGACATATCCCGCGCGTTTGACTCGTTGTCTTGGCCTTTCCTTTTCGAAGTCATGAGAGCAAAAGGTTTTGGACCTCGATGGCTGCATTGGGTAGCCACTATTCTTGCCACTTCCAGCACCAAGATCAGAGTCAACGGTGTTCCTGGACGCACCATCTATCACGCCCAAGGGTTGAGACAAGGAGACCCAATCTCCCGTTGCTATTTGTGGTGGCCATGGATGCACTCTCGAGACTTTTTGTCAAAGCTTCTAAGCGGGGAGTAATCAACAACTTGCGCGGCATATCACCTACCCAGAGGCTGTCTCTTTACGCGGATGACGTGGTCTTATTCATCAAGCCTTCGGTGCAAGATTTGATCTTTGTGCGATTTGCTTTCGAGCTTTTTGGGGAAGCCGCTGGGCTTCGCATTAACTATAATAAGACCACGGCTGTGCTTATCAGAGGAAGGGATGAAGATAGACAACGGGTGACAGACCTGCTACACTGCGAGATGGGACACTTTCTGTGCAAGTACCTGGGCATCCAATTGGCGATTCGGAAACTAACAAGGGCTGATTGGCAACCGCTGCTTGATCAAACCAAAAAACTGCTGCCAGCTTGGCAACGCGGCCTCATGCAGAAACCCGGGCGGCTCGTCTTGGTGAAGTCTGTGCTCGCGGCGCGCCCGATCCATCAGCTCATGGTTCTGAATGCACCGGAATGGGTTTTTGAGGAAATTGATAAATGCTTGAGATCGTTCTTCTGGGCCGGGAAAGATAAATCTAACGGTGGCCAGTGTCTTGTTGCCTGGGACACGGTTTGTCGCCCCACGATCTTTGGGGGCCTTGGGATCAAGAACATCAGGAAATAAGCGCTAGCTTTGAGAGTGAGATGGGAATGGCTGAGGCGTGTTGACCGCGAGAGACCCTGGCAAGGTATTGAGATGATGAAAGACAACGAGGCCAGCCTAGTATTCAACAGCATGGTCAGAATAGTGGTGGGCAATGGCGAAAATGTCTACTTCTGGAAGGATAGGTGGGTACATGGATTTACGATAAGCGAGATTGCTCCGTTGATCAGCGCCATGGTTCGGACCCGAGAGAAGAACGTGAGGACTGTGCAACAGGCTATTGTGGATAATGCGTGGATCCACGACGTTCAGGGCGACCTCTCCTTCATGGCCCACATGCAGGTGGCCCACCTCTGCCAAGCGTTGGCCACAATCCCGATCAATGCAACTGCCCAGGATCAGTTCTTTTGGTCGGCGGACGCTTCCGGTTGCTATACTGCCAAGTCTGCTTACAACAGGTTGTGTCTTGGGCTCCTAACTCCCCCCACCGCAAGATGCATTTGGAAAAGCTGGGCCCCGCTGCGCTGTAAGATTTTTGCCTGGCTCATGGTGCAGTATCGGTTGTGGACAAGTGATAGACGAGCGCATCATGGACTCCAAGATGAACCTTCCCCCTGGCCCCTGCTTCACCTGTCTTCAGGAGATTGACTGTGTGGATCATATTCTTGCCCACTGTGCCTATGCCAGAGAGGTTTGGCATCGATGTTTTGATGCTTTGCAGATTAATGTGCACGTGCCGAACACGGAGGAGAAGTTCACCGATTGGTGGCTGCGATAAAGAGGAAGATTTTCGAGGAAGGTTCTTCGTGGATTTGACTCCTTCATCATAGCTACTGCCTGGGCGTTGTGGAAGCAAAGAAACGCGAGAGTTTTCAACAAAATCCAACAGCAAAGAACCCCATCTACGTTAGTTCAGATAGTGTTGGCCGAGATCAAAGATTGGAAGCTTGCAGGCATTGGAGTTGGAAGATTAGATTCTTTCGTGAGAGAGTAGTCTAGTGGATTATGGTGTTGCGTGGGTGCCGACCTAAAATGTTCGCATTGGTGGTTGGCTTCTTGTAATTATACTCTCTGCCTTCTATAAAAATATGGTACGCTATTGGCGTACTCTCGGAAAAAAAAAACTTGCCACTGAAGCATAGTATAATAAAAATGAATTAGGCTGTCATTATTATTATACAAGCGATGGATTATTCTGCAGGTAAACAGGGCCCGAATAGGAATCGACCAACTTCCATGTCAACAGGTGGATACATGCATGTAGCTTTAACTTTACGTAGACGCATTCCTTGTGGTCGTATAGTACTTAATTACATGATGCATCAACGTCCCTGTCCGGGAGAAAATTTCCTCTTAACGTTCATTAAGGTTGGTGGATCAGGGCCTGATTAACTCCCTTTACTTTGTTCCTTTCTGAGTGGACACTGGTCGATACATGCATCTTCCATACCATCCATCATCCATCCACGTATCTTTCCTTTGCCGCCCGTGCATATGAATGCATGGTGCATTGCCGCCATTGGTGCTCAACAACAGACATCAACAACGTAGTACAGGGTGCAACTGAATGATCATCATTATAATTTCGTGAACAAGTACACTAATGACGTGCACATTCAAAGTTATCTTAATTTCTCCTCATGCGTGCATGTGGAGTAGGTAAGGTCGGATGTCGTACATCGCAAGTGCGCATTCATGGTTATCTAGACATTTCAGAAGGGATCAAGTGCAAATTGATTGTCCTCAACTCAATTGTTCCTCGAGTGGGTAGTGCCGTACGACGCATGGATTTTACACCAAGTACGTACCAACCAACACCCTTGGATTTCAACATGGGCATGTGCATGCCCACCAAGTCACTAGCCATCCTCGTAACGTAATGATTGCAAACTAGAATTGTTCTAGGTCACACGTACAACAAGTCTCGTCGTGCAAGGTTTAACCAAGGTCGCCATTGTTTGCCATTGTATGTGTCTCTGATTCGATCGTGTCCATGCACATGGCAACATAAGGAAAACCAACCCTTACACAACACCCTGTCTGTCTGTCATGAGTAGCATATGAATGGGGCGGTCGTGAAAAGATAACTAACCTGCTGATGCTCCGGCGATCGACACGGAGGCCTTAACGTACCGACTAAACATGGAAAGATACGCATGCATGGCCATGTTTTGGCGCCCACTTTCGCGCAAAGCCTCCTCCTTCTTCCTTGGCGTTCAAGCAGGATCGTGGCTTTGCTTGGATCCCCTGCAATGTCAGTGCACATACACCTCACACGCACGCGCTGGGCCGCAGAGGGGCCTCTCAGTAAATAAGCCACAAGCAGCAGAAGCCAGAAGGCTCTAGAGGAGGGCACCGTTGAGAATAAAGGCAAACAACAGGAGGCTAAGTGAACGGAACGGTGCCCTCCTTTTGGGGTGGCGCTTCACGTGCCCACCGAGCTTTTTATTTACTTTCGAGCCCACCTGGGAGACGGGGAAAAGGTCAAGATGGAGTGATGGGATGGACGGCCCGGATCGACGGAGCAGCGGCCTGTGGCGCGCACATGGGGGCTCGGGACTTTGGATGCGGTGAGCTGGTCTGAGCGGCCGGCCAGCCTGCCCGCATGCGGCAGCGAGCCAGGTCGGTTTGAAGGACTTTGGACTCGGGCCTGACCTGTCTGGTCCGGGCTTGTAAGTCTGTTACCAGTCATGATGATTTAAGTGGTGCACTGGTCTGCTGCTAGTAAATTATGGCTGAGATAATGTCTTTGATGCATTGTCGGCGAGCATATCGACTTATCTAGTTCCGGATCGATGAGTAGAGGATAATTGGTTGCAGCTTTTTTAGCTTTTTATATACTCCCTTCGTCTCATAATGTAAGACTTTTTTGAAACTACACAACTGTCAAAAAACATCTTACATTATGGAACAGAGAGAGTATATAAAAAGTTCCAGCTTGAGGGCACTGCAATCCGGGAAATGGCAGGAAATCGCGAACGCGCCTACAGCCTACTCACGGTGCACTGTTTTTTTCCTTTTTCCGAAACGGTGTCACGTTGCTTTTTTTTTCTAGACAAGTTTTTTTTTCTAGACAAGTGTCACGTTGCATTGGCTGGCCCGGCCCTTTCACGTACGATGTGCTCGCCCGTGTTGTGGGAATCTTCCAGGCCGGTTTTCGGAAGCTTTCAGAAGCTTCCGGCCCTTTCTCAGTGTCTTCTTCTTCTTCTTTTTTAATTCTTTTTTTGTTTATTCATTTTATTTTTCTTGCATTTTTTTACTTTCATGGAGGTTTTCACAATCACGATCATTTTTCAAATTCATGAACTTTTTGTTGAATTCGGGAACATATTTTAATGCACACTTTTTTTTCAAATTCGTGAATTTTTTTATATGACATTTTTTAATTCATAAAAATTTGTATTTGAAAAAATGTATTCTTAAACTTTTTCAATTCACAAATATTATTTGAATTTTGGCAAAAAAAACTTCATTATTTTGAAAATAAAATTCAATTCTTTGAATGTTTTAAGAAAAAACGATCGACCAGGTCAACCGGGTGAACTGGCCAACGAGTGACCAGGTCAACCACGTGAACTAAACGAATGGAAAACCATGTAGGAGGAGTGTCCAAGCGTTGGCTTGATGGGTCGGCCCATCCGCGAGGAGGGTGCGAGCTCTAGCTCACTAAGCGGTGTTCGAACGCACCAAATAGGAGCTCTCATCCTATTTCCCACCCATTGTGAAAAATAATTCGTAAATGATACGATACAAACACCCTCACTAGTGTTCTTTTTTGGTAATAATAATAGGCTGACACCTATTCCGTGCATTGTTTCTCGCTATGGGAAACTTCCACCCGACAGTAGGAGGATTCCAGAAGGCTCTGCACCTTTCTTCTCTTTTTCCGTACCTTTTCTTTGTCGTTTTTAGTTATTATTTTGGATGTTTTTATTTTCATTGTTCTCATCATTTGGATTTGCTCTTTTTCCTTTCCTTAATACTTTTGAAAATTTTAAATTATATAAATAGTAATTAGTAATTTTATAAAATTTTCAAAAAATATTATATGTACTTTTTAAATTCATGGACATTTTATAAATCCATAAATATTTTTAAATTCACCAAAAATTAATATATGAACCTTTCCAAATTTGTGACTATTTTATAAATCTTTGAGAACATCTTTACTAATTTCATGAACATTTCTTAGTTCATGGACATATTTTATAATTCATGGAAAAAATAAATAAATTCACAAACTTTTTAATTCATGAACAGTTTGTTAAAGTATGAAACATTTTCATATTTACAAATATTTTTAAAATCTACTAACATGGTTTTAAATACATGAGCTTTTTTAATTCATGAACGTTTATTCTAAATTTGTAATCTTTTTACTTTAAAACATTACAAAAAGTTTGTGAATATAAAAAATAAATGATCGATATAAAACACCAGAGAAATGTGTAAAATCCAGTTGAAAATCAGTTGATAGAAAAATTAGAAAATGATGTAAACCAATCAGAACACAAGTTCGGCCTCTACAAGTTAAGACATCAACCATAGGCGATGTATATGGGCTGCTAATGATGAAGTGATAAATAAACAATGATGTCATATTTTTGGCTGACAAAAGTTCTCACACAACAATGTAAGGTATGCTGAAATTCAAAAGCTCCCACCAAATGGTGCAATCTATCTATCTAGCTATAAATAAAATATGCTCCCTATTTAAAGGCGTTACAGTGAATTGAGGTCTTCAATATGAAACTGGATCACCCAATTTTGACCGGGTCAACAATTTCTAAAACACCTGGAAAAAAAATCCAAAAAATAGTAAGAATTGGATCTCATTTTCTTAGCAATAGTATTTTTGGTGGGAGGGATGACAATTAAGAATATTTTAATGGCAACTTTAGTTGTTGTAAGGATGCAATTTTAATTTGCAAGCATAGTGATTCTGGCTAAAAACAGAACTACAACGGAGTTGCCATGCTCACTAACTAAAATTGCCGTGTTCGGCCAACAAAAATTGTCATCAAATCTTTCGCAAATGTCGACCCTCCCAGCGAACTTTCGTTGGATATTGGGGTCCTTTATGCTAGGTTTTCGGTTCAGTAAATAGATAAATTCTTCATGGCAATCACAAAATGAACACCACAGACATTTAATGATGCTACTTTTTTTTAGAACTATAGAATTGATGTTATTATGCATACATACCAAAGTATGTATGATTGCAAAAAGTTGATACATAAATATGTTTTGCGATAAAGTATGATTCTTTTTTGTTCATGCTTAGTCTGTATGTAAATTGTTTCATTAGTAATGTTTGATATAACAAGGTTTTCCTAGCACTGTCGCCACCGCTTCACGGTAATGCCCTGCTGGCTTGCGGCATCTCTGGAGCAGCAATGTTGCAGGTATGGCCTCCATCCCTCCGGTTGGTTCTTCGCCCCATATTAAAAGTGTAGTTTTTTCTTGTAGAAACTTAATCAAGAATTTGAGAACAGCATCTCTAGCTTGCTTACCCAATGTAAAAAGGCCACTGCTAGGCGCCGGCCATCGGCCGAAATTTGGGCCGGTCGCACCGCAGCCCCAAGATGAGTGCGCCTCGGGCTGCACGATTCAGCGCTCCTCCCCCCGCGTCATCCCCTCCTTCTTCCTCCCATCTGCCTTCTTCTCCCGCATCGTCAATCGGAAAAAGGGAGCAACAGCCGGGCATCGGGGAGAGCAAAGCTGCGGCGAGCGCCGGCGACCCTCGTCGTATTCCCCTCGCCGGAGATGAGAGCGCCGCTGCACACGCAGGCTCGCCGCCATCGCAGACCCGCCATGGCTCCTAGGGCAAGGCATGGTATGGTCCTCAAGCTCCTGAAGCCGTGCGACCCGGCTGCGTCCGGGGATGCTGGAACCGTCCAGTCTCAGTGCTGCAACAGACGAGCACCCAACCGCTGCTACAACGACGCACCTCGACAGCAGTGTTGCAAAACAAACACCATTAGGAGCTGGAGACGATGTCCATGGGTGTTGCAACCGGCGCCGTACCATGCTGGAGCGAAGTCTTGTTGGTACGGCAACTAGTCAAGGAAGCTTCAACCGGCTTGAAGAAAAACTTTAAATGGGATCAGAGAAAGCTTCAACCATGAAAAAAGCTACAACCGGCGTAGAAGAAAAAGCTCCAAACATGAAAAAAAAAAAGCTTCAAACGGCATCAAGAAAAGATTCAACCGGTGTGAAAAATGTTTCGATCGGAATGGGAAAAAGCTTCCGCCATGGTAGAAAAGCTTCATCCGGTGTGGAAAAAAAGCTTCAGTCGGTATGGAAAAAAGCTTCCACCATGAAGCTTTCAAAAAACGAGCATTGGTGAGAGCTACGGGGCGATGATGAAAGCTACAACGAGCGTTGATGAGAGCTACAAGCGGCTATGGAAAAACTTCAACGGTTGTAGCTCCGGCATGGTTACAGTCACTCGAGCAAGAGCTAGTTGGGTATACGGTATGAATACTCGTGTGTTGTAGCCGGCACCGATGGACAAACATTGCAAACAACAGCTACAGCAGCTCAGCTTTGCAGCCGCATGCCTAGGTAGCAAGCTCCACCAGCAGTCCAATAGGACTTGCTCGCTCCGTTCCTCACGGCTAGCGTGACCGGGCTGGAGGGGGAAACGACAGGAGGCAGGGATCAGTGCCGGCACGGAGAGTGTATGACGTATTGGCGATCAGCTATTAGACAGTGGACCCGTAAAAAAAAGCTATTAGACAGTGCACCACGACAACATATTAGAGGCAAAGGTTGAGCGAAGGAGTTCACGGACAAGATTCAACTGAACAAGGTCATCGAGCAGAAGTAACATGAGGATGAAGGAGGTGGTGACAGCGGCTTGGAGCAAGGAGGAAGATGACGACGTGGCGTTTCTTTCGCCAGCTCAGTTTAAAAAAAAAGAGGTCCAGGTTTTTTTTTAAACACAGAAAATACCACAGTTCTGCAAATACTACGGTATTAAAATCATAGTTTTTAGTGGCAACCAAACACCTCATAGTACTTAAAACCATGGTAATCTCAAATACTACAGTATTATCAAAATACTTAGACAAAATCGAGCTATCAAACGGGGCCTAAGTAAAGTAGAGATCTTTTAGTGATCTAAAACGTCTTATACTGTTAGTTTACAGAGGGAGTGGTATATATTACGAGTAAATGTCATTTCCCTGAATGTATTTTGAAGAAAATATGATAGGGAGAAACTTTTGAAATTTTAGGATTAGGGATCGACTAGAGATGCCCTTAAGCTAAAACTCACGAACACCGAACTACTCGCCCGCGTCATCTGCTACGCCGCACGCAGCCACTCCGTACACATCGTCGTTCCCGCCGGCGCTCCACTCACACCCATAAGTCTCCCGCTGCGAGTCCACGTTCCGGCGGACGGGCGCAGCCGTCTCCGACACGCGCACGCTCATCCTCACCGACATCACTGGCGCGGGATCGTTCCGGGCTGTCCCGCCTTTGCTCCGGCCGGACACGGCAAGCGCGACTCACCGCTCCACCGCTGGGACACCGACGTCCCTCCATGCAATCTCGGCGCGGCCAAGCAGCTCCGACGACCCGGCGCGCCCCATGATCTTCCTCTGCCTCCTCCGCACCTCGAACACCACGCTCCTCGTGTCCGCGAGCTCCCGCACGCACGCCGGCGAGCCGTCGCACGCCAGCGACGCCACGTCGCGCCACGAGACCACGTCGGTTGATGTGGCTCGGTCGCCGGTGTGGGCGCTTTGGCTGTCAATCTGGATCGTCCTCCCGCCGCCCGCGGGGACGTGGCACCGGAGGAAGAGCGCACCGGTGCAGCCGAGTCCCGTGACCTCGACGGAGCTGATCTCGCACTGGAGATGGCAAACGACGCCACCAACACCCCAGCTGCCTTCCATGGTTGTTGCACTCACACTTACTACATGGTAGGAGCACACTAGATCTGGGAGCATGCATATATATACATGCATGCGTGGACGAGTCTGGTGCAGGTAACTTTAACGAGTGCACGCATGATCCATCCGTAGCCGGCTAGCTAATGGAATGCGTGTGTGTAAATGGTGTTTGGTGCAGTAAACTTTAGCTCTTGGAAACAGCAGGGGCCAGATGGCCTTGCATATGCTTCTTGGTCGCTCGGCCCAACTTGGCCTATCAGCTGACCAAAGGTGAACGTCAACACTGAAGCTTGAAAATGGGAGCATGCATGATCTTCGAAAAGTTTTCCACCATCGTCTTGAGGTGCAGTGTGACTCAAGATGGATAGTGAATGATTGGTTTTAGATAAGTTTTGGTTGAGGGGGGAATGTATCAGACTTCAAACTTCAGCTGCACTTCCATATTGAACCAGGTCAAGAGAGAAATGGACCTCACAAGGCGAAAGTATATTTTTACACCCGAGCTCAAATTTTTTCGATAAAGGGCGCTTTTATTAACTCAAAATGTAGCATCGAGCGGATACGAAACATAAAGAGCGACACCCGACCTCTGCATAGCTAAGATGCACACAGCCATCAAAGAAGCAGTCTGACAAAAGATTAAAAAAAATGACAAAGTGGCAACAGTAAAGCCATATGGGGCCGAAACTATGCCTATGTCGACGGAGAAGGTGGACCGATTCGGAGATTATGCTGCCACCCATGTTGGGTAAAAACCTCCCTGGCCACCCGCTCCAACCGCATACACACCGCCTTGAATAGCGATTGGTACTTCGTTCGGTGCAGAGTATACCACATACGAAGCCAGTGCGTACAACGGTAAATAACCTGCATAGGAGAAGAGATTTTGCCATTAAAAACACAATCATTCCTACATAGCCAAAGCGACCATAGTAAGGCAGACGCTCCCACCCGCATTAGCGTACTAAAAGTTATTGGTATTCCATCAAGCCAGTGACCATATATATTGGTAACACTTGTTGGTGGATACAAATTTGACGCTATTTGGATAACTGACCATGTAGAATGCACAAACTTGCATTGAAAGAAGAAATGTTTGATTGTCTCGTCATGAGTACAAAAACTACATTTCTTGCTTCCTTTCCAGTTGCGTCGAGCGAGGTTGTCTTTAGTTAGCACAACTCCTCTCCGAAGAGACCACATGAAAATCTTAACTTTTAGTGGCATCTTCGATTTCCAGATTTGTTTATTATTGGCCACTGGAATCTCTGTGTGCGATAGTGCACGATACATAGAGTCAACTGTGAAGGACCCAGATGTAGTAAGATTCCAGCGAAACACATCCCGCCCTTGTGTCGAGTTAATCAAATCCAAACGGGATAGAAGATGTTGCCATGACACAAGACGGGGCCCAACCAAATCCCTCCGAAATGATATATCTGGTGGGGAAGTGATCATCACATGCGCAAGGGTATCATTCTTATCGCGTACAATGCGGTACAAGGCTGGGTACTGTTCTCGGAGAGTGGTATTTCCTAGCCACTTGTCCTCCCAGAAACGTATCTCCGAGCCGTCCTTTATCGCGAAGGATCCGAAACAGAAAAGATGTTTCTTTACCGCCATCACCCTACCAGCCCAAAAATGCGAGTCACCGGGCTTCCAATATGCCTGGGACAACGCCTTTTGGCCCAAATACTTGTTGCGTAGCATAGTTTGCCAAACACCATCCTCAGTAAGTAGCTTGAACAGCCATTTACTGAGTAAGGCATCATTCTTGACCTGGAGGTCCTGAACACCTAAGCCTCATTGGTCTTTCGGTCGGCAAACGACGCTCTATTTGGTTAGTCTATACTTTTTCTTTTCACTGTCTCCTTGCCAAAAAAAATCTGAATCTGAAGTTATCCAGTCTTTGCAGAACCCCTTTGGGTAGTTGGAAAAATGAGAGCATGTAGAGAACCATGATGGTGAGGACAGAATTGATCAAAACTAGTCGTCCACCAATGGAGAGAAATTTTCCTTTCCAACTACTCAACCGTTTCTCCAATCGCTCTGCAACATGTTTCCACTCCGCATTAGTGAGACGCCGATAATGAATCAGAATTCCCAAATACTTAATCGAGAATTGGCCTTGTGCACATCCAAACAAGTCAGCATATTGTGCAGCTGTCTCCTTGGCTTCTCCAAAACAGAACAATTCACTTTTATGGAAGTTGATTTTGAAGCCTGACATTTGCTCAAAAGCTGAAAGCAAAAGTTTCAGATTTCTCGCCTTATCAATGTCATGTTCCATAAAAAGAATCGTATCATCGGTATATTGCAAGATAGAGAGTCCTCCATCGACAAGATGTGGCACTACTCCTGCAATTTGACCATCCTGTTTGGCGCGTTCAATCAAAGTAGCCAGCATGTCAGTGACAATGTTAAATAACATTGGAGACAGTGAGTCACCTTGACGTAATCCTTTTTTCGTATGGAAGTAATGGCCTACATCATCATTGCCTTTGATAGCCACACTGCCTCCACTAACGAAATTTTGGATCCACTCACGCCACTTATCGGAGAAACCTTTCATTCTTAGGGTCTGCTGTAGAAACAACCATTTGACTTTATCATATGCCTTTTCAAAGTCAATTTTCAATACTACCCCACTCATGTTCTTCTGGTGCATCTCGTGAACGGTCTCATGAAGGATAACTACTCCATTGAGTATATTTCTTCCTTGCATGAAAGCCGTTTGGGATGGCCGAACAACATGGTCCCACCACATTGAGCCTATTTGTCGCTACTTTGGTGAATATTTTGAAGCTGACATTAAGGAGGCATATCAGTTTGTATTGTTGAATCCGTACAACCTCCTTTGTCTTGGGCAACAAAACAATCTCTCCAAAATTTAGCCTGGATAGGTCAAGTTGGCCGGCATGACGATAATTGAACAACTCCATTAGGTCAGTCTTGATGACATCCCAGAAGTTCTGATAGAACTCTGCGGGGAAGCCATCAGGTCCTGGAGCTTTATTGTGTTCCATTTGAAACACCACAGCTCTCACCTCCTCTTTAGAGAAAGGTGCCGTCAGGATATCATTCTCTCCAGTCGTGTCTTGTGGGATATCATCTATTCGGGTCTCATCGAGACTAAAGTTCCCTTCATCTGGAGCCCCAAATAGAGACTTGCAGTATTTTGTTATATAACGCTTAAGCTCTTCCTGGCCTTCGATCAGTCCCTCATCCTGTTCGAGGCTAAAAATACACTTTCTTTCGGTGTCGCCCATTGGCAACCAATTGGAAATAACGTGTATTGCTATCTCCCTCGAGAATGAATTGGGCGCCGGATCTTCGGTACCACTTGAGTTCTTCTTCTCGCAATAGACGTGCCATTTGCTCATTGGATTGATTTTTTATGTCAATCTCATGTTGAGAAAAGTGCGAGTCTCTGCGATTTTGTCGAGGTCATCAATAATAGTGGAAAGACGCTGCTTTTCTTTTTTTATATATGCCACTGGTGTGTTTCGCCCATCCAGTTAGGAACCGCCTTGCGGCTCGAATTTTGAAGTTCCATCTCTGAATTGGTGTACGACCAACGGCGGGCCTCTCCCATACATTCTTAACCATATTTGCAAAGCCATCACATTGTAACCATCCCAATTCGAATTTGAATGGGCGGCGAGCAGTGGGAGGACTAGCAGAGTTAGACTGAAGAATGATGGGTGCATGATCCTAAAGTGTCTCAATACGCTCTAGGGCACGCACTGTTACTAGAGGGAATTTTAGTTCCCATTCGGTATCCATGAGTACCCGATCGAGTTTCTCGTATGTCGGCACGGGACGATTATTGGCCCAAGTGAATTATCGCCCCGACATACTGGCTTCTCGAAGATTCAAACTGTCAATCACAGCGTTGAATAAGAAAGGCCAGTGAGTGTCAAAACGATTGTTATTTTTCTCTTCCTGGTACCTAAGGATATTAAAGTCTCCTCCAATAAGCATTGGGTGTGGATTATCCTTAGCCAGGTTCACCAATTCCCGCAGGAAAGCGGATTTATTCTCATCTTGGGCAGCCCCATAGACCGCGACCAGACTCCATGTAAAATTATCAGCTCTATTTCGGAGATGGAATTTGATGTGAAATTCACCAACCAAAAAAGATAACAATTCCATGGTTGTTGTCTGTATCCCAAGTAAGATTCCTCCGGACCTTCCACGTGGTGGTAAACAATGCCATGTGTAGTCAAAACCACCAGATAGGTGGTCAAAGACGTGTGCACGAAAGTCACATTTACCTGCCTCGGAAATTGCTACAAAATCCAACCCATGCTCTCGCACACAATCACCGACGTGTTTATGTTTAGCCAAGTCTGAAAGACCTCTGCTATTCCAAAACATGCCTCTCATGTGGAAACTCGGGTTGGGTTGGATATCTTCGCCTTTTTGGACGATTTTTGTTTCTTTTTTGACGAATGAGATTTAGACTTACACGAAGACGCAGTGAAGTCACAAAACATGGACCCCGGTCGTGCATCATCTAATCAAACCTCAGTTACCGCACCAACCAAGTGGGGGAGAAGCGGACCATTATATGTGGCCGCCGATTCCTCCTCCTCAGTTTCAGGGTACGGCAGGGCTCAAATAAGCTCGGGATGAACAGTAACTCGAAACACATTCTTAAAATGTTCAAAAAATCTGAATTTTTTTATGGGTTGACAAATGTTCTAAGAGTTTGCAAAATTTCATCATAAAATCACATTTGTGGAAGTCACGGAAAAAAAATCAGTACTCCAAAATACTTTCGAAAGTAGCATTCTCAGAGTATTGATGTTATTTGCCACGACTTCCACAAACGTGATTTCATGAAACTTTGCAAGCTCGTCCTAAAATCGACTAAGAAGCTGAACCAACTTTCTATGCCGAACAAAACTTATATATTGCCCCAAGTTCAATGTGAATCCAAAAGTTTATTTGCAGTTTACAAGACAAGTTGAAACAATATCTTCACATAAACCATTCACCAAAGGTCAAATCGAAGCAAAGAACACACCAGATGCATGACATGAGTCCTCTAGTCCTTGACGTGCGCAATTTCGTCGACGAACCTTTCAAGGTCCCGTTGCGAGGACCCACCCGCCGCGACCGCCCTCACGGCCTTCTCCTTCCACTCCGCTGCCCTCCT
Organism: Aegilops longissima; assembly: GCA_021605205.1. Classification (NCBI taxonomy): domain Eukaryota; kingdom Viridiplantae; phylum Streptophyta; class Magnoliopsida; order Poales; family Poaceae; genus Aegilops; species Aegilops longissima. The sequence continues at coordinate 149,306,313 of CM038677.1, read as the reverse complement.
CCTCATTGCCACCGCCTTATCCCCATCGCCCATCAGCTCCCTCACGGCAGCCTCAACTTCTCCCCGCCCGGCCTCGCGCGGCATCTGGACGCCCACACCCCACTCCTCGCACGCGTACCGGCAGTTGGTCACCTGCTCCGAGAAGAAGGGCCAACACAACATCGGCACGCCAGCGCACAGGCTCTCCAACGTCGAGTTCCAACCACAGTGGCTTAGGAAACCCCCGGTCGCGCGATGGCCTAGCACGGCCTCCTGGTCGCACCACCCCACCATCAACCCTCGTCCCGCGACCTCCTCCACGAACCCATCCGGCACCGGCATCTTGCCATCATCATCGCCGCCGTCGCGCACCATGTCGGGCCGGACAACCCACAGGAACGGACTGTCGGCGTCGGCCAGCCCCCGAGCGAACTCCACCATTTGGTCCCTCGTCACGACCGTGATGCTCCCGAAGTTAACGTACATCACGGAACTGTCCGCCGCCTGCGCATCTAGCCACGCGACGCACCGGTCGTCCTCCTTCCACAAGCTCGAGGTGAGGGAGGGGAGGTACGACGGCGGCGAGACCTCTGGGCCGAGGGGCCCGACGACGAAGGTGTTTGGCAGGCGCTCATGGATGGCGTCCAGCGCGGCGTGCTCGAGGTCGTCGTAGGTGTTGAGGAGGATACCGTCAGCGGCGGGGGCGTCGAGCTCGCATTGCTTGATGTTGATCGTCAGCATCACATCGTCAGCGTCGGTGGTGCGGATGAACGTCGGGAAGTCATGTAGGCGGAGGTTGCTGATCATGCCAGTGATCCAGTCCACGGGGGTGTCCAGGTACCCGTTGGTGAAGCAGCTCTCATCTGTGCAGACATATGATGATTAGAATAAAGTTCCAATGTATGCCCCTCAAAATCAATATTCCAATGTACATTATTATTTTTCAGTTTTAGATGGATGGCACTGTTGCCTTAACTTCGGCGACATTTTGAAGGAAATTTATGAATATAATTACATTTTATCTGTTACAAAATACCCCGTTGGGGATGGAAATATAATTTTGCAGTCCAAACTCACAATATTTTGCTCACTTAAGTAAGCTCATCCCTAGATTCGGTGTGTGTGGAATATACCCTTTAGAAATGACATAACAAATTTATGTGCAAGTAAACTTCTAGAACAATATATGTGTAATTAGGTTCAAACTCTAAAGGATTCTACTCTAGAGCGGATCAGTTTGCAATTCATAAATCAACCAACCCATGGTTCATTAAGTGATCAAAATGTCAACAAGAATGAATTGCTCCTCACATGATCACACCTCTCCAAGCGAGACATCCCCCAATATTGCACGTATGCACTATACTCCATAAACTAGCTAGATTCACGGTCTGATTTTTACCCCACATGCACCATTATTGTCGCCAAAATTATGCCGTTTCTATTTGCACTGTCGGGCTCTTTGTGATGAGATCTTTGTATGTTTGAAGACATTTCAATTTTCAGTTTTGGTAGTTACTAGATCTTACCATGTCGGTTCCAATATTATAATTTTCTCTTACGTTTTTAAAAGCTGACCATCTACCACTTATTTGCTTAATTATCTACTTGCCTAACTTTATTTTCATTACGCTTGTGTGTACTTATCAATATCGTAGCTCAATGCAAGGATCAATAGATAGTTTGAATATCTTTACTAATAAAGGGGGTGATAATAATGGTGTTATGTTGAGTCACTCAACGACTATAGAATATTCCATCACCGTCGAGCAACAAAGAGAGTAAATGAAACCCGACTATGTAAACACCAATAGTAGCTTGTTCTTTGTAAAAACTAGTGGGTTCCAGGGAAGAGACAACAATGGAATTGTTTGAAATGTTATTCTCTACCACCTGGCATACAAGTATGAATATTGACCATCTCTACCCCTAACTATTTTTATATCGGTATTAAGATTTATCGTGTTATCTATTTGAAAATTTGGAACTTTTGGCCGCGCAAGGTGAAAGTGCATCTAGTGCCACTAGTGTACACATGACAAATGATAAAGGGACTAATGGCTTACTAAGTGTACACATGTTCATACTACAAAAGTTTATTGGTTTAACCAACGATTGTGGACCCTCAAAATTTTAAGGATCGAAAAAAGCTTAGAGCTAGAAGACTAGTGGTGTTTTCCTAGTAGTTATAGTGGTATATAGAAGCACACCGAGTACATGACAAGCCACATTATGAAGAGGGATAAGATACTTACGATGATGGATGAATCTTGTAGTTGCTCTGTTAATTAGAACTAAGAAAATAGTGATCCTTGGTGATACATCTTTCAAGCAAGTGGTATCGGGAATAGACTACACGTCAAAGTATTAGGGAACCGTATTGTATTCATACTTCAGCCAGCTCATCCAAAAATACGATCTGATGTGAGATGTGGTCAACTTATTTCAACATTCCCGCTCACGTCTAGACTTTTTTAGACCTTAGGCGTGGGATCGATGTAGTGGTATGGTCTTGAACTCGAATTGTTGTTGGCCACTTCATGTGTATTTGTTCTCGATCTCACTGTCTTTTTGTGGTCATCGGTATTTTATTCTGGACTTGTGTATTTTTTGAGTGTGCGAGTTGCAGGTTTGATTCTGATGTGTCTAGTTTCAGACTCTATTAGATTGGGTGAATTATGCTTTGAATTCTTTGTTGTGTCGAGTCTTAGGTTAACGTTACTAGGATATGGTTTTGTAAATGGCTTGTCTTGTGCATATAAGAGCCTCAGAGAGAGTAAGGCATTTTGGAGACCGAGCTTTATGGAGCTCTTTATTCTAAAAAAATTCAAAATTCATAAATTTCAGTTTCAAAAAATTCTGAAAAAATGCACATGTATGCAAGAATGTAAAGTATATGTGTGAAAATTTTCAGGATGAAATACCTTAGATTGCGAGCTGCGCAAAAAAAAATTCATGTACTTTGAAGATGAACAGTACATATGCTAAAAACCTCAGATTTGTCTTTTTTTTGTAGCTCACATTTTAATGTATTTCGACATGAAAATTTGCACACATGTACATTAAGTATCTAGGTATATGTGTATTTATTTTCAGAATTTTTGAAACTGAAAAGTTTGAATTTTAAAATTTTCAAATAAAGGCCAACATGGAGCTCAGTCTTCGTTTGGCATTTTCGCCTCAGAGATCATTACTAAGATTTGAATCTCAGTTATTCTAGTTTTAATCATGCTGTTTCAGTAATCTTGAAGCATAATGATTCATTTTTTTGTTGTGTGGCTAACTATATATAGGACCTGACCACTTTGGTGTTTGGGGTGTGTTAATAAAACCCCTCTGTTTTTATTAACTCTGCACATTAGCTTTATTCTTGGTCAAAGAATAAAGTTTGAGCAAGTTTATAAAAAAGACAGTATAAACATCTAGTCATTTACAATAACAAGTATATGTGAGTATTTTCAGTGATGAATCTAATGGTATTAATATGATATTTTAGAAATATAACTTGATCAAAGTTTTGACTCAATATGTGAACTGAATAAAAGTTGAGGGATTGTTGGTCTCGTCGAGTAACCAATCAGCTACGTAGGACGTTCAAACGAGTTACCTTTCGGTCCACTTAAGGTTATTTTACACATGACTAGATTCAGTGTGAAATATAAAAAGTATAGCTTTATATTTATACATTATCTTTTTGAAGTAGCTGACCAAAGAGTTCGATTCTCCTGTTGTTGTCACTATCGTAAAGGCGACTGAAACGTCGGAAGTCTATGACGAAATACATTAATTAGCTAGGTACCAATATCCAATGAAAGCCGACTTAAATGGTTCATCTTTGAATCATGACCTTTTCTTTGTCTTTTTGCTCGATGACCATCAACGAAGATTGAACTGGGCACGGATGAGATAAACCATCTCTGATCTAGGAGTAGCCAGTAGGCTTTTCAATTTCTTATGTCCTTTGTAATTAAAGTAGATGTCATAGCTATGCTTAGAACAGGTGATATAGTATATGATTAACAGAGTTTATTACGTACCTTTGAATGGCACGTATCCTCGCTTGACAAGCTGATCGAAGTTGAGGTAGCACAAGAAGCCGCAGGCGCTGGGGGTGAAGAAGAGGTACGCCGGCAGGCCCATGTCCTTGGCCGCGTGCACCGCGAACCCCATGGCGCCGTCGGCGACGACGCAGGTCACCGGCGGGACCCCTTCCGTCCTCCCGAGCCTCTCGACGAGCTCCCTGAGGTGGGCAGGACACGCCCGGCGCGTGGCCTCGCAGAGCGCCCAGATGTCCTGCGTGGCGTCGTGCTCGGAACGGGGGAGCCCGTCGGGGATCGTCTCGAACCGGAAGCCGTCGGCGGCGCCCGTGACGGCGCCGAGGCCGCGGGAGCGGAGGAGGCGGCCGTGGTTGTGCTCCGTGTGGACGAAGGTGACGTGGAGCCCCCGCGCGTGCAAGGCCTTGGCCAGCCGAAGGAACGGGTTCACGTGGCCCTGCGCCGGGTAGGGGAGCAGCAGGATGTGCGGCGGCGTCGTCGCCGGCTTCGTGGACGCCATCGTCGCCATGGCCATGCTCGTGCTAGCTCTTGTATGTCTCGGCAGGTTGTAAAAGAGACGGTATGAAGAAGTTGCTGTATGTGTTCCCGTCAGGTGTATTATAGGCTTGTGTGCGTGGGTGGGTCGATGAAGTTGCTGCTCCGCCAAGGCTGGCTCTGAACCGTGAGTTTTTTCTTTTGGAAAAAGCAGGAAAACCTCCGGCCTCTGCATTTGGGTAATGCATGCAACCATTTTAGTAAGACTGAATCCATCGTCTAGGCAATATTTGTCGCTACTCCTATCCAATTAATGAAGGGATGCTGATAGTCTGGGCCTAATACTAAACAGACCTCGCAGCCAAACCAAGCCACCTGCCTGGTATGGGGCACCCATCGGTCCGACTCACACTCAGAGGCCGCCGCTACCACCTGCCACCAATCCATCTTTAGAGTTGTACTGATGCATCTACCTTGCCCGGTCTAGCTGTCGTCGACTCCACCACGACGCCAGACAACGTCATCCTCCCACGCGACTACATCATCGCACATCAGACGCCTAATCTTCAGGGCGCCATGCCATCGAGATTCGTCGCCATCAATGAGTATGATGAAGCACCGCTCCACCGAAGATGTCGTCCACTGGTCCCTCGAGCCCGTGTACACCTCCAAGAATGACGCCCCCAAGGGGGAAACGACACAAGTGCGTCGTCGTCTTCTGATCTATCGATCTAGGGTTTCCCATGAAGGTAGCAGATAGTGGTCTAGAACTTCTCCACGACGATGCCTTCAAGAAGGGAACGACAACGTAGAGCGCCGCCATTGCCGGCCTTGGCATCTAGCCAAGAGCAGGTTTTCACCCAGATCTGTTCGAAGAACTCCATCTAACTTCTTGTGCACGGATCGCCGCCTTCTCTGCCGGAGATTAGACCAAAAGGATCCGGCCTCCGCCGCCTGGCCGGCCGCGGTACCACCACGGTGCCAAAGCAGCCAGCTTTGCCAGGCCCACCACGCCAGCCTGACGCCGCATACCAGACCCGTCGCCCCGCCAAAGCCCATCTAGGCCCGATGAGATTCAAGATTCCGGCCGCCACCACAAGGGCGCCTCCCTCGCCGGAAGGCTGCGCCACCATTGTCGCCGCCGCCATGTCCGTCGTCGGGATCCCGCGGCACCGCGCAACCGGGTCACCGTGAAGGAAATATGCCCTAGAGGCAATAATAAAGTTGTTATTTATTTCCTTATATCATGATAAATGTTTATTATTCATGCTAGAATTGTATTAACCGGAAATATAATACATGTGTGAATACATAGACAAACAGAGTGTCACTAGTATGCCTCTACTTGACTAGCTCGTTAATCGAAGATGGTTATGTTTCCTAACCATAGACATGAGTTGTCATTTGATTAACGGGATCACATCATTAGGAGAATGATATGATTGACTTGACCCATTCCGTTAGCTTAGCACTCGATCGTTTAGTATGTTGCTATTGCTTTCTTCATGACTTATACATGTTCCTATGACTATGAGATTATGCAACTCCCGTTTACCGGAGGAACACTTTGTGTGCTACCAAACGTCACAACGTAACTGGGTGATTATAAAGGTGCTCTACAGCTATCTCCGAAGGTACATGTTGGGTTGGCGTATTTCGAGATTAGGATTTGTCACTCCAATTGTCGGAGAGGTATCTCTGGGCCCTCTCGGTAATGCACATCACTTAAGCCTTGCAAGCATTGCAACTAATGAGTTAGTTGCGGGATGATGTTTTACGGAACGAGTAAAGAGACTTGCCGGTAACGAGATTGAACTAGGTATTGAGATACCGACGATCGAATCTCGGGCAAGTAACATACCGATGACAAAGGAACAACGATGTTGTTATGCGGTCGACCGATAAAGATCTTCGTAGAATATGTGGGAGCCAATATGAGCATCCAGGTTCCGCTATTGGTTATTGACCGGAGGCGTGTCTCGGTCATGTCTACATAGTTCTCGAACTCGTAGGGTCCATGCACGCTTAACGTTACGATGTGATTATATTATGAGTTTATATGTTTTGATGTACCGAAGGTTGTTCAGAGTCCCGGATGTGATCACGGACATGACGAGGAGTCTCGAAATGGTCGAGACATGAAGATTGATATATTGGAAGCCTATGTTTGGATATCGGAAGTGTTCCGGGTGAAATCGGGATTTTTCCGGAGTACCGGGAGGTTACCGGACCGGGAACTTAATGGGCCTTAGTGGGCCTTGGTGGAAGAGAGGAGAGGAGGCCAGGCAAGGCACGCCCTCCCTCCCCCAGTCCGAATAGGATAAGGAGAGGGGGGCAGCGTGAAGGAAATATGCCCTAGAGACAATAATAAAGTTATTATGTATTTCCTCATATCATGATAAATGTTTATTATTCATGCTAGAATTGTATTAACCGAAAACATGATACATGTGTGAATACACAGACAAACTTAATGTCACTAGTATGCCTCTACTTGACTAGCTCATTGATCAAAGATGGTTATGTTTCCTAACCATAGTCATGTGTTGTCATTTGATTAATGGGATCACATCATTAGGAGAATGATGTGATTGACTTGACCCATTCCGTTAGCTTAGCACTTGATCGTTTAGTATATTGCTATTGCTTTCTTCATGACTTATACAAGTTCCTATAACTATGAGATTATGCAACTCCCGTTTACCGGAGGAACACTTTGTGTGCTACCAAACGTCACAAGTAACTGGGTGATTATAAAGGAGCTCTACAGGTGTCTCCAAAGGTACATGTTGAGTTGGCATATTTCGAGATTAGGTTTTGTCACTCCGATTGTCGGAGAGGTATCTCTGGGCCCTCTCGGTAATGCACATCACTATAAGCCTTGCAAGCAATGTAACTAATGAGTTAGTTACGGAATGATGCATTACGTAACGAGTAAAGAGACTTGCCGGTAACGATATTGAACTAGGTATTGAGATACCGACGATCGAATCTCGGGCAAGTAACAAATCGATGACAAAGGGAACAACGTATGTTGTTATGCGGTTTGACCGATAAAGATCTTCGTAGAATATGTAGGAGCCAATATGAGCATCCAGGTTCCGCTATTGGTTATTGACCGGAAACAGTTCTAGGTCATGTCTACATAGTTCTCAAACCCGTAGGGTCCGCACGCTTAACGTTACGATGACAGTTATATTATGAGTTTATAGTTTTTGATGTACCTAAGGTTGTTTGGAGTCCCAGATGTGATCATGGACATGACGAGGAGTCTCGAAATGGTCGAGACATAAAGATTGATATATTGGAATCCTATATTTGGATATCGGAATCGTTCCGGGTGAAATCGGGATTTTACCGGAGTACCGGGAGGTTACCGGAAACCCCCCGGGGGTTAATGGGCCTACATGGGCCCTAAGGGAGAAGAGGGAGCCGGCGGGGCAGGCGCGCCCCTCCCCTAGTCCGAATAGGACAAGGAAGGGGGGGGCCCTTTCCTCTTTCCCCCTTCCCCTTTCCTTCTCCAACAAGGCAAGAGGGGGGAGTTGTACTCCCTGTGACTCCTCCAGGCGCACCCCTAGGGGCCGGCCACACCTCCCCCTCCCTCCTTTATATACGTGGGCAGGGGGGCACCCCATGACACACAAGTTGATCTTCGTGATCGTTCCTTAGCCGTGTGCGGTGCCCCCTTCCACCATATTCCACCTCGGTCATATCGTAGCGGTGCTTAGGCGAAGTCCTGTGTCGGTAGAACATCATCACCTTCACCACGCCGTCGTGCTGACGGAACTCTTTCCCGACACTTTGCTGGATCGGAGTCCGGGGAACGTCATCGAGCTGAACGTGTGCTAGAACTCGGAGGTGCCATAGTTTCAAAACTCGGAGGTACGACTACATCAACCGCGTTGTTATAACGCTTCCGCTTTCGGTCTACGAGGGTACGTGGACAACACTCTCCCCTCTCGTTGCTATGCATCACCATGATCTTGCCTGTGCGTAAGAATTTTTTTGAAATTACTACGTTCCCCAACAGTGGCATCCGAGCCTGGTTTATGCGTAGATGTTATATGCACGAGTAGAACACAAGTGAGTTGTGGGCGATACAAGTCATACTACTTACCAGCATGTCATACTTTGGTTCGGCGGTATTGTTGGATGAAGCGGCCTGGACCGACATTACGCGTACACTTACGCGAGACTGGTTCTCCCGACGTGCTTTGCACAGAGGTGGCTAGCGGGTGTCAGTTTCTCCAACTTTAGTTGAACCGAGTGTGGCTACGCCCGGTCCTTGCAAAGATTAAAAAAAAACACTAACTTGACGAACTATCGTTGTGGTTTTGATGCGTAGGTAAGAACGGTTCTTGCTAAGCCCGTAGCAGCCACGTAAAACTTGCAACAGCAAAGTAGAGGACGTCTAACTTGTTTTTGCAGGGCATGTTGTGATCTGATATGGTCAAGACGTGATGCTATATTTTATTGTATGAGATGATCATGTTTTGTAACCGAGTTATCGGCAACTGGCAGGAGCCATATGGTTGTCGCTTTATTGTATGCAATGCAATCGCCTGTAATGCTTTACTTTATCACTAAGCGGTAGCGATAGTCGTAGAAGCATAAGATTGGCGAGGCGACAACGATGCTACGATGGAGATCAAGGTGTCGCGCCGGTGGCGATGGTGATCACGACGGTGCTTGGAGATGGAATCACAAGCACAAGATGATGATGGCCATATCATATCACTTATATTGATTGCATGTGATGTTTATCCTTTATGCATCTTATCTTGCTTTGATTGGCGGTAGCATTTTAAGATGATCTCTCACTAATTATCAAGAAGTGTTCTCCTGAGTATGCACCGTTGCGAAAGTTCTTCGTCTTTGAGACACCACATGATGATCGGGTGTGATAGGCTCTACGTTCAAATACAACGGTGCAAAACAGTTGCACATGCGGAATACTCAGGTTAAACTTGCGAGCCTAGCATATCTGAGATATGGCCTCGAACACGGAGACCGAAAGGTCGAACGTGAATCATATAGTAGATATGACCAACATAGTGATGTTCACCATTGAAACTACTCCATCTCACGTGATGATCCAACATGGTTTAGTTGATTTGGATCACGTGATCACTTAGATGACTAGAGAGATGTCTGTCTAAGTGGGCTTAAGTAATATGATTAATTGAACTTAAATTTATCACCTGATAGTATTTTGCTTGTCTATGTTCGTTGTAGATAGATGGCTCGTGGTGTTGTTCCGTTGAATTTTAATGCGTTCCTTGAGAAAGCTAAGTTGAAAGATGATGGTAGCAACTACACGGACTGGGTCCGTAACTTGAGGATTATCCTCATTGCTGCACAGAAGAATTACGTCCTGGAAGCACCGCTGGGTGCCAGGCCTGCTGCAGATCTGGCAGCGGCGTTAAGAACGTCTGGCGAGCAAAGCTGATGACTACTCGATAGTCCGGTGTGCCATGCTTTACGGCTTAGAACAGGGTCTTCAACGGCGTTTTGAGCGTCATGGAGCATATGAGATGTTCCGGGAGTTGAAGTTAATATTTCAAACAAATGCCCGGATTGAGAGATATGAAGTCTCCAATAAGTTCTATAGCTGAAAGATGGAGGAGAATAGTTACATCGGTGAACATATACTCAAAATGTCGGGTATAATAATCACTTGATTCAACTAGGAGTTAATCTTCCTAATGATAGTGTCATTGATGAATTCTTCAATCACGCCACCAAGCTACAAGAGCTTCGTGATGAACTATAATATGCAAGGGATGGACAAGACTATTCCCGAGCTCTTCGCAATGCTAAAGGTTGTGGAGGTAGAAATCAAGAAGGAGCATCAAGTGTTGATGGTCAATAAGACCACCAGTTTCAAGAAGAAGGGCAAAGGGAAGAAGAAGGGGAACTTCAAGAAGAACATCAAGCAAGTTCTTTGCTCGGAGAAGAAACCCAAGTCTGGACCTAAGCCTGGCTGAGTGCTTCTCTCGCAAGCAGATTTGGACTTTGAAGCGGAACTGCCCCAAGTATTTGGCGGATAAGAAGGATGGCAAGGTGAACAAAGGTATATGTGATATACATGTTATTGATGTGTACCTTACTAATGCTCGCAGTAGCACCTGGGTATTTGATACTATTTCTGTTCCTAATATTTGCAACTCGAAACAGGGATTACGGATTAAGAGAAGATTGGCTAAGGACGAGGTGATGATGCGCGTGGGAAATGGTTCCAAAGTCGATGTGATCGCGGTCGGCACGCTACCTCTACATCTACCATCGGGATTAGTTTCAGACCTAAATAATTGTTATTTGGTGCCAGCATTAAGCATGAACATTATATCTGGATCTTGTTTGATGCGAGACGATTATTCATTTAAATTAGAGAATAATGGTTGTTCTATTTATATGAGTAATATCTTTTATGGTCATGCACCCTTGAAGAGTGGTCTATTTTATTGAATCTCGATAGTAGTGATACACATATTCATAATGTTGAAGCCAAAGATGCAGAGTTCATAATGATAGTGCAACTTATTTGTGGCATTGCCGTTTGGGTCATATTGGTGTAAAACGCATGAAGAAACTCTATACTGATGGACTTCTGGAATCACTTGATTATGAATCACTTGGTACTTGCGAACCGTGCCTCATGGGCAAGATGACTAAAACGCCGTTCTCCGGAACTATGGAGCGAGCAACTGATTTGTTGAAAATCATACTTACTGATGTATGTGGTCCAATGAATATTGAGGCTCGCGGCGGGTATCATTATTTTCTCACCTTCACAGATGATTTGAGCAGATATGGGTATATCTACTTGATGAAACACAAGTCTGAAACATTTGAAAAGTTCAACGAATTTCAGAGTGAAGTGGAAAATCATCGTAACAAGAAAATAAAGTTTCTGCGAAATGATCGTGGAGGAGAATATTTGAGTTACGAGTTTGGTTTACATTTGAAGCAATGAGGAATAGTTTCACAACTCACGCCACCGGAACACCACAGCGAAATGGTGTGTCGAGCGTCAGTGTCGTACTTTACTAGATATGGTGTGATCTATGATCTCTCTTACTGATTTACCGCTATCGTTTTGGGGTTATGCTTTAGAGACGGCTGCATTCACGTTAAATAGGGCACCATCAAAATCCGTTGAGACGACGCCTTATGAACTATGGTTTGGCAAGAAACCAAAGTTGTCGTTTCTTAAAGTTTGGGGCTGCGATGCTTATGTGAAGAAACTTCAACCAGATAAGCTCAAACCCAAATCGGAGAAATGTGTCTTCATAGGATACCCAAAAGAGACTATTGGGTACACCTTCTATCACAGATCTGAGGGCAAGATTTTTTTTGCTAAATTCGGATCCTTTCTAGAGAAGGAGTTTCTCTCGAAAGAAGTGAGTGGGAGGAAAGTAGAACTTGATGAGGTAACTGTACCTGCTCCCTTATTGGAAAGTAGTTCATCACAAGAACCGGTTCCTGTGACAACTACACCAATTAGTGAGGAAGCTAATGATATTGATCATGAAACTTCAGATCAAGTTACTACTGAACCTCGTAGGTCTACCAGAGTAAGATCCGCACCAGAGTGGTACGGTAATCTTATTGTGGAAGTCATGTTATTTGACCATGGCGAACCTACGAACTATGAGGAAGCGATGATGAACCCAAATTCCGCAAAATGGCTTGAGGCCATGAAATCTGAGATGGGATCCATGTATGAGAACAAGTATGGACTTTGGTTGACTTGCCCGATGATCGGCAAGCCATAGAAAATAAATGGATCTTCAAGAAGAAGACTGACGCTAATGGTAATGTAACTGTCTACAAAGCTCGACTTGTTGCAAAAGATTTTCGACAAGTTCAAGGGGTTGACTACGATGAGACTTTCTCACCCGTAGCGATGCTTAAGTCTGTTCGAATCATGTTAGCAATTGCCGCATTTTATGATTATGAAATTTGGCAAATGGATGTCAAAACTGCATTCCTGAATGGATTTCTGGAAGAAGAGTTGTATATGATGCAACCGGAAGGTTTTGTCGATCCAAAAGGTGCTAACAATGTGTGCAAGCTCCAGCGATCCATTTATGGACTGGTGCAAGCCTCTCGGAGTTGGAATAAACGCTTTGATAGTGGGATCAAAGCATATGGTTTTATATAGACTTTTGGAGAAGCCTGTATTTACAAGAAAGTGAGTGGGAGCTCTGTAGCATTTCTAATATTATATGTAGATGACATATTGTTAATTGGAAATGATATAGAATTTCTGGATGGCATAAAGGGATACTTGAATAAAAGTTTTTTCAATGAAAGACCTCGGTGAAGCTGCTTACATATTGGGCATCAACATCTATAGAGATAGATCAAGACGCTTAATTGGACTTTCACAAAGTACATACCTTGATAAAGTTTTGAAAAAGTTCAAAATGGATCAGGCAAAGAAATGGTTCTTGCCCGTGTTACAAGGCGTGAAGTTGAGTCAGACTCAATGCCCGACCACAGCAGAAGATAGAGAGAAAATGAAAGATGTTCCCTATGCTTTAGCCATAGGCTCGATCATGTATGCAATGCTGTGTACCAGACCTGACGTGTGCTTAGCAATAATCTTGGCATGTAGGTACCAAAGTAATCCAGGAGTGGATCACTGGACAGCGGTCAAGAATATCCTGAAATACCTGAAAAGGACTAAGGATATGTTTCTCGTTTATGGAGGTGACAAAGAGCTAGTCGTAAATGGTTACATCGATGCAAGCTTTGACACTGATCCGGACGATTCTAAATCGCAAACCGGATACGTGTTTATATTGAACGGTGGAGCTGTCAGTTGGTGCAGTTCTAAACAAAGCGTCGTGGCGGGATCTAGATGCGAAGCGGAGTACATAGCTGCTTCAGAAGCAGCAAATGAAGGAGTCTGGATGAAAGAGTTCATTTCCGATCTAGGTGTCATACCTAGTGCATCGAGACCAATGAAGATCTTCGTGACAATCTTGGTGCAATTGCCTTGGCAAAGGAATCCAGATTTCACAAGAGGACCAAGCACATCAAGAGGCGCTTCAATTCCATCCGGGACCAAGTCCGGTGGGAGACATAGAGATTTGCAAGATACATACGAATCTGAATATTGCGAACCGTTGACTAAGCCTCTTCCACGAGCAAAACATGATCAGCACCAAGACTCCATGGGTGTTAGAATCATTCTTGTGTAATCTAGATTGTTGACTCTAGTGCAAGTGGGAGACTGAAGGAAATATGCCCTAGAGGCAATAATAAAGTTATTATTTATTTCCTCATATCATGATAAATGTTTATTATTCATGCTAGAATTGTATTAACCGGAAACATGATACATGTGTGAATACATAGACAAACTTAATGTCACTAGTATGCCTCTACTTGACTAGCTCATTGATCAAAGATGGTTATGTTTCCTAACCATAGACATGTGTTGTTATTTGATTAATGGGATCGCATCATTAGGAGAATGATGTGATTGACTTGACCCATTCCGTTAGCTTAGCACTTGATCGTTTAGTATATTGCTATTGCTTTCTTAATGACTTATACAAGTTCCTATAACTATGAGATTATGAAACTCCCGTTTACCGAAGGAACACTTTGTGTGCTACCAAGCGTCCTAGCGAATGGGTGATTATAAAGGAGCTCTGGTGTCTCCAAAGGTACATGTTGAGTTGGCATATTTGAGATTAGGTTTTGTCACTCCGATTGTCGGAGAGGTATCTCTGGGCCCTCTCGGTAATGCACATCACTATAAGCCTTGCAAGCAATGTAACTAATGAGTTAGTTACGGAATGATGCATTACGTAGCGAGTAAAGAGACTTGCGGTAGCGAGATTGAACTAGGTATTGAGATACCGATGATCGAATCTCGGGCAAGTAACATACCGATGACAAAGGGAACAACGTATGTTGTTATGCGGTTTGACCGATAAAGATCTTCGTAGAATATGTAGGAGCCAATATGAGCATCCAGGTTCCGCTATTGGTTATTGACCGGAAACAGTTCTAGGTCATGTCTACATAGTTCTCGAACCCGTAGGGTCCGCATGCTTAACGTTACGATGACAGTTATATTACGAGTTTATAGTTTTTGATGTACCGAAGGTTGTCCGGAGTCCCGGATATGATCACGGACATGACGAGGAGTCTCGAAATGGTCGAGACATAAAGATTGATATATTGGAAGCCTATATTTGGATATCGGAATCGTTCCGTGTGAAATCGAGATTTTACCGGAGTACCGGGAGGTTACCGGAAAGCCCCCGGGAGTTAATGGGCCTACATGGGACCTAAGGGAGAAGAGGGGAGCCGGCCAGGGCAGGCCGCGCGCCCCCTCCCCCCTAGTCCGAATAGGACAAGGAAGGGGGGGGCGCTGAAAGGATCGAGATGGACCTAGAGGGGGGGTGAATAGGTACAATTACAAATTTTAATTATTACTTAGCAATTTTAGGCAATAGTGCGGAATATGAAAGTGAGCCTAACAATTGCTAATAAGTACGAAGTACTAGGCAAGTAGCACAAGTATATAAGTGAGCAAGCACAATATGATGTAAGTAAGTGCAAACCAAAACAAGTAACCACAAGTATGGAGTTAGGGTTAGGAATAACCGCAACTCAGGAGAGCGAGGATGTATGCCGATGTTCACTTCCTTGGAGGAAGCTAGTCACCGTTAGAGAGGTGGATGTTACCACGAAGGCACACCAACGCCACGAAGGCTCACCCTATTCTCCCTTTGAGACAACGCCACGAAGGCGTTTCTCAACCACTAGTGGTAGACCTTGGGGTGGTCTCCAAACCCTCACAAACTTATCCGGAGGTAATCACAAAGGTCGATTCCTCTCCGAAAGACTCCTACCGCCTAGGAGTATCCAACCTCCAAGAGTAACAAGACCGATGGGGATTTGCTCAAGACTTTCTCAAATCACGAATTCCTTGGGTGCAAAGAAGGAGGAGAAGTGGATCTATCACTTGATCGGACAGCTTCTTTTCAAATCTCTCAAATCCCTTGAGGATCTAGGATTTGGTGTGGAGAAATGAGAGAGAGTGTGAGAAGTGTTCTAAGGTTTGTTCAAAGTGAATGGTCAACCCAAACCCGTGGAAGGGAAAGGAGTATATATATGTGGTGGGAAAAGGTGACCGTTTGGGAGTGCAGGATGGCGGACGTCCGGAGAACGTCGGACGTCAGGAGGCCCAAATGGGTCCGGACGTCCGGCGATCATCGGACGACCGACCGCTGTGAAAAGTGTGACCCACAAACCAATGTACAGGATACGGTCGTCCGAGCAGGGCGGACATCCGTAAGAATGCTTCGATGTGAAAGTGTCGGACGTCCGGAGTGTTCGGACATCCTTAAAATGTTTCGACATTTGTGAGAAGTGTGACCCACAAACCAGTGTACGAGGATACGGTCGTCCGGCGGGGCGGACATCCGTAAGAAAGGTTTTGATGTGAAAGTGTCGAGCGTCCGGAGGTTCGGACATCATAAAAATGTTTTTGTTGTGGAAGTGTCGGAAGTCCGTAAGAGTCCGGACGTCCGGGCAATCAGGAAGGACCGGACGTCCGTAGAGCGCCGGACGTCCGAAGGTAAGGTATATAGATACCAGCTTTGAGCAAGTTTTCACAGATCCATCGATCCCTCTTAATAGTCGGGATCCCTATACTCAAGAACAAAACATAAATGAAGTTAACACCTTGTATCTCCATTCTTGAGTTATATGCTTTTGTCCCTAGTCATGATCCATGCATACGGTCTTTGTAACACAATCCTGAGATATACTTGATAAACATGATTAGTCCCGAGCATATGTGTTGTCATCAACATCAAAATATGATTTAAGGGCATGATTGCACTTTCAATCTCCCCCTTTTTGGTAGTTGATGACAACTCATATGCATACTCATAATAGTAATCGGAAGTATTTGTTGTGGAGCTCAATAACCATAATAAGAATAGGTAGCGAGTAGCGAGAGGGCTCCCCCTCAAACTAATGCCACAATAGTTGGATCACTTCATATAGATTCACCAAACTCATAACCAACAAACGGATCAATTCATATATCATATAGATTCATAACTAACAAACTCATAACATAGTTCAACAAACTCATAACATAGTTCAACAACCCATAACATAGTTCAACAAACTACTCCTAACATAGGTTCGATTACATAATGAGCTAGAGTAATGCATATGGAGCCTACTCCCCCTTTGGCATCAAGTATCCAAAAACAAAGAGGGGAATGACATGATAGTATTAAAGCTCATCCTCATCATCATCATCAGGAACACCACCGCCACCGGTCTCGTCAAAGAAATCAGCCCACTCGGGACCGGAGGAAAACCAAAATCGAAGGGGTTCTGCGGGAAGATGCTCATCGTCACTCACATCATATACTTTGAGTCTCATGAGCGAGCCTTGAGCGTTCTTGGAAGTGACCATGCGAGTGACCACATCGTGGTGTTGGGAGCAATGGAAGGTGAACATCTTCATCATGGCTGAATGAGCCTTCCCAAGAAAAGCGAGCAATGCGCCCAAAGGAGGCATCACTGGAATGAGGATGGTTAGCGTGCGAGGAAAACTAGCGGCGGTGCGACTAGCGATGGCGGAGGAGGAGGAACATGGTCAGCCGCCATGTGAGGTGGGATGACCCATCTCTCATGTATATGAGTGCGTGCAATGGGAAAGGAGCTGCACTCTCGATAAATGCACGAAGAAAAGGTGCATGAGGAAAAGCCGCTTGTCTTTGGAAGCTAGCAAGGCGAATCTCATGCCATAGAAAGTGTGGAACATTTATCTTCCCTTTAGGAGCTGTGTAAAGGCGATGCATGAGATCAATGCGAGCTGCTACAGAGCCCTTGTCACCCATCTTGGGATAAATGGTGCGGATGACACACCGATAAATGATGTTGAATGGAAAGCGCCAAATAGAGACTTGGTTTAGACCCTTTTGTTTTGATGTCGAGACAAAGATGATATGGGTCTAAGGAGATCCGCATGAACCGCAATGCCTTTGGGCTTATGGTTGGGGTCATCCTTGTGGATTTTGAACCCGGTGTCGGGAAATCCAAGTCGGTGACAAACTCAGCATAAGATCTTTGTGAGAGCGATGTCGGAGGTCATCCATGTGGCGGTGTTATCGAGGAGCAAAGTAACAAGTGGCATAAAACGATGGATGGCAGCCTGGTTAAAATCGTGTTGAAAGGCGAATGGGGCAGCTAGGTTTGGCGACTCAATGAGCTCAATGGCTCCGGATATTTCTCCGGATGAGTGCGAATGTGCTCAAGATCAATGCAAACATGAAGTGACAAGCCTTTAGGAATGACAATCGTGGTGAAGATGTCGGCTTGGACATTCGTGCGAAAACGACTATCTTGAGAATCCCTAGAAACATTAAATTGATCTACATCACGACGCAATTTGAGATATGAAGATTTGGGGACTTCATTGAAACGCTTAACATGACGGCCTAGTGCTAGTGGAGGCTCAAGGGAGATGTGGCGGGCATCACCGTGGGGTTGCACGGAGGAGGAGGAGGTTGAAATGTTGGGACGACGAGTGCGGGCTTGGGGCAGCAGCGCGGGCGCCAATCATCGGGGCGGATCCACCTCTTCAAGCTCATCCTCAAAATCTGACCCTCGAAGAGGAATCCTTTGGGCGAGCTGGGAGGACGGCGGCACGCTTCGAGGGCGATCTGCCTCTTGGTCGTTGGAACCACCACGACGAGGCAGACGCTACCGGCCCTCCGCGACTTGCTTGCGGCGGAGTGCTTGGACCGAGCATCATGACCTAGGGAAAAGGAAAGCCCATGTCAACACCCTCCATAGACCAGGGTGACAAGTGAAGAGAGGAGGGGTTTGCCCTACTAAGCGAGGAAAAACACGGAAGAGCCAAGCGACGCATCGGAGCAGGAGATCGGCAGACGGACGGGAAGAAAGCCCGAGCGAAGCGGCTGGGCGGGCGGACGGCAAGTCTCAGATCCGTGGCGGGAGACACCCGGCGAGGAATTCTGGCGGCGCGGCGGTTGCGGGGAGGGGCCGACGACAGAACGGCGGCGGCGGCGAATCAGCGAGGATGGGGTTGGTTGACTAAAAACCTAGGGCGCGATATATATAGACCAGCGTAAAGCGTCACGGACGTCCGGGGCCTTGGACGACCGGAGTTATATATGCGACGGACATCCGAAGCAGACGGACGACCGAGTCGGGACCATCAGCAAGAAGGATAACGAAGATGCTTTTACGGACGTCCGATGGAATCGGACGACCGGGCATATTATACCGAGCAGTTCTTCACGGACGTCCGAGTCTTCGGACGTCAAGCTTCATTGCTAGGCCAAACTTGAGTGAACAAGAATGGTTTTACGGACGTCCGGCGAGGCCGGACGACGGTCGAAGGGAACAGAGTAGAATATCTGGACGTCCGGAGTTTTGCGGATGTCCGTGATGAAATCTACACGGACGTCCGGAACCTTCCGGACGTCCGAACCGAAGTTTGGACAGGAGGGCTGATAATGATGATGAGGAGAACATTTTCTCAAAGTAAAACTTATTTATGTAGGAACTCAGATCCCACCTTACTCAATCATAGGCAGAGACTACAAGTGGTGGCTAACGCCACCATATGCGAAATAGACATGACATGACACAGAAAGATTTGTACTTTAAGTGCATAGTCACTACTCCATCATATTAAAGTATCCTAGTCTTTTTAAAAAAAACTATGATAACTTTGAGAGTGTTTGTTCAATTTATGCATTATGTAAGGTGAGAGAACTCATGAATTGAGTGTCTCCCCCTAAATATATGCCTACATCACGACAAGACATTAAGTTTAATCATGGATGAGTACTAGATTTCACATAATGTTGTCAAGCTCCAAGATACCAAGTTCACGCCTAAGTCGACAGAACCTTGCTTCATCCAATGGTTTGGTGAAAATATCTGCCAGTTGCAAATCTGTCCCAATGTGATCAATGTGAATATCGCCTTTCTCAACATGATCTCTCAAGAAGTGATATCTAATATCAATGTGTTTGGTGCGGAGATGATCCTTGGGGTTCTCGGCAATGTTGATAGCACTTTCATTATCACATAGAAGAGGCACATGTCTATAGGTGATACCATAATCCTTCAAAGTTTGCCTCATCCATAATAAGCGAGTTACTGGTTGGCGGCAGCAATGTATTCAACTTCTGCGGTAGAGAGGGCAATACAATTTTGTTTCTTCGATGACCAACTTACCAAAGAGCGTCCAAGAAATTGACATGCACCGGAGGTGGACTTACGATCCACTTTGTCTCGGCCCAATCCGCATCCGTGTATCCAATGAGATCAAACTTAGCATCCTTGGGATACCATAGACCCAACTTTGGGGTGTGAACAAGGTATCTAAGAATATGCTTAACCGCCTTATGATGACTTTCCCTAGGGGAAGCTTGAAATCTAGCACACATGCATACACTAAACATGATGTCTGGTCTAGATGCACAAAGATAAAGCAATGAACCAATCATAGGCGGTATTTAGATGGGTCGAAGGGGATACCGTCTGTGTCTTCAGTGAGTGTTATTTTGGTTGGCATTGGTGTCTTACATGGACTAGCATCAGACATACCAAACTTCTCTAGGATATCCTTGAGGTACTTTGCTTGAGACAAGAAAATTCCTTCTTGAAATTGTTGAATTTGAAAACCAAGGAAGAACTTCAAATCCGCATTGAGTGACATTTCAAAATTCTTGGTCATTGAAGCCGCAAACTTCTTGCACAAATGAATGTTAGGAGAACCAAAAATGATATCATCTACATAGATTTGGCATAAGATCAAATCACCCTTATCCCTCTTAGTAAAAAGAGTAGGATCGATCACCCCTCTCACAAAACCATCATCGAGTAAAAACTTCTTAAGATGATCATACCAAGCACGAGGTTCTTGTTTGAGGCCATACAAAGCCTTATGATTTATACACATAGTCTTTGTGATCGGGATCAACGAACCCAGGTGGTTGTGATACATATACTTCTTCTTGTAGAGGACCGTTAAGAAAAGCACTCTTCACATCCATTTGATGTAATGTAAAACCATTGAAAGCAGCATAAGCAAGTAAGATGCGAATGGATTCAAGGCAGACAGCGGGGCAAAGGTCTCACCAAAGTCCAAACCTTCAACTTGTGAGTACCCTTGTGCCACTAACCTTGCCTTGTTTGGATGATTACACCATTCTCATCTTGTTTGTTCTTGAAAATCCATTTTGTTCCAATGACGTTGTGTTCGGTAGGTGGCCTCTTGACTAACGACCACACTTGGTTGCGTTCAAAACTGTTCAACTCTTCTTGCATAGCAACTAGCCAATCGTTGTCTATCAATGCATCTTGTACCTTGATGGGTTCAAAACTAGACACAAAAGATAAGTGAGCACAAAAGTTGGTCAAGTGTTTACGAGTGACTCTACCTTCCGATATGCCGGTGAGTATTTTGTCAACATCAACCCGACCGGCCACTCGTGGCATGATAGAGGTAAGGGTTTCACGAGGTTCAACTTCATGTCCATCATCCACATCCTCAACATATGGATCATTAATGTGTGGAGGAAGATCTTCTTGTTCATATTGCATTTGTTGAGGTTCATCATCAATGATTGGACTTTCTTGTTCTTGTTCTTGAAGATTGTCATGAGGAGGAGCTTGATCATCCTCTTCAACTTGGGCTAAAGGTATCGGTTGAGCAATAGGGGCTTGTGGTGTTATGAATGTTGAAGTAGTTTGATGATGTGTAAGACGTCTATCTTCTTCTTCTTCATCATGAGGTTCTTGTTCCATAGGAAGAAGTGCACCAACACCCATGGTCAAAATGTCTTGAGAAGAATCTTCTTCACCTACATCACTTAGATCAACTTGCTCCCCATGGGAGCCATTAAATTCATCAAACACCACGTCACAAGTTTCTACCACACATCCATTGGATTTGTTGTAGACTCTATATCGTGAGAGTTTGATCCATAATAACAAATATACCCTCAATTGTTTTGGATTGAAATTTTCCTAACCTTTCTCTTTTGTTGAGGATGAAACATTTGCACCCAAATACGAAAGTACTTGACATTTGGCTTGTTTCCAGTTAGAAGCTCATATGGAGTCTTTTCCAATATAGTGCGGAGGAAAAGCCGGTTTGATGCATGACATGCGGTGTTGATGACTTGGCCCGAAACTATGTGGTGACTTGTATTCATCCAACATGGACCTTGCCATCTCCACAAGTGTGCGATTCTTCCTTTCGGCTACACCATTTTCTTTGAGGAGTGTATGGAGCTGAATATTGATGCTCAATCCCTTCATCACTAAGGAATTCTTCCAAGGTATAGTTTTGAACTCAGATCCATTGTCACTTCTTATTGCCAAGATTTCTTTGTCAAACTTGCGTTGTGCATGCTTGGCAAAGTCAATGAAAGTGATCTTCATTTCGTCCTTGGACTTGAGGAAAAACACCCATGTATATCTTGAGTAATCATCAACAATGACAAGTCCATACTTTTTCCCACCAAGACTATCCCATGAAGGAGGCCCAAAGAGATCCACATGAAGGAGCTCCAAAGGCCTTGAAGTAGACACAATATTCTTGGGTGGGTGCTTTGATTGATGTTGCTTCCCGGCTATACATGCACTACACACACGATCTTTCTCAAAAGAGACATTTGTTAGTCCAAGGATGTGATTCCCCTTTAAGAGATCTTGAAGATTCCTCATGCCGACATGGGCTAGCCGGCGATGCCATAGCCACCCCTTATCGGCCTTGGCCATTAGACAAGTTGCATGGAATGTGCTCTCTTTCGAGAAATCAACCGTGTAAAGGTTGCCATCCAACTCTCCAACAAAGGCCACTTCGAGAGTATCTCTCTTAAAGACTTTCACATCCGTTAGTCCAAATAGTGTATCATAACCAACAGAAGCCAATTGGCGGACAGAAAGCAAATGATATTTAAGGGATTGGACAAGCATGACATTTGCAAGAGACATGTCATTTGTGATAGCCACCTTACCCAACCCAAGTACCTGTCCTTTTGATCCTCCACCAAACATAATGCTCATAAATGGTTGAATAGCTTCCATGAAATCGTAGAGCAATTTGCTATCTCGGTCATATGATTGGTACATCCACTATCAATCACCCATTTTACTCCACGGAGAAAGCTACCTACACACAATTATTACTTGGTTAGAGGCACCCATTTTACAATGGGACCTCTCAAGTTAGTCACAAGGGTCTTAGGGACCCAAATAGCATAAAAGCAGAAATGCCTTTTGGGGCCAACAAACTTTGCATAAACTTCTCCATCCTTAGTCTTACGCAGTACATAGGATGGAGGCATGAACTCTTTGGCTTGTTGAGAGTGGGCATGCCCTTGTGGCCTTCCACTAACAACCTTACCTTTCTCCTTGTGTCCTTCTCGTACAAAGGTTTCTTTTAAAGGGGTGGTGCAATTTTGGGAGGGCGTCTTCTTCTTGCTTGTGCTTGGGTCAAACCGAGTCCCTCTTTGGCTGAGCGCTTCATTGTGTTGGCTCAACACCTCATTAAGGTTCTTTTGCCCTTGAGCACATGTCATGAGCCCTTTCTCGATTTGAGCTTTGAGAAACCGATTCTCCTCAAGGATGGATGCTAGATCACTACTAGAGTTAGTAGAACATGCATCAACATTGATAATAGGAGATGAGTAAGCCTTGGCTAGAGTTTCAAGATAAGTAAGTTTGAGTGTCTCAAAACTCTTTGTAAGAAGGGTGAGCTCTTCTTCCTTAGTCTTGAGAGACACGGATAGAAGCTCACAATCCTTAGTGAGAGAAGCATGAGACTTTGCAAGCTTACTTTTATCATTCATCAACTCTTCACAAGAGCCAATAGCCTTTTCAAGGAGGCAAGATCTTTAGTATGAACATCAATATTTGCACCAATTTTTAAGCATAGTTCATCATTTCGTGCTTCCTCATATTTGACTTTCCGCTCAAGGATTTCATATTTTCCTTTTCCTCGATGGCGAGGGTTTGAGTTCCTTAATGGAGATGGTGTGCTTACTCACCATCTCCATAAGCATCTGAAACATAGTGAGCTTCCTTCCTTTGAGAGAGCACATGAACTTATTAAGTTTAGCAAGCATAGGATCAGTTAGATCATCCTCATAACTATCCTCCGCATCAAGATACTCATCACTAGAAGTAGAAGGCGTGAAAAGAGGAGGATTTGATCGTGGAGTTACCTTGACCTTGTCAGAAGAGCTTTGGTCCTCTTCTTCTTCAACCATGGCCTTTGCCATTAGGCATTTGTGAGCGTTGCCCTTGTAATCTTTCATGTAGTTGTAGGTGACCACGTCACCACTCTTGTTCACTAACCTCAAGGTGTTTTGAGAGTCTTGAGCAACTCCGCAACACCACTAACATCATCCGGATCAGATTCTTCTTGAGCAACCATTGCCTTTCCATCTCTCTTCTTGAGCTTGGAGTTCAAAGGATTTGGCAACTTCTTCTTGGGAAAGGTCTTGGGAAACCTTGGTTTATCTTCTCTCTTCTCATAAGGGCACTTTCGTTGGAGAAGTGATTGGTTTCTTCACAGTTGTAGCATTTTCTTACTTTCTTCTTGGAATCTTCCTTGAACTTACCCGCTAAACTTCTTGACAAAAGAGCCATGTCTTCATATGTAGGGCCCTCGTCGATTCAATCTCATCACCATCTTCGTCATCCTCTTCTTCTTCTTCACTTTGTTCATCTTCACATACATGCTTGGCCTTCAATGCAAGATTGATCTTTGATGATGGAGAACCATGCATGGCAAGATGTTTTGTGGCATTAGTCTTTGACTCTTCAAATAGTTGAAAGGTGGATACGATGTCATCTGTAGTCATTTCCTTGAAGGTATGGTGTTGTCTTATGTCCCACACCATTTGATGGTGAAATGGAGCAAGAGCATGGAGTAACTTATCCACAAGGAACCTCTTAGTCATGTTGAATCCATCTTGTGTCTTGTCACACTCACATGACTCAATATCGGCGGTGAGTGTCATGAGGCGCTCATGGAGTTGATTGGGGTTTCACCTTTCTCCATACAAAAGTTTTGCAATTGCCCTTGGCAATTTCATATTGAGCACTCGGAGGGTAGAAGTGCAGTTTTGGATCGTACAACAGTTTCCCATAGTTCCTTGGCACTTGTGATGTGTATGAACGGTCTCCTTTGCTTTTCATCCAAGCCTCTCCTTATCCACATGATTGCAGTGTCATTGAGGTTCTTGTCATATATTTCTCTTGGAGTGGGGTTCTTTGGATCAACCACATGATAGCCATACTCCAAGATCTCCAACATCTCATCGTTTCCATGTCGAAGATGGTCCTGCATAGCAACTCTTCACAAAGGAAAATCGGAAGTGGCACTAAGCAAGGAGGACTGCCTTGAGGATTATATCTTGGTTTCTCAACTTTGAGGTCTTGCATAAAGCCAAGGAACACTGGCGTGTTCATTGTTAGGAGGTTGTTGACCAAGTGATGGAGTAAACACAGATTGGCCTTGAGGCAGCACCACCGAGAGTGGTGCAAGCACCGAGGACAACGTGGCTAATCTCATTGGACCAAGGCCTCAAGAGAAGCATCATGCTCCTCTTTTGCTTAGCAGGGCCGTTCTAGATCCTCGGCGTAAAGGACTTGACTTGAAGAAGCCTCACCTTTACCCTTAGGATCTACAACCAAGGAGTCCCATCTGGGTTCATCTCGCTCTAGGCGGTTAAGCCACAAGAATAGAGCACGAGGCTCGATACCAATTGAAAGGATCGAGATGGACCTAGAGGGGGGTGAATAGGTACAATTACAAATTTTAATTATTACTTAGCAATTTTAGGCAATAGTGCGGAATATGAAAGTGAGCCTAACAATTGCTAATAAGTATGAAGTACTAGGAAAGTAGCACAAGTATATAAGTGAGCAAGCACAATATGATGTAAGTAAGTGCAAACCAAAACAAGTAACCACAAGTATGGAGTTAGGGTTAGGAATAACCGCAACTCAGGAGGCGAGGATGTATGCCGATGTTCACTTCCTTGGAGGAAGCTAGTCACCGTTAGAGAGGTGGATGTTACCACGAAGGCACACCAGCGCCACGAAGGCTCACCCTATTCTCCCTTTGAGACAACGCCACGAAGGCGTTTCTCAACCACTAGTGGTAGACCTTGGGTGGTCTCCAAACCCTCACAAACTTATCCGGGGTAATCACAAAGGTCGATTCCTCTCGAAGACTCCTACCGCCTAGGAGTCTCCAACCTCCAAGAGTAACAAGACCGATGGGGATTTGCTCAAGACTTGCTCAAATCACGAATTCCTTGGGTGAAAAGAAGG
The DNA here is from genome assembly GCA_021605205.1 of Aegilops longissima. Classification (NCBI taxonomy): domain Eukaryota; kingdom Viridiplantae; phylum Streptophyta; class Magnoliopsida; order Poales; family Poaceae; genus Aegilops; species Aegilops longissima. The sequence goes on along the minus strand of CM038677.1, from coordinate 149,280,418 downwards.
AGGAGAAGTGGATCTATCACTTGATCGGACAGCTTCTTTTCAAAGCTCTCAAATCCCTTGAGGATCTAGGATTTGGTGTGGAGAAATGAGAGAGAGTGTGAGAAGTGTTCTAAGGTTTGTTCAAAGTGAATGGTCAACCCAAACCCGTGGAAGGGAAAGGAGTATATATATGTGGTGGGAAAAGGTGACCGTTTGGGGTACATGATGGCCGGACGTCCGGAGAACGTCGGACGTCCGGAGGCCCAAATGGGTCCGGACGTCCGACAGTCATCGGACGACCGACCGCTGTGAAAAGTGTGACCCACAAACCAATGTACAGGATACGATCGTCCGAGCAGGGCGGACATCCGTAAATGCTTCGATGTGAAAGTGTCGGACATCCGGAGTGTTCGGACATCCGTAAAAATGTTTCGACATTGTGAGAAGTGTGACCCACAAACCAGTGTATAGGATACGGTCGTCGAAAGGGCGGACATCCGTAAGAAGGTTTCGATGTGAAAGTGTCGGACATCCGGAGGTTCGGACATCCATAAAAATGTTTCTGTTGTGGAAGTGTCGGACGTCCGTAAGAGTCCGGACGTCCGGCAATCAGGAAGGACCGGACGTCCGTGAAGCGCCGGACGTCCGAAGGTAAGGTATATAGATACCAGCTTTGAGCAAGTTTTCACAGATCCATCGATCCCTCTTAATAGTGCGGGATCCCTATACTCAAGAACAAAACATAAATGAAGTTAACACCTTGTATCTCCATTCTTGAGTTATATGCTTTTTGTCCCTAGTCATGATCCATGCATACGGTCTTTGGAACACAATCCTGAGATATACTTGATAAACATGATTAGTCCCGAGCATATGTGTTGTCATCAACATCAAAATATGATTTAAGGGCATGATTGCACTTTCAGGCGCCCCTTTCCTCTTTTCCCGTTCCCCTTTCCTTCTCCAACAAGGCAAGAGGGGGGAGTCCTACTCCCGGTGGGAGTAGGACTCCTCCAGCGCACCCTAGGGGCGGCCGCACCTCCCCTCCCTCCTTTATATACGGGGTAGGGGCACCCCATGACACACAAGTTGATCTTCGTGATCGTTCCTTTGCCGTGTGCGGTGCCCCTTCCACCATATTCCACCTCGGTCATATCGTGGCGGTGCTTAGGCGAAGCCTGCGTCGATAGAACATCATCACCGTCACCACCGTCGTCGTTGTGGAACTCTTCCCGACACTTTGCTGGATCGAGTCCGGGAGCGTCATCGAGCTGAGCGTGTGCTAGAACTCGGAGGTGCCGTAGTTTCGGTGCTTGATCGGTCGGGCCGTGAAGACGTACGACTACATCAACCGCGTTGTTATAACGCTTCCGCTTTCGGTCTAGGAGGGTACGTGGACAACACTCTCCCCTTTCGTTGCTATGCATCACCATGATCTTGCGTGTGCGTAGGATTTTTTTTGAAATTACTACGTTCCCCAACACGGCGCCCCCCTTTCCTTCCTCCCCTCCACATCTTCCCCCTCTCTCTCCTAGTCCAACATGGAAAAGGGGGGAGTCCTACTCCCGGTAGGAGTAGGACTCCTCCTGGCGCGCCTCCTCCCTGGTCGACCGCACCTGCCCCTTGCTCCTTTATATACGGGAGCAGGGGGGGCACCCTAGACACACAAGTTGATCATTTGATCTCTCCCAACCGTGTGTGGTGCCCCCCTCCACCATAGTCCACCTCGATAATACTGTAGCGGTGCTTAAGCGAAGCCCTGCGTCGGTAGAACATCAACATCGTCACCACACCGTCGTGCTGACAAAACTCTCCCTCAACACTCGGCTGGATCGGAGTTCGAGGGACGTCATCGGGTTGAACGTGTGCTGAACTCGGAGGTGCCGTACGTTCGGTACTTGATCGGTCGGATCGTGAAGACGTACGACTACATCAACCGTGTTGTGCTAACGCTTCCGCTTTCGGTCTACGAGGGTACGTGGACAACACTCTCCCCTCTCGTTGCTATGCATCACCATGATCTTGCGTGTGTGTAGGAATTCTTTTGAAATTACTACGTTCCCCAACACGGCGCCCCCCCTTTCCTTCCTCCCCTCCACCTCTTCCCCCTCTCTCTCTCTCTCTCTCCTAGTCCAACATGGAAAGGGGGGGGAGTCCTACTCCCGGTAGGAGTAGGTAGGAGTAGGACTCCTCCTGGCGCGCCTCCTCCCTGGCCGGCCGCACCTCCCCCTTGCTCCTTTATATACGGGGGCAGGGGGCACCCTAGACACACAAGTTGATCAGTTGATCTCTCCCAACCGTGTGTTGTGCCCCCCTCCACCATAGTCCACCTCGATAATACTGTAGCGGTGCTTGGGCGAAGCCCTGCGTCGGTATAACATCAACATTGTCACCACGCCGTCGTGCTGACAAAACTCTCCCTCAACACTCGGCTGGATCGGAGTTCGAGGGACGTCATCGGGCTAAACGTGTGCTGAAATCGGAGGTGCCGTACGTTTGGTACTTGATCGGTCGGATCGTGAAGACGTACGACTACATCAACCGCGTTGTGCTAACGCTTTCGCTTTCGGTCTACGAGGGTACGTGGACAACACTCTCCCCTCTCGTTGCTATGCATCACCATGATCTTGCGTGTGCGTAGGAAATTTTTTGAAATTACTACGTTCCCCAACAGTGGCATCCGAGCCGGTTTTAATGCGTAGATGTCATATGCACGAGTAGAACACAAGTGAGTTGTGGGCGATATAAGTCATACTGCTTACCAGCATGTCATACTTTGGTTCGGCGGTATTGTTGGGTGAAGCGGCCCAGACCGATATTACGCGTACGCTTACGCGAGACTGGTTCTACCGACGTGCTTTGCACATAGGTGGCTGGCGGATGTCAGTTTCTCCAACTTTAGTTGAACCGAGTGTGGCTAAGCCCGGTCCTTGCAAAGGTTAAAACAACACCAACTTGACAAACTATCATTGTGGTTTTGATGCATAGGTAAGAACGGTTCTTGCTAAGCCCGTAGCAGCCACATAAACTTGCAACAACAAAGTAGAGGACGTCTAACTTGTTTTTGCAGGGCATGTTGTGATGTGATATGGTCAAGACGTGATGCTAAATTTTATTGTATGAGATGATCATGTTTTGTAACCGAGTTATCGGCAACTGGCAGGAGTCATATGGTGATCGCTTTATTGTATGCAATGCAATCGCCCTGTAATGCTTTACTTTATCACTGAGCGGTAGCGATAGTCGTAGAAGCATAAGATTAGCGAGACGACAACGATGCTACGATGGAGATCAAGGTGTCGCGCCGGTGACGTTGGTGATCATGATGGTGCTTCGGAGATGGAGATCACAAGCACAAGATGATGATGGCCATATCATATCACTTATATTGATTGTGTGTGATGTTTATCTTTTATGCATCTTATCTTGCTTTGATTGACGGTAGCATTATAAGCTGATCTCTCACTAAATTTCAAGATAAAAGTGTTCTCCCTGAGTATGCACCGTTGCCAAAGTTCGTCGTGCCCAGACACCACGTGATGATCGGGTGTGATAAGCTCTACGTCCATCTACAATGGGTGCAAGCCAGTTTTGCACACGCAGAATACTCGGGTTCAACTTGATGAGCCTAGCATATACAGATATGGCCTCGGAACACTCAGACCGAAAGGTCGAGCGTGAATCATATAGTAGATATGATCAACATAGTGACGTTCACCATTGAAAGCTACTCCATTTCACGTGATGATCGGTTATGGTTTAGTTGATTTGGATCACGTGATCACTTATATGATTAGAGGGATGTCTATCTAAGTGGGAGTTCTTAAGTAATATGATTGAATTGAACTTTAATTTATCATGAACTTAGTCCTGGTAGTATTAGCATATCCATGTTGTAGATCAATAGCTCGCAATGTTGTTCCCCTGTTTTATTTTGATATGTTCCTAGAGAAAATTGAGTTGAAAGATGTTAGTAGCAATGATGCAGATTGGATCCGTGATCTGAGTATTATCCTCATTGTTGCACATAGGAATTATGTTCTTGATGCACCGCTAGGTGACAGGCCTATTGCAGGAGCAGATGCAGACGTTATGAACGTTTGGCTAGCTCAATATGATGACTACTTGATAGTTTAGTGCACCATGCTTAACGGCTTAGAATCGGGACTTCAAAGACGTTTTGAACATCATGGACCATATGAGATGTTCTAGGAGTTGAAGTTAATATTTGAAGCAAATACCCGAGTTGAGAGATATGAAGTCTCCAACAAGTTCTATAGCTAAAAGATGGAGGAGAATAGCTCAAGCGGTGAGCATGTGCTCAGATTATGCAGGTACTACAATCGCTTGAATCAAGTGGGAGTTAATCTTCCAGATAAAATAGTGATTGACAGAATTCTCTAGTCACCATCACCAAGTTAGTAGAACTTCGTGATGAACTATAGTATGCAAGGGATGACGAAAACAATTCCCAAGCTCTTCGTGATGCTGAAATCGACGAAGGTAGAAATCTAGAAAAACATCAAGTGTTGATGGTTGACGAGACCACTAGTTTCAAGAAAAGGGCAAAGGGAAGAAGGGGAACTTCAAGAAGAACGACAAGCAAGTTGCTGCTCAAGTGAAGAAGCCCAAGTCTGACCTAAGCCTGAGACTAAGTGCTTCTATTGCAAAGGGACTGGTCACTAGAAGCGGAACCACCCCAAGTATTTGGCGGATAAGAAGGATGGCAAAGTGAACAAAGGTATATTTGATATACAGATTATTGATGTGTATTTTACTAGTGTTCGTAGCAACCCCTCGGTATTTGATACTGGTTCAGTTGCTAAGAGTAGTAACTCGAAACGGGAGTTGCAGAATGAACAGAAACTAGTTAAGGGTGAAGTGACGATGTGTGTTGGAAATAGTGCCAAGATTGATATGATCATCATCGCACACTCCCTACACTTTTGGGATTAGTGTTGAACCTAAATAAGTGTTATTTGGTGTTTGCGTTGAGCATCAATATGATTTGATCATGTTTATTGCAATACGGTTATTCATTTAAGTTAGAGAATAATTGTTGTTCTATTTACATGAATAAAACCTTCTATGGTCATACACCCAATGAAAATGGTTTGTTGGATCTCGATCGTAGTGATACACATATTCATAATATTGAAGCCAAAAGATGCAAAGTTAATAATGATAGTGCAACTTATTTGTGGCACTGCCATTTAGGTCATATTGGTGTAAAGCATGAAGGAACTCCATGCTGATGGGCTTTTGGAATCACTTGATTATGTATCACTTGATGCTTGCGAACCATGCCTCATGGGCAAGATGACTAACTCCATTCTCCGGAACAATGGAGCGAGCTACTGACTTATTGGAAATAATACATACCGATGTATGCGGTCCGATGAGTGTGAAGGCTCGCGGCAAGTATCGTTATTTTCTGACCTTCACAGATGATTTGAGCAGATATGGGTATATCTACTTGATGAAACATAAGTCTGAAACATTTGAAAAGTTCAAAGAATTTCAGAGTGAAGTGGAGAATCATCGTAACAAGAAAATAAAAGTTTATACGATATGATCGCAGAGGTAAAATATTTGAGTTACGAGTTTGGCCTTCAGTTAAAACAATATGAAATAGTTTCACTACTCACGCCACCTAGAACACCAAAGTGTAATGGTGTGTCCGAACATCGTAACCGTACTTTATTAGATATGGTGCGATCTATGATGTTTCTTACCAATCTACCACTATCATTTTGGGGTTATGCATTAGAGACAGCTGCATTCACGTTAAAAAGGGCACCATCTAAATCCGTTGAGATGACATCGTATGAACTATGGTTTAGCAATAAACCTAAGCTGTCGTTTCTTAAAGTTTGGGGTTGTGATGCTTATGTGAAAAAGTTTCAACATGATAAGCTCGAACCCAAATCGGAGAACTGCATCTTCATAGATACCCAAAAAGAAACTATTGGGTACACCTTCTATCACAGATCTGAAGGCAAGATCTTTGTTGCTGAGAGTGGATCCTTTCTAGAGAAGGAGTTTCTCTCGAAACAAGTGAGTGGGAGGAAATTAGAACTTGATGAGGTAATTGTACCTTCTCTCGAATTGGAAAGTAGCTCATCACTGAAATCAGTTCCAGTGATGCCTACACGAATTAGTGAGGAAGTTAATGATGATGATCATGAAACTTCAGATCAAGTTACTACCGAACCTCGTAGGTCAACCAGAATAAGATCCGCACCAGAGTGGTATGGTAGTCATGTTCTGGAAGTCATGTTAACTAGACCATGACGAACCTGCGAACTATGAGGAAGAGATGATGAGCCCAGATTCCGCGAAATGGCTTGAGGCCATGAAATCTGAGATGGGATCCATGTATGAGAACAAAGTGTGGACTTTGGTTGACTTGCCCTATGATCGGCAAGCCATAGAAAATAAATGGATTTTCAAGAGGAAGGCGGACGCTGATAGTAGTGTTACTATCTACAAAGCTAGAATTGCCGCAAAAGGTTTTCGACAAGTTCAAGGTGTTGACTACGATGAGCGTTTCTCACTCGTATCTATGCTTAAGTCTGTCCGAATCATGTTAGAAATTGCCGCATTTTATGAAATCTGGCAAATGGATAAACAAAATTGCATTCCTTAATGGATGTATTAAAGAAGAGTTGTATATGATGCAACCAGAAGGTTTTGTCAATCCTAAAGGTGCTAACAAAATATGCAAGCTGGACCATCTATGGACTGGTGCAAGCATCTCGGAGTTGGAAAATACGCTTTGATAAGTTGATCAAAGCATATAGTTTTATACAGACTTGCGGTGAAGCCTGTATTTACAATAAAGTGAGTAGGAGCACTACAGCCTTTCTGATAAGTATATGTGAATGACATATTGTCGATCAGAAATGATGTAGAATTTTCTGTAAAGCATAAAGGAGTGTTTGAAAGAAGTTTTTCAAAGAAAGACCTCGGTGAAGCTGCTTACATATTAAGCATCAAGATCTATAGAGATAGATCAAGACGCTTGATAAGTTTTTTCAATAAGTACATACCTTGACAAGATTTTGAAGTAGTTCAAAATGGAACAGTCAAAGAAAGTGTTTCTTGCCTGTGTTATAAGGTGTGAAGTTGAGTAAGACTCAAAACCCGACCATGGCAGAAAATAGAAAGAGAATGAAAAGTCATTCCCTATGCCTTAGTCATAGGTTCTATAAAGTATGCTATGCTATGTACCAGACCTATTGTATACCTTGTTCTGAGTTTGGCAAGGGAATACAATTTTGATCTAGGAGTAGATCACTGGACAGCGGTCAAGAATATCCTTAGTGAGGACTAAGGAAATATTTCTCGATTATGGAGGTGATAAAAGAGCTCGTCGTAAAGAGTTACATCGATACAAGATTTTACACCAATCCATATGACTCTAAGTCTCAATCTGGATACATATTAAAAGTGGGAGCAATTAGCTAGAGTAGCTCCATGCAGAGCATTGTAGACATAGAATATTTTGCAAAATACATACGGCTCTAAATGTGACAGACCCATTGACTAAACTTCTCTCACGAGCGAAACATGATCATACCTTAGTACTCTTTGGGTGTTAATCACATAGCGATGTGAACTAGATTATTGACTCTAGTAAACCCTTCGGGTGTTGGTCACATGACGATGTGAACTATGGGTGTTAATCACATACATATGTGAATATTGGTGTTAAATCACACGACGATGTGAACTAGATTATTGACTCTAGTGCAAGTGGGAGACTGAAGGAAATATGCCCTAGAGGCAATAATAAAGTTATTATTTATTTCCTTATATCATGATAAATGTTTATTATTCATGCTAGAATTGTATTAACCGGAAACATAATACATGTGTGAATACATAGACAAACAGAGTGTCACTAGTATGCATCTACTTGACTAGCTCGTTAATCGAAGATGGTTATGTTTCCTAACCATAGACATGAGTTGTCATTTCATTAACAGGATCACATCATTAGGAGAATGATGTGATTGACTTGACCCATTCCGTTAGCTTAGCACTCGATCGTATAGTATGTTGCTATTGCTTTCTTCATGACTTATACATGTTCCTATGACTATGAGATTATGCAACTCCCGTTTACCGGAGGAACACTTTGTGTGCTACCAAACGTCACAACGTAACTGGGTGATTATAAAGGTGCTCTACAGCTGTCTCCGAAGGTACATGTTGGGTTGGCGTATTTCGAGATTAGGATTTGTCACTCCAATTGTCGGAGAGGTATCTCTGGGCCCTCTCGGTAATGCACATCACTTAAGCCTTGCAAGCATTGCAACTAATGAGTTGGTTGCGGGATGATGTATTACGGAACGAGTAAAGAGACTTGCCGTGCGAGATTGAACTAGGTATTGAGATACCGACGATCGAATCTCGGGCAAGTAACATACCGATGACAAAGGGAACAACGATGTTGTTATGCGGTGCGACCGATAAAGATCTTCATAGAATATGTAGGAGCCAATATGAGCATCCAGGTTCGCTATTGGTTATTGACCGAGGCGTGTCTCGGTCATGTATACATAGTTCTCGAACCCGTAGGGTCCGCACGCTTAACGTTACGATGGCGGTTATATTATGAGTTTATATGTTTTGATGTACGAAGGTTGTTTGGAGTCCGGATGTGATCATGGACATGACGAGGAGTCTCGAAATGGTCGAGACATGAAGATTGATATATTGGAAGCCTATGTTTGGATATCGAAGTGTTCGGGTGAAATCGGGATTTTTCGAGTACGGAGGTTGCAGGACCCCGGAACTTAATGGGCCTTAGTGGGCCTTGGTGGAAGAGAGGAGAGGAGGCCAGGCAAGGGCGCGCCCCCCCCCAGTCCGAATAGGACAAGGAGGGCCCCCCCCTTTCCTTCCTCCCTCCACCTCTTCCCCTCTCTCCTAGTCCAACATGGAAGGGGGAGTCCTACTCCAGTGAGGAGTAGGACTCCTCTGGCGCCTCCTCCTGGCCGGCCGCACCTCCCCTTGCTCCTTTATATCGGGGCAGGGGCACCCTAGACACACAAGTTGATCAGTTGATCTCTCCCAACCGTGTGCGGTGCCTCCCTCCACCATAATCCACCTCGATAATACTGTAGCGGTGCTTAAGCGAAGCCCTGCGTCGGTAGAACAACAACATCGTCACCACGCCGTCGTGCTGATGAAACTCTCCCTCAACACTCGGCTGGATCGGAGTTCGAGGGACGTCATCGGGCTGAATGTGTGCTGAACTCGGAGGTGCCGTACGTTCGGTACTTGATCGGTCGGATCGTGAAGACGTACGACTACATCAGCCGCGTTGTGCTAACGCTTCCACTTTCGGTCTACGAGGGTACATGGACAACACTCTCCCCTCTCGTTGCTATGCATCACCATGATCTTGCGTGTGTGTAGGAATTTTTTTGAAATTACTACGTTCCCCAACACACCGAAGTCCATGTCGCCACCAGCATGGGAGGACGCCACTGCGCATGAGGGAAGAAGACCCCGCCGCCGCCGTCACAGCCCACAGCCCGGGCTCGCCGGCGTGAACTCGGGCGGCGGCGGGAGGGAGAGACCAAGGTGAGGTGCCGAGGGCCGGCGGCGCAATTTCCTCGTGTCGCCTAGGGTTGGTGATGCGGTAGTCAGGGGTTCGTGATCGTGGTTGGCCCCAAACGAGACCCACTCTGAATTGTGAGTTGCAACTTATTTTCTTTTAACCCAAACTAGCAAATTGGCCCTCACAAATCCGAGGGCATCATCTTTTCGCTATCGAAAATGCAAAGTATTTATTTTTTGGCAAGAGTAATTGGTGAAGATAGCAAAGTATTTATTTTTTGACAAAAGTAATTGGTGAACGATGTCAATTCTTGTTACAGATCCGAACACAGGCATCGACAGGGAAAGCTCGGTTGAAGTTGTTGCTCTTAGGTGTCCGGTGTTGATCGAAACGCGGCTTGATGATCTATTTATAGCAGGTTCCTTTCTGTTGTGTTTGTATTTGCGGTGTCTAATCGTTTGATTAGCTCAGGTGGGCGTGTGGAGATGTGTGTCCGGTGGATCTGTTTGGATCTGGTCATCGTTCGTCTATGTTCATGTGTATTCAGGTTGAATTCTTTCGATCTACACTACTCTTCATCGGCGACGGTTGCTCTTCTGGTGCGTTGGTACTACGGGGCCTTAGCATGACGACTTCTCGTCTGTCTACGTTTACTACAACAAATTTTGTCCGGCTCCGGCAAGGAAGGGGCGATGACGGCGACGCGCCTTCGGTCCGCTTTAGTACTTGTAGTCGTCGTTAAGTGGTCCAAGGATCTGGACGTGGTTTTTATTATTTCTGTTGTTCGTTGTACTGCCACAATCGAATACGAATAGATTAAGTTTTCTCAGAAAAAAAGTAGAAATGTTTCGTAGGGCGTGTGCACCGTATGAAAAAACGAGGTGAGCGAGTGATGTACTTTGTACTTAGTCACACTGAAGAGCTCCCTGATGTCACAAGCACACAAGCTCAATCAGTTTACAACACTTCCCGTGATAGCACGGAGTTTAAAATAGGAGGTGGTTTCAAATAAGAAGTTAACAAAAAAAACTTGCTGTCATGAGTGCATGGCTCTAGAAACAAGAGATATGCAATGGACAATGTTGCCATGATCAAGCAACATTTCCAGCATCATTTTCCCTTGGCGGTTTTTCTCTTCTTGGACGCCTCTTTCCTCTTCTTCTCCATCTCCTTCTCTTTGGCCTCTCTTTCTCGTTTCTTCTTGGCCTCCTCCTCTCGCTTCTTTCTCTCCTTCTCGACCTTCGCCTTGAGCCTCTCCTCCTCTTTCTTTGCCTTCCTCATCCTTTCCTTCTCCATTCTCACCTCCTGTGGTGACACGCTCTTCCCCTTCCCTTGTACCCTGCCGGCCGCCTCGGCGTTCTCCATCGCCTTGGCCCTCTCGGCAACCCTTCTTATTCTCCTTCCTTCCTCCATCTCGTAGGCGGCCAGGTTCCTTCTCAAGCGGAAGCAGGGCGTCTTCTCCGCCTCTTCTCTTCGCCTCTCCGCCTCTTCTCTTTTCCTCATCACCTGTCTCCGGCGCTCCTCCTCGACCTGACGTCGTCGTCTAGCTGTGAGCCAGCACATGGTGATGCGATGAATTAGCTCTTTGAGACTAGTGCTCAATAGCACTATCAATCAATGGTGGCTTATCTAACACCGATCTGCTGTACAAGCAAGTTTCTTGCTTATATATGGGCCGTGCTGGTCTCTGTGATGCCTGATGAGTCTCAAAGTCGTTGTCAGTGACGGGGATTACGAGGTTAATTGTCGTCCGATAGATATATTAATGGTATCTAGCTAGACTGCCGGCCGTAGACTCGTTCAGGGTTGCATGCACGTACAGACGTACTCCTAGTGTTGCCAAACGGCGAGAATATGCAGTTTATGTTGTGTGATGATTCTTCCTTTTCTATTTTCTCACTGCAACGGCGTATGAGGTGTAACCGGTGATTTGGTCTGAAAAAAACTGAACTGTGAATACAAACGTTGAGTTGGGCTAGGATGGGCCAGTCTGAGCCTTCGAGTAACTTTCTACCAGTGTTCTGCGAACATTACTACCGTTGTCTAATGGAGAAAATATTGGCTCCATAAGAGCATCTACATCCGACTTGGCAAATTCGGCCCACTATACGCCCGCGGGCGCGTCCGCCGGTCCATCATATGTTGCCCCGCACATCCATATACCTCAAATGCCAATTCTCAAATCCATACAATTCATGCACTTAGATCATACGATACAAATTGTCTGAATTTGAAAGTTTGAAACAAAGCAAAGCAAATCATAGTTCAACAAACCGGACATGCTAAAACAAAATCCATGTCCGAACGTGACGATGGCTTGCTTGTCGGATCACTGGCCGGACGACATCCATGCTACCTGCTTCGAGCCCATACTTGGGTCCTGCTTCGCCTGCATCCTTGTCGCATGCTCCGCCTGCATCTTCGCAGCATGCTCCACCGCCACTGTCGCAACCGCCCTTGCTGCCTCGTACTCCATGCAGTCATTGATCTCCTTCTTCTTATCCGCAAGCCCATGTCCTCACCTCCCTGCGACGCCACCGCCGCCTCCCTCCCTCGTTGCCGGCGTTGCCGCATCTTTCGGGCGACTTTCTATGCCTTGCACGACAGAGCCGAGGAGGGGACACCGGCGGACGAGGCGGACTGCGTCTCCGTCGCGGCGGTCGGGAACGGGCTGGACGACATCTATGGCGGCGGATCGGGGCCGGTGGGCAGGATGGGAAGCAAAGGTGGCGGATGGCGAGGGCTCGGGCATGGGAAAGGTTGGAGGGTGGCGAGAGGAGGAAGGGTTTGGTGGCCAATGCATTTTCTTTTCTTTTCCGAGAGGCACAATTATGCCTCTTGCGGAAGCAAATCTATGACTCCACGAGAAACAAATCTGTACCTCCCAAGAAAGCAAAAAACAACACAGTTTTCCCTTTTCCGAGAGGCATATTTGTACCTCGTGCGGAAGCAAACCTGTGCCTTCATGAGAAGCAAATTTGTACCTCCCATGAAAGAAAATAATGTTTTAAAAAATATTTTCTCCCAACCCTGCACTTCGTGATAGCCAATACGCCATTGTCAAGTTTGTGTTAGTTATGTAGGGAGCGGCGTACTTGACCTAACATAGCCGGATTTCTCCACCGATTTTTTTTGCTTTGTTTTAGTTTTGACACTGGGTTTCTTCGTTTTTCTCTTTTTAATTTTTTTATTTTCTCTACTTTTCTTTTCTTTTCTTTGTTTTTTTCTTGGTTTTCGTTGCCTTTTGTTTTCATTTTTTTCTTCTTTCTTTTTCTTTGTCGTTTTTCATCGGTTTTTTTGTTTTCTCTCAGTTTTCAATGTTTTTCTATATACACTTTTGGTATGTATCTAATACATTTTCTAATAAATGTTCAACATTCTTCAAATACAAAATCATCATTTTATTTAATACATGGTCAACATTTTTGAATACATGATCAACACTTTTCTATACATGTTTAACATTTTTCAATGCTTAATTAACATTTTTCAAATAAAAGTTTAATATTTTTAAATACATGGCCAACATTTTCCTGTACACATTTAACCTTTTCAAATACAAGTGTAACATTTTTAATACATGCTCAACATTTTTCTAAACAAATTTAAGATTTTTCATATACAAGTTCACCATTTCTTAATACATGGTCAAAAAGTTTGTATACACATTCATCATTTTCAAATTCAAATTTAACAATTTTCAAAGACAAGTTTAACATTTTTTAATACATGGTCAACAATTTTTCTATACACATTTATAATTTTTCAAATACAAGTTTAACATTTGTTGAATACATGACCAATAAAATTTCTGTACACGTTTTACATTTTTAAATACAAGTTTAACATTTTTCCAACATTTGTTCAACAGCTTTTGTAAACTTATTGGATTGGCATTTTTAAATACATGATCAACATTTTTTCTATACACATTTCACGTTGTATATTTTTTGTATACATTTTCATATACGGGATAAACATTTTCACTATACACATTTAACATTTTCTAAATGCTTGGGCAACATATTCAAATGTTTTTTTGCAGAGTGTTTTTTGTAATATATATAATATTTATAGTATAAAAAGTAAGAAAATAAAGCAAAAAAAACATAGAGAATGTAAAAAAACACGAGGATGTGGCCGTCCGCATGCCTGTGCCGGCCCAATTCGCCCTCGCCTTCAGCGAGGGGTCCCTAGCTCTTGTTGAAGGCGGGATATAGGGGCACCCCACAAGGTATGACCCTTTTAGTATGGCACCCGTTACACAACATTTCACCGAAATCACTAATTAAGGAGTACTCCTTGCGGAGATCACTCCAACTTTCCCAGGTTGCGACAAGTGGCGCGCTGCGTTTTATCTCTTAAACCGTGCGTCCAAATCTCGAACCGCTTTCGCCATTGGATTCCTCGCGTCGAGATCTTCAAAACTAGATCCCATGTTGATAGGTTTTGACGAATTTTTTTTCACGAAAAAACCGGACGAAAAAAACCGACGAAAAAACCGAACCGGGAACACGGGTTTTTTTTCCTTTCCGAAAGAGGCACACCCGTGACTCTGACGAAATCACAACCGTGCCTCTCGCGGAAGCAAAACCGTACCTCTCGCGAAAGAAAAAAAATAGAAAACGCAATTTTTTTCCTTTTTCCGAAAAAGGCACGCCCGTGCCTCTCGCGAAAGCACAACCGTGCCTCTGGTGGAAACAAAACCGTGCCTCTCGCAAAAGAAAAAAACGTGTTTTTCCCTTTCCGAAAAAGGCACGCCCGTGCCTCTCGTGGAAGCACAACCGTACCTCTCGCGGAAGCAAAACCGTGCCTCTCGCGGAAGAAAAAAAATAAAAAACATGTTTTTTTTTCCTTTTCGAAAGAGGCACGCCCGTGCCTCTTGTGAAAGCACAACCGTGCCTCTCGCGAAAGCAAAATCGTGACTCTCGCGAAAAAAATGGAAGACCGGTAGGGAAGACAGGTAAAAAAACCAAAACGTCCAAAAAAGCCAAAAAACCGTTTAAAAAGCCGAAAACGCGTGCGTAAAAAAAAACAAAATCCGGAGGAAGCGTCCAAAAAAGCGCTCGTTGATTAGTTGCTCCCACATTTCGCTACTTGGTGCACAATCTCCGCCCCCAGCTCTGGGCCGGCCCAATTACTCTTGGTTTTTTTAAACCCCCAAAAGGATATGCGCAACTTGTGATTCGAAGCGCGCTCCTCCAGTTGTACTACCAAACGCACTAACCAAGTGGGTCACCTGACCAGATGTGCCAGGTTCCAGTTTTTTTTTCTTAAAATGCAACGTTGAAAAAGCACAACTGTTTGGTTTTCATTTTCTCTTTTTTTCGTATTTTGTTTCCTTTTGCTTTTCGTAAATTCACATACTTATACATATGCATGAACTTTTCTCCAAATTCAACATTTTTTTTCAGATTGTGAACTTTTTTTAAAATGGATGAACTTTTATTTTCATACTTTATGTTCTCTTTAAATTGATACACAAACTTGTTGCACAAAATGTTTCTTATGACGGATAATACACAGATCCTGAATGTATCTATAAAGCAAAGCGTCGAATGGGGTGATTGATAGTACTCTTCATGGATAGTGCCTTCCTGCATACCCACTATATAGACCACAGCGTGACCACAACCTTGATGAATTGTTCTTCATTCACTGTACTCCACTAGCCATAGCTGAGCATCTTTTGTTCTTTGTTTTTGAGATAGCTCACCACTCATAGCCGAATATCTTTGGAATTTTTTTAGGGGTGAACCAAGTTTTATTCATCAAACACCATAGAATGTGGGATATAATTTTGGTCATGAGATTGTCCAAGCCAGACATGACGTTCCATACCTAACGAAAGTGAAAACTTGGCTAAATTATGTGATTCAACATTAACATCATGACCTTCGAAATTAAAAATACAGTTAAAAGACAACGCGTATAGCTTGATTTCGCTAATAATTGCTCCATTGTTTCCTCACCCACCTTCCTGGATGTCCCTAATCACCTGTTTAGTGTCAGAAGCAATGGCCAAACGATGGAGGTGAAGATCTTCAGCCAACGCTAGTGCCTCCCTGCACCCAATGGACTCCAATATCGGTGGGTGGTCCACTCCTCCAATGACAAGAGCGCTACTTCCAAGGAACGTTCCATCTGTATCTCTACACACTGCCGTTGTGTTACCATGTCCAGGGCGAATCCTAAACGGCGCCTTAAGCGCCAGTTTTAGGAATTCACGCAATCAGACGCACACCCCTCCCACCGCACGGGCCGGCCCATTTTCATTTTTTTTCTTCTGTTTTTACAAAACAAAAAACCCGTTGTCGACGGCCGGATTCAAACTGGGGATCTCGCTAATACACGTGCGTTGTACTCCCTCCATACCATAATATTAGAGCTTTTGACCCTTTTCTTCTTCTGTCTTTCTTTTTTCTGTTTTCTTGGAAACGGTTTTGTTATGTTTTTCCTTTCTTTTTTCTCTTTCTTCTTTCCTATAAGTGCTTGAACTTTTTTTTCACAAATTTGTGAACTTTATTTCAAGTCGACGAACTTTTCTAAAATTGATGAGCCTTTTCACAAATTCGTGAACTTTATTTCAAGTTGACGAAATTTTTCTAAAATTGATGAGCCTTTTTTAAAATCTATGAACTTTTTTCCAAATTGATAAATAAAATTCTAATTGATGAACTTTTTCTTTGAAATCACTGAACGTTTTTCAAATAGATGAACTTTCTTCAAAATCGATGAACCTTTTTTCAAAATGGTGAACTTTTTTCAAAATTGATACACCTTTTTTCGAATTAATGAACTTTTTTTTCAAAATCGTCAAATTCAATGAACTTTCAAGTTTGATGAACTTTTTTTAAATTCGTTGAACTTGTTGAAATCCGATGAACTTTTTTTCAAATTCAATGAACTTATTTCAAATTTGATAAACTTTTTTTTCAAAATCAATGGTCTTTTTCAAATTTTTGAACTTTTTTTCAAAATGATGAACTTATTGAAATTCATGATGTTTTTATAAATAATTCTGAAATTAAGTGATACAGTATACATGCAATAAATATCGCAGCCGCATGTTCTTGTACTATTGGCGCTTTAGTGAATCAGTATAGGTGAGTTGTTCTAGTGGTTAGGAACACTCGTGTAGGAATGTGTGGGTTTAGTTTGAGTCCTGGTATCGCCACATTTTTTGCTGTTTTTTAGCTCTAATTTTTTGAAAGAAAAGGTAGATAAATCTCTACCTTATGCATTCAAAACGGGCCGAAGCCCGAATGACCAGAGTCATTTACATGAAGGTGATGTAAGCGCCGCACAAATTGTGCAGCAGGCCATCACCAGGCCTTAAAGAGAAAGAAAAAAGGTGAGGGACAAGGAAGGCAGGAAGAAAATAACACAGCCTAACTACGGGTTAGCTCTCTGGCCCATGTTTTGAGGATGGTCTTGTTTTGATCCGTTGGCGCACGGACACTCCAGAGCTTCAGAAGATCAGAGATCTCCCTGAAAGTTTTAGTGTCACCCCAAAGCTCATAATGGAAGATTAGAGCATTCCCAACCCTCCATAGAGCTACTGCACATGCTGCAAAGAAAATATTCCAGAGCCTCCCGTATAGTCTTTGTGGTGCCGGGGAAGTGATGAAGCCGGTGAGCGTTGAGGTTGATACTGCATCATCAAAGAGCCCCGTCCTGGACCAAACTGCGTGAGCTAGTTGGCATCTAAGTAAGATATGTAGCATGGTCTCAGCCGCTGGACAGCGCTCACACCCATTGTGTTCCACAATTTTTGTCCACTGTTTCCGAAGCATGTTGTCCCTAGTGTTGTCTTTGTCCTTGATAGCAATCCAAAGAAAGATGCGGTGCCTCTTAGGGATGATCATGTTCCAGATGTAGGGCTCCATGGGGCAGCCAACACCTCTAAAAGTGAGTAGCTGGTAGAAGTATGTCGTGGACAGCTTTTGATGAAGGGCAATTGGCCTTCTAGCGTCAGGCTGGTCAGCCACTGGGGCGGTGTGGAGCAGCATTGTGTTGAGAACTTGCAACTCCTGGGAGGTTGTAGCAGAGAGGTAGGGGTGCAGCTATAGCATCCACTGTCCATTTATGTACTGCGAGGCAACGGTGCATGATCTGGTGATGGAGAAGGTATACAAGGTTGTTCCCCAACACGGCGCCCCCTTTCCTTCCTCCTCCATCTTCCCCTCTCTCCTAGTCCAACATGGAAGAGTCCTACTCAGTGGAGTAGGACTCCTCTGGCCGCCTCCTCCTGATTAAACCCTTTTGCCCTTGCTCCTTTATATCACGAAGGGCGAGGGGCACCCTAGACACACACAGTTGATCATTTGATCTCTCCCAACCGTGTGGTGCCCCTCCACCATAGTCCACCTCGATAATACTTTGTGGCGGTGCTTAAGCGAAGCCCTGCGTCGGTAGAACATCAACATCGTCACCACACCGTCGTCGACAAAACTCTCCCTCAACACTCGGTTTGGATCGGAGTTAGAGGGCGTCATCGGAGTTGAGCGTGTGCTGAACTTCGGAGGTGCACGTCGTTGATTGATGATCGGTCGGATCGTGAAGGCGTCTGCGACTACATCAACGTGTTGTGCTAACGCTTCCTTTCGGTCTCACAGTGCGTGGACAACTCTCTCTCGTTGCTCCTTTATATACGGGGGCAGGGGGCACCTCTAGACACACAAGTTGATCTGTTGATCTCTCCTAGCCGTGTGTGGTGCCCCCTCCACCATATTCCACCTCGGTCATATCGTAGCGGTGCTTAGGCGAAGCCTTGCGTCGGTAGCGACATCATCACCGTCATCACGCCGTCGTGCTGATGGAACTCTCCCGTGAAGCTCTACTGGATCGGAGTTCACGGGACGTCATCAAGCTGAACGTGTGCTGAACTCGGAGGTGCCGTACGTTCGGTACTTGGATCGGTCGGATCGTGAAGACGCACGACTACATCAACCACGTTGTGTTAACGCTTCCGCTTTCGGTCTACGAGGGTACGTGGACAATGCTACCTCTTGAGCATTGCGTTGGTTTTTCCTTGAAGAGGAAAGGGTGATGCAGCAAAGTAGCGTAAGTATTTCCCTCAGTTTTTGAGAACCAAGGTATCAATCCAGTAGGAGGCTACACGCGAGTCCCTTGCACCTACACAAACAAATAAATCCTCGCAACCAACGCGATAAGGGGTTGTCAATCCCTACATGGTCACTTACGAGAGTGAGATCTGATAGATATGATAGGATAATATTTTTGTTATTTTTATGATAAAGATGCAAAGTAAAATAAAATCAAAGTAAAAAGCAACGGAAATAACTAAGTGTTGGAAGATTAATATGATGAAGATAGACCCGGGGGCCATAGGTTTCACTAGTGGCTTGTCTCAAGAGCATAAGTATTTTATGGTGGGTGAACAAATTACTGTTGAGCAATTGACAGAATTGAGCATAGTTATGAGAATATCTAGGCATGATCATGTATATAGGCATCACGTCCGAGACAAGTAGACCGACTCCTACCTGCATCTACTACTATTACTCCACACATCGACCGCTATCCAGCATGCATCTAGAGTATTAAGTTCATAAGAATAGAGTAACGCCTTAAGCAAGATGACATGATGTAGAGGGATAAATTCATGCAATATGATAAAAACCCCATCTTGTTATCCTCGATGGCAACAATACAATACGTGCCTTGCTGCCCCTACTATCACTAGGAAAGGACACCGCAAGATTGAACCCAAAGCTAAGCACTTCTTCCATTGCAAGAAAGATCAATCTAGTAGGCCAAACCAAACTGATAATTCGAAGAGACTTGCAAAGATAACCAATCATACATAAACGAATTCAGAAGATTCAAATATTGTTCATAGATAAACTTGATCATAAACCCACAATTCATCGGTCTCAACAAACACACCGCAAAAGAAGATTACATCGAATAGATCTCCACAAGAGAGGGGGAGAACATTGTATTGAGATCAAAAAAGAGAGAACAAGCCATCTAGCTAATAACTATGGACCCGAAGGTCTGAGGTACACTACACACACTTCATCGGAGAGGCTATGGTGTTGATGTAGAAGCCCTCCATGATCGATGCTCGGCGGAGCTCCGGAACAGGCCCCAAGATGGGATCTCGTGGGTACAGAAGGTTGCGGCGGTGGAATTAGGTTTTTGGCACCGTGTCTGATCGTTTGAAGTGCGTGAGGTATATATAGGAGGAAGAGTGCGTCGGTGGAGCAACGTGGGACCCACGAGGTGGTGGGCGCCCTCACCTCGTGGCTTCCTCGGTGGCTTTCTTGACGAGGGTCCAAGTCCTCTAGATCATGTTCGTTCCAAAATCACGTTCGAAGGTTTCATTCCGTTTGGACTCTGTTTGATATTCTTTTCGCTAAACTCGAAATAGGCAAAAACAGCAATTCAGGCTGGCCTCCGGTTAATAGGTTAGTCCCAAAAATAATATAAAAGTGAATAATAAAGCCCAATAATGTCCAAAACAGAATATAATATAGCATGGAGCAATAAAAAATTATAGATACCTTGGAGACGTATCAAGCATCCCCAAGCTTAATTCCTGCTCGTCCTCGAGTAGGTAAATGATAAAAACATAATTTTTGATGCGGAGTGCTACTTGGCATAATTTCAATGTAATTCTTCTTATTTGTGGTATGAATATTCACATCCGAAAGATTCAAGACAAAAGTTCAATATTGACATAAAAATAATAATACTCAAGCATACTAACTAAGCAATTATGTCTTCTCAAAATAACATGGCCAAAGAAAGTTATCCCTACAAAATCATATAGTCTGGCTATGCTCTATCTTCACCACACAAAAATATTTAAATCATGCACAACCCCGATGACAAGCCAAGCAATTGTTTCATACTTTTGACGTTCTCAAACTTTTTCAATCTTCACGCAATACATGAGCGTGAGCCATGGACATAGCACTATATGTGGAATAGAATGGTGGTTGTGAAGAAGACAAAAAGGAGAAGATAGTCTCACATCAACTAGACGTATCAACGGGCTATGGAGATGGCCATCAATAGATATCAATGTGAGTGAGTAGGGATTGTCATGCAACGGATTCACTAGAGCTATAAGTATATGAAAGCTCAACAAAAGAAACTAAGTGGGTGTGCATCCAACTCGCTTGCTCACGAAGACCTAGGGCATTTTGAGGAAGCCCATCATTTGAATATACAAGCTGAAGGAAATATGCCCTAGAGGCAATAATAAAGTTATTATTTATTTCCTTATATCATGATAGATGTTTATTATTCATGCTAGAATTGTATTAATCGGAAACATAATACATGTGTGAATACATAGACAAACATAGTGTCACTAGTATGCCTCTACTTGACTAGCTCGTTGAATCAAAGATGGTTAAGTTTCCTAGCCATAGACATGAGTTGTCATTTGATTAACGGGATCACATCATTAGGAGAATGATGTGATTGACTTGACCCATTCCGTTAGCCTAGCACTTGATCGTTTAGTATGTTGCTATTGTTTTCTTCATGACTTATACATGTTCCTGTAACTATGAGATTATGCAACTTCCGTTTACGGAGGAACACTTTGGTGCTACCAAACGTCACAACGTAATTGGGTGATTATAAAGGAGTACTACAGGTGTCTCCAAAGGTACATGTTGGGTTGGCGATTTGAGATTAGGTTTTGTCACTCCGATTGTCGGAGAGGTATCTCTGGGCCCTCTCGGTAATGCACATCACTATAAGCCTTGCAAACAATGTAGCTAATGAGTTAGTTACGGAATGATGCATTACGTAACGATTAAAGAGACTTGCCAAGAACGAGATTGAACTAGGTATTGATACCGACAATCAAATCTCGGGCAAGTAACATACCGATGACAAAGGAACAACGTATGTTGTTATGCGGTTTGACCGATAAAGATCTTCGTAGAATATGTAGGAGCCAATATGAGCATCCAGGTTCCGCTATTGGTTATTAACCAAGAATAGTTCTAGGTCATGTCTACATAGTTCTCGAACCCGTAGGGTCCGCACGCTAAGGTTTCGATGGCGGTTATATTATGAGTTTATGAGTTTTGATGTACCGAAGGAGTTCGGAGTCCCGGATGAGATCGGGGACATGACGAGGAGTCTCGAAATGGTCGAGACGTAAAGATCGATATATTGGACGACTATATTCGGAGTTCGAAAGGTTCCAGTGATTCGGTATTTTTGAGTACCGGAGAGTTACGGAATTCGCCGGGAGTATATGGGCCTTATTGGGCCATACGGGAATATAGGAGAGAGGCCAAAGGAAGGAGGCCTGCGCCCCCCTCTGGTCCGACTGGACAAGGGCGCAGCCCCTTTCCTTATTCCTCCCCTCTCTTCCCTTCTCCTACTCCAACAAGGAGGTGGAATCCTACTATGACTAGGGAGTCCTAGTAGGACTCCACACTTGGCGCGCCTCCTAGGGCCGGCCTCCTCCCCCTGCTCCTTTATATACGAGGGACAGGGGCACCCCATGACACACAAGTTGATCTACGGATCGTTCCTTAGCAGTATCTGGTGCCCCTCCACCATATTCCACCTCGGTCATATCGTCGTGGAGTTTAGGCGAAGCCTGCGCGATAGAGCATCATCATCGTCCTACCACGCCGTTGTCTTGTGGAACTCATCCCGACACTTTGCTGGATCGAGTCCGGGATCGTCATCGAGCTGGACGTGTGCTGAACTCGGAGGTGCCGTCGTTCGGTACTTGGATCGGTCGGATCGTGAAGACGCACGACTACATCAACCGCGTTGTCATAACGCTTCGCCACGGTCTCACGAGGGTACATGGACAATACTCTTCCTCTCGTTGCTATGCCATCACCATGATCTTGCGTGTGCGTAGGAAATTTTTTGAAATTACTACGTTCCCCAACAGTGGCATCCGAGCCTGGTTTTATGCGTAGATGTCATATGCACGAGTAGAACACAAGTGAGTTGTGGGCGATACAAGTCATACCGCTTACCGAATGTCATACTTTGGTTGGCGGTATTGTGAGATGAAGCGCCCGGACCGACATTACGCCAGACGCTTACGCGAGACTGGTTTCACCGTTGCGAGCACTCGTGCTTAAAGGTGACTGGCGGGTGTCTGTCTCTCTCACTTTAGTTGAACCGAGTGTGGCTACGCCCGGTCCTTGCGAAGGTTAAAACAGCACCAACTTGACAAACTATCGTTGTGGTTTTGATGTGTAGGTAAGAACGGTTCTTGCTCAGCCCGTAGCAGCCACGTAAAATTTGCAACAACAAAGTAGAGGACGTCTAACTTGTTTTTGCAGGGCATGTTGTGATGTGATATGGTCAAGACGTGATGCTATATTTTATTGTATGAGATGATCATGTTTTGTAACGAAGTTATCGGCAACTGGCAGGAGCCATATGGTTGTCGCTTTATTGTATGAAATGCAAACACCCTGTAATTGCTTTACTTTATCACTAAGCGGTAGCGATAGTCATAGAAGCAATAGATGGCGAACGACAACGATGCTACGATGGAGATCAAGGTGTCGCGCGGTGACGATGGTGATCACGACGTGCCGGAGATGAAGATCACAAGCACAAGATGATGATGACCATATCATATCACTTATATTGATTGCATGTGATGTTTATCCTTTATGCATCTTATCTTGCTTTTATTGACGGTAGCATTTTAAGATGATCTCTCACTAAAATTATCAAGAAGTGTTCTCCCTGAGTATGCACCATTGCGAAAGTTCTTCGTGCTGAGACACCACGTGATAATGGGGTGTGATAGGCTCTACGTTCAAATACAACGTGTGCAAAACAGTTGCACACGCGGAATACTCAGGTTAAACTTGACGAGCCTAGCATATACAGATATGGCCTCGGAACACGGAGACCGAAAGGTCGAACGGGAATCATATAGTAGATATGATCAACATAGTGATGTCCACCATTGAAACTACTCCATCTCACGTGATGATCGGACATGGTTTAGTTGATTTGGATCACGTAATTACTTAGATGACTAGAGAGATGTCTGTCTAAGTGGGAGTTCTTAAGCAATATGATTAATTGAACTTAAATTTATCATGAACTTAGTCCTGGTAGTATTTTGCAAATTATGTTGTAGATCAATAGCTCGCGTTGTTGCTTCCATATGTTTTTGCTTCCCTATGTTTTTATATGTGTTCCTAGAGAAAATTGTATTGAAAAATGTTAGTAGAAATGTTGCGGATTGGACCTGTGATCTGAGGTTTATCCTCATTGCTGCACAGAAGAATTATGTCCTTAATGCACCGCTAGGTGACAGACCTATTGCAGGAGCAGATACATACGTTATGAACGTTTGGCTAGCTCAATATGATGACTACTTGATAGTTTAGTGCACCATGCTTAACGGCTTAGAATCGGGACTTCAAAGGCGTTTTGAGCGTCATGGACCATATGAGATGTTCCAGAATTGAAGTTAATATTTCAAGCAAATACCGAGTTGAGAGATATGAAGTCTCCAACAAGTTCTATAGCTAAAAGATGGAGGAGAATCGCTCAACTAGTGAGCATGTGCTCAGATTATGCAGGTACTTCAATCGCTTGAATCAAGTGGGAGTTAATCTTCCAGATAAGATAGTGATTGACAGAATTCTCTAGTCACCATCACTAAGTTACTAGAACTTTGTGATGAACTATAGTATGCAAGGGATGACGAAAAAGATTCCCAAGCTCTTCGTGATGTTGAAATCGACGAAGGTAGAAATCAAGAAAGAGCATCAAGTGTTGATGATTGACAAGACCACTAGTTTCAAGAAAAGGGCAAAGGGAAAGAAAGGGAAACTTCAAGTAGAATGGCAAACAAGTTGTCACTCCCGCGAAGAAGCCCAAAGTTGGACCAAAGCCTGAAACTAAGTGCTTCTACTGCAAAGGAAATAGTCACTGGAAGCGGAAATGCCCTGAATATTTGGTGGATAAGAAGGATGGCAAAGTGAACAAGAGTATATTTGATATACAGGTTATTGATGTGTTCCTTACTAGTGTTTATAGTAGCCCCGAGTATTTGATACTGTTCGGTTGCTAAGATTAGTAACTCAAACAGGAGTTCTGAGAATAAACAGAGACTAGTTGAAGGGAAGTGACGATGAGTGTTGGAAGTAGTTCCAAGATTGATATGATCATCATCACACACTCCCTATATTTTCGAGATTGGTGTTAAACCTAAATAAATGTTATTTAGCGTTTGTGTTGAGCATGAATATGATTTGATCATGTTTATTGCGATACGGTTATTCATCTGAAGTTAAAGAATAATTGTTATTCTGTTTACATGAATAAGACCTTCGATGGTTATACACCCAATGAAAATAGTTTGTTGGATATCGATCGTAGTGATACACATATTCATAATATTGATGCCAAAAGATGCAAAATTAATAATGATAGTGCAATTTATTTGTGGCACTGCCGTTTGGGTCATATCGGTGTAAAGCGCATGAAGAAACTCCATAAAGATGGATTTTCGAAATCACTTGGTTATGAATCATTTGATGCTTGCGAACCGTGCCGTTTGGGCAAGATGACTAAAACTCCGTTCTCCGGAACATTGGAACAAGCTACTGACTTATTGGAAATAATACATACCGATGTATGCGATCCAATGAGTGTTGATGCTCGTAGCAAGTATCGTTATTTTCTGACCTTCACAAGATGATTTAAGCAGATATGGGTATATCTACTTGATGAAACATAAGTCTGAAATAGTTGAAAGGTTCAAAGAATTTCAGAGTGAAGTGGAAAAATCATCGTAACAAGAAAATAAAGTTTCTGCGATCTGATCGCGGAGACGAATAATTGAGTTACGAGTTTGGTCTTCAATTAAAATAATGTGGAATAGTTTCACAGCTCACGCCACCTGGAACACCACAATGTTATGGTGTGTCCGAACGTCGTAACCGCACTTTATTGGATATGGTGCGATCTATAATGTCTCTTATCGGTTTACCACTATCGTTTTGGGGTTATGCATTAGAGACAGCTGCATTCACGTTTAATAGGGCACCGTCTAAATTCGTTGAGACGACACCATATGAACTATGGTTTAACTGTAAACCTAAGCTGTCGTTTCTTAAAAGTTTGGAGTTGTGATGCTTATGTGAAAAAGGTTTCAACCTCATAAGCTCGAACCCAAATCGGAGAAGTGCGTCTTCATAGAATACCCAAAGGAAACTGTTGGGTACACATTCTATCACAGATCTAAAGGCAAAACATTCGTTGCTAAGATGGATACTTTCTAGAGAAGAAGTTTCTCTCGAAAGAAGTGAGTGGGAGGAAAGTAGAGCTTGATAAGGTAATTGTACCTTCTCCCGAATTGGAAAGTAGTTCATCATAGAAATCAGTCCCTGTGATTCCTACACCAATCAGTGAGGAAGCTAATGATGATGATCATGAAGCTTCAGATCAAGTTACTACCGAACCTCGTAGGTCTTCCAAAATAAGATCCGCACCAATGTGGTACGGTAATCCTATTCTAGAAGTCATGTTACTAGACCATGATGAACCTACGAACTATGCGAAGCGATGATGAGCCAGATTCATGAAATGGCTTGAGGCCATGAAATCTGAGATAGGATCCATGTGAGAACAAAGTATGGACTTTGATTAACTTGCTCGATGATCAGCAAGCCATGTTAAATAAATGGATCTTCAAGAGGAAGACGGACACTGATAGTGGTGTTACTATCTACAAAGCTCGACTTGTCGCAAAAAGGTTTTCGACAAGTTCAAGGTGTTGACTACAATGAGATTTTCTCAAGCTGTAGCGATGCTTAAGTCTGTCGAATCATGTTAGCAATTGCCACATATTATGAAATCGGCAAATGAATGTCAAAACTGCATTCCTTAATGGTTTTCTTAAAGAAGAGTTGTATATGATGCAACGAGAAGGTGTTGTCAATCCTAAAGGTGCTAACAAAATGTGTAAGCTCCAATGATCCATCTATGGACTGGTGCAAGCATCTCGAGTTGGAATATACGCTTTGATAAGTTGATCAAAGCATATAGTTTTATACAGACTCACGGTGAAGCCTGTATTTACAATAAAGTGAGTGGGAGCACTACCGCCTTTTCGATAAATATATGTGAGTAACATATTGTTGATCGAAATGATGTAGAATTTTTCCGAAAGCATAAATGAGTATTTGAAAGGAGTTCTTTAAAAGAAAGATCTCAGTAAAGCTACTTACATATTGAGCATCAAGATCTATTGAGATAGATCAAGGCGCTTGATAAGTTTTTTCAATAAGTACATACCTTGTCAAGATTTTGAAGTAGTTCAAAATAGAACAGTCAAAGAAAAGTTCTTGCTGTGTTGCAAAGGTGTGAAATTGAGTAAGACTCAAATCCCGACCACGGCAGAAAATATAAAAGAGAATGAAAGTCATTCCCTATGCCTCATCATAGGTTCTATAAAGTATGCTATGCTATGTACCGGACCTATTGTATACCTTGCTCTGAATTTGGCAAGGAGTACAATAGTGATCTAGGAGTAGATCACTGGACATTGGTCAAGAAAATCATTAGTGAGGACTAAGGAGATGTTTCTCGATTATGGAGGTGATAAAAGAGTTCGCTGTAAAAGTTACATCGGTGCAAACTTTTACACTGATCCAGATGACTCTAAGTCTCGATCTGGATACATATTGAAAGTGGGAGCAATTAGCTAGAGTAACTCTGTGCAGAGCATTGTAGACATAGAATATTTGCAAAATACACACGGCTCTGAATGTGATAGACCCGTTGACTAAGCTTCTCTCACGAGCAAAACATGATCATACCTTAGTACTCTTTGGGTGTTAATCACATAGCGATGTGAACTAGATTATTGACTCTAGTAAACCCTTTGGGTGTTGGTCACATGACGATGTGAACTATGGGTGTTAATCACATACAGATGTGAATATTGATGTTGAATCACATGATGATATGAACTAGATTATTGACTCTAGTGCAAGTGGGAGACTGAAGGAAATATGCCCTAGAGGCAATAATAAAGTTATTATTTATTTCCTTATATCATGATAGATGTTTATTATTCATGCTAGAATTGTATTAACCGGAAACATAATACATGTGTGAATACATAGACAAACATAGTGTCACTAGTATGCCTCTACTTGACTAGCTCGTTGAATCAAAGATGGTTAAGTTTCCTAGCCATAGACATGAGTTGTCATTTGATTAACAGGATCACATCATTAGGAGAATGATGTGATTGACTTGACCCATTCCGTTATCCTAGCACTTGATTGTTTAGTATGTTGCTATTGCTTTCTTCATGACTTATACATGTTCCTGTAACTATGAGATTATGCAACTCCCGTTTACCGGAGGAACACTTTGGGTGCTACCAAACGTCACAACATAACTGGGTGATTATAAAGGAGTACTACAGGTGTCTCCAAAGGTACATGTTGGGTTGGCGTATTTCGAGATTAGGTTTTGTCACTCCGATTGTCGGAGAGGTATCTCTGGGCCCTCTCGGTAATGCACACCACTATAAGACTTGCAAGCAATGTAGCTAATGAGTTAGTTACAGAATGATGCATTACGTAACGAGTAAAGAGACTTGCTAGTAACGAGATTGAACTAGGTATTGGACACCGACGATCAAATCTCGGGTAAGTAACATACCGATGACAAAGGGAACAACGTATGTTGATATGCGGTTTGACCGATAAAGATCTTCGTAGAATATGTAGGAGCCAATATGAGCATCCAGGTTCCGCTATTGGTTATTGACCAAGAATAGTTCTAGGTCATGTCTACATAGTTCTCGAACCCGTAGGGTCCGCACGCTAAGGTTTCGATGGCGGTTATATTATGATTTTATGAGTTTTGATGTACCGAAGGAGTTCGAGTCCCGGATGAGATCGGGGACATGACGAGGAGTCTCGAAATGGTCGAGACGTAAAGATCGATATATTGACGACTATATTTGGAGTTCGGAAAGGTTCCGAGTGATTCGGTATTTTTGAGTCTGGGAGAGTTACGGGAATTCGCCGGGAGTATATGGGCCTTATTGGGCCATACGGGAATATAGGAGAGAGGCCAAAGGAAGGAGGCCTCGCCCCCTGGTCCGACTGGACAAGGGCGCAGCCCCTTTCCTTATTCCTCTCCCCTCTTTCCCTTCTCCTACTCCAACAAGGAGGTGGAATCCTACTAGGACTAGGGAGTCCTATTAGGACTCCACACTTGCGCGCGCCTCCTAGGGCCGGCCTCCTCCCCTTGCTCCTTTATATACGGGACAGGGGCACCCCATGACACACAAGTTGATCTACGGATCGTTCCTTAGCCGTGTGCGGTGCCCCTCCACCATATTCCACCTCGGTCATATCGTCGCGGAGTTTAGGCGACGCCTGCACCGTAGAGCATCATCATCGTCACCACGCCGTCGTGCTGACGGAACTCATCCCCGACACTTTGCTGGATCGGAGTCCGGGGATCGTCATCGAGCTGGACGTGTGCTGAATTCGGAGGTGCCGTACGTTCGGTACTTGGATCGGTCAGATCGTGAAGACGTACGACTACATCAACCGCGTTGTCATAACGCTTCCGCTTATGGTCTACGAGGGTACGTGGACAATACTCTTCCCTCTCGTTGCTATGCCATCACCATGATCTTGCGTGTGCGTAGGAAATTTTTTGAAATTACTACGTTCCCCAACACAAGCCAAGTTCTATAATGAAAAATTCCCACTAGTATATGAAAGTGATATCATAGGAGACTCTCTATCATGAAGATCATGGTGCTACTTTGAAGCACAAGTGTGGTAAAAGGATAGTAACATTGTCCCTTCGCTCTTTTTTTGGGCCTTTTTTCTCTTTTTTTATGGCCTCTTTTTTTTCGTCCGGAGTCTCATCCCGACTTGTGGGGGAATCATAGTCTCCATCATCCTTTCCTCACTTGGTACAATGCTCTAAAAATGATGATCATCACACTTTTATTTTCTTACAACTCAACAATTACAACTCGATACTTAGAACAAAATATGACTCTATGTGAATGCCTCTGGCGGTGTAACGGGATATGCAATGAATCAAGAGTGACATGTATGAAAGAATTATGAACGGTGGCTTTGGCACAAATACAATGTCAACAAGATGATCATGCAAAGCAATATGACAATGATGAAGCGTGTCATAATAAACGAAACGGTGGTATGTTGCATGGCAATATATCTCGGAATGGCTATGGAAATGCCATGATAGGTAGGTATGGTGATTGTTTTGAGGAAGGTATATGATGGGTGTATGATACCGGCGAAAAGTGTGCGGTACTAGAGAGGCTCGTAATGGTGGAAAGAAGAAGGGTGTGTATAATCCATGGACTCAACATTAGTCATAAAGAACTCATATACTTATTGCAAAAAACTACAAGTTATCAAAGCAAAGTATTACGCGCATGCTCCTAGGGGGATAGATTGGTAGGAAAAGACCATCGCTCGTCCCCGACCGCCACTCATAAGGAAGACAATCAATAAATAAATCATGCTCCGACTTCATCACATAACGGTTCACCATACGTGCATGCTACGAGAATCACAAACTTTAACACAAGTATTTCTCAAATTCAAAACTACTCAACTAGCATGACTTTAATATCACCATCTTCATATCTCAAAACAATTATCAAGCATCAAACTTCTCATAGTATTCAACACACTCATAAGAATTTTTCTTTTACTAATCTTGCATGCCTATTATTGTTAAAGCAAACTACCATGCTGTTTGGTAGGACTCTCAAAATAATCTAAGTGAAGCATGAGAGAACAATAGTTTCTATAAAACAAAAATCACCACCGTGCTCTAAAAAATATAAGTTAAGCACTAGAGCAAAAACTATATAACTCAAAAGATATAAGTGAAGCACATATAATATTCTAATAATTTCCGAATCATGTGTGTCTCTCTCAAAAGGTGTGTACAGCAAGGATGATTGTGGTAGACTAAAAAGCAAAGACTCAAATCATAGAAGACGCTCCAAGCAAAACACATATCATGTGGTGAATAAAAATATAGCTCCAAGTAAAGTTACCGATGGAAGTAGACGAAAGAGGGGATGCCTTCCGGGGCATCCCCAAGCTTTGGCTTTTAGGTATCCTTAGATTATCTTGGGGGTGCCATGGGCATCCCCAAGCTTAGGCTCTTTCCACTCCTTGTTCCATAATCCATCAAATATTTCACCCAAAACTCGAAAACTTTACAACACAAAACTTAGCAGAAAATCTCGTGAGCTCCGTTAGCGAAAGAAAACAAAAGACCACTTCAAGGTACTGTAATGAACTCATTAGTTATTTATATTGGTGTTAAACCTACTGTATTAAAACTTCTCTATGGTTTATAAACTATTTTACTAGCCATAGATTCATCAAAATAAGCAAACAACACACGAAAAACAGAATCTGTCAAAAACAGAACAGTCTATAGTAATCTGTAACTAATGCAAACTTCTGAAACTCCAAAAAATCAGCCAAAATAGGACGGCCTAGACAATTTGTTTATTGATCAGAAGCAATTGGAATCAATATTTTATCACGTTCTGGTGATTTTTAACAATTGTTTTCTGGAATTTTCTGCAAGATCAAATAACTATCATCCAAGAAGATCATATAGGTTTAACTTGGCACAAACACTAACTAAAACATAAAAACACATCTAACCAGAGGCTAGATCAAATATTTATTCCTAAACAGAAGCAAAAAGCAAAAAACTAAAAATAAAATTGGGTTGCCTCCCAACAAGCGCTATCGTTTAACGCCCCTAGCTAGGCATAAAAGCAAGGATAGATCTAGGTATTGCCATCTTTGGTAGGCAATCCTTCAATGAGACATTTATCATCCTTAGGAATTTCTTTCTTTTTATTAACCATCAAACTTTTAGGCACAAGATCAAAAAAATCATTTGTAGCAAATGGTTCCTTAATGATAGCGAAAAGATTGGGATGAATACTTATAGATTTGAGATCCGCAGTTTCCTTACTAGAGGATTCACCCTTATTTTTAGGAACATACATAAGCTTGGCAATTTTAGTTGGAGGACTTGGAATATTCTTTACGGAAGAAAAAGTGGTTTCCAATTTGGTAATGATGCCCTCAAGTTTATCGATTCTAGTGGAATCCTGATTTATTCTTTCATTAACTATGGGTTCCTTCTCCTTAATATTTTTCAAAGTGACTCCTACTTTAGATCCATATTGGGTAATTTGGTTGTGGATCTTTTTATCCAGATTTTCAATTAACTCTATGGTAGCAACTTTATTTTCAATAATTTCAAGTCTTTGCATTACATGCTCCAAAGTTAACATAGTTCCATTAACCAAGAGAGGTGGTGAGCCAAATAAATCTATCATAGCATTATAAGAGTCAAAAGTATGGCTACCAAAGAAATTCCCTCCGGTAATGGTATCCAGAATATATCTATACCAAGGATTAGCACCTACATAAAAATTGCGGAGAAGAACGGAAGTAGATTGCTTCCTGGTAGATCTATTTTGAGCATTGCAAATTCTATACCAAGCGTATTTTAGATTTTCTCCATCCCTTTGTTTAAAATTGAGAACTTCATTTTCGGGAGACAACGGAGAAGATAAAGGACTAGCCATGACATAGGTGAACGAAAAAGAGGCGAACGAAAAAGAGAGGGCGAATAAAACTGTCAAGGGTGAAGTGGGGGAGAGGAAAACGAGAGGCAAATGGCAAATAATGTAATGCGGGAGATAAGGGTTTGTGATGGGTACTTGGTATGTTGACTTTTGCGTAGACCTCCCCGGCAACGGTGCCAGAAATCCTTCTTGCTACCTCTTGAACACTGCATTAGTTTTCTCTTGAAGAGGAAAGGGTGATGCAGCGAAGTAGCGTAAGTATTTCCCTCAGTTTTTGAGAACCAAGGTATCAATCCAGTAGGAGGCTACGTGCGAGTCCCTCGCACCTACACAAACAAATAAATCCTCGCAACCAACTCGATAAGGGGTTGTCAATCCCTACACGGTCACTTACGAGAGTGAGATCTGATAGATATGATAGGATAATATTTTTGGTATTTTTATGATAAAGATGCAAAGTAAAATAAAATCAAAGTAAAAAGCAACGGAAATAACTAAGTGTTGGAAGATTAATATGATGAAGATAGACCCGAGGGCCATAGGTTTCACTAGTGGCTTCTCTCAAGAGCATAAATATTTTACGGTGGGTGAA
This sequence comes from Aegilops longissima, assembly GCA_021605205.1. Taxonomy (NCBI): domain Eukaryota; kingdom Viridiplantae; phylum Streptophyta; class Magnoliopsida; order Poales; family Poaceae; genus Aegilops; species Aegilops longissima. The sequence goes on along the minus strand of CM038677.1, from coordinate 149,247,631 downwards.
CAAATTACTGTTGAGCAATTGACAGAATTGAGCATAGTTATGAGAATATCTAGGCATGATCATGTATATAGGCATCACGTCCGAGACAAGTAGACCGACTCCTACCTGCATCTACTACTATAACTCCACACATCGACCGCTATCCAGCTTGCATCTAGAGTATTAAGTTCATAAGAACAGAGTAACGCCTTAAGCAAGATGACATGATGTAGAGGGATAAATTCATGCAATATGATAAAAACCCCATCTTGTTATCCTCGATGGCAACAATACAATACATGCCTTTGAAAGTGCAACTATCCCTAGGTGGTTTTGGTAATTCCTAACAGCATATAGCTCATTGAGCTAATGCTATTTCAAGATTAATATTTCAGGAAAGCTCAATGATTGGCATGGCATACGTGAGAAAAGTGGACCCCTCAAAATGCTAAGGACAAAAGGATTGGCTCAAGCTCAAAGCTCAAGACTCTACATTTTCTATTTTAGTGATCCAAGATCACATTGAGTCTATAGGAAAAGCCAATACTATCAAGGAGGGATGAGGTGTTGCTTAATGAGGCTCTTGCTCAAAATGCTTAGTGATATGCTCCAAAACCCTCAACTACTTTCTCACATCCACATATGACCTAAACCAAAAGTCAAACTCGGCCCCACCGATTCTTTCTATCCGGCGCCACCGAGTTCAGATGTCATAGCCACTGCCACAAACCCTAGGAAAATCGGTCTCACCGATAGGGATCTCGGTCTCACCGAGATGGGATTGTAATATCTTTGTTTCCCTTCGTAACATTTCGGCCCCACCGAGATGAGCGATCGGTCCCACCGAGATTGCAATGTAAACTCTTTATTTCCCTTTTGTAACATTTCGGTCTCACCGAAATGAGCAAATCGGTCCCACCGAGTTTACCTGACCAACTCTCTGGTTAGCTTATTATCAAAATCGGTCCCATCGAGTTTGTGTAATCGGTCTCACCGAGATTACGTTATGCCCTAACCCTAACCATATCGGTCCTACCGAGTTGCATGTCAGTCCCAGCGAAAATCCTAACGGCCTCTAGATTTGCTGAATCGGTCCGACCGAGTTTATTAATTCGGTCCCACCGAGTTTGGCAACTTGTGTGTAACAGTTAGATTTGTGTGGAGGCTATAAATACCCCTCCACCTCCTCTTCATTCGTGGAGAGAGCAATCAGAACGAACCTACACTTCCAATACACATTTGCTGAGAGAGAACCACCTACGCTTGTGTTGAGACCAAGATATTCCATTCCTACCATATGAATCTTGATCGCTAGCCTTCCCCAAGTTGCTTTCCACTCAAATCTTCTTTCTACCAAATCCAATCCTATGAAAGAGAGTTGAGTGTCGGGGAGACTATCATTTGAAGCACAAGAGCAAGGAGTTCATCATCAACACACCATTTGTTACTTCTTGGAGAGTGGTGTCTCCTAGATTGGCTAGGTGTCACTTGGGAGCCTCCGACAAGATTGTGGAGTTGAACCAAGGAGTTTGTAAGTGCAAGGAGATCTCCTACTTCGTGAAGATCTACCGCTAGTGAGGCAAGTCCTTCGTGGGCGACGACCATGGTGGGATAGACAAGGTTGCTTCTTCATGGACCCTTCGTGGGTGGAGCCCTCCGTGGACTCATGCAACTGTTACCCTTTGTGGGTTGAAGTCTCCATCAACGTGGATGTACGATAGCACCACCTATCGGAACCACGACAAAAACATCCATGTCTCCAATTGCGTTTGAATCCTCCAAACCCTTCCTTTTACATTCTTGCAAGTTGCATGCTTTACTTTCCGCTGCTCATATACTCCTTGCGTGCTTGCTTGAATTGTGTTAAGATTGCTTGACTTGTCCTAAGTTGCTAAAATCTGCCAAGAACTAAAATTGGGAAATGGCTAGATTTTTATTTGGTCAAGTAGTCTAATCACCCCCCTCTAGACATACTTTCGATCCTACAAGTGGTATCAGAGCTTTGGTCTCCATTTGCTTGATTTCCATAAGCTTTTGGTAGTCATAGCCTTGGTTTCACAACCTAGGAGAGTATGGCGTCTAGCGAGGGAAATTACCACCATAGAGGTCCTTACTTTGATGGTACTAATTTTGCTAGTTGGAAGCATAAGATGAAAATGCATATTCTCGGACATAACCCCGCCGTTTGGTCTATTGTGTGTATTGGCTTGCAAGGTGAATTCTTTGATGGGAGAGAACCGAACCGTGAAGCTAGCGCGGAAGAGTTGAAGATGCTGCAATACAATGCTCAAGCTTGTGATATCCTCTTCAACGGATTGTGCCCCGAAGAATACAACAAAATCAGCCGTCTTGAGAAGGCAAAGGAAATTTGGGATACTTTCATTGATATGCATGAAGGTACCGACTCCGTCAAGGAATCCAAGTTGGATGTGCTTCAAAGTCAACTTGACAAGTTCAAAATGAAGGATGGTGAAGGTGTCGCTGAAATGTACTCTAGGCTTGCTCTTATCACAAATGAGATTGCCGGCTTAGGAAGTGAAGAGATGACCGACAAATTCATCATCAAGAAGATCCTAAGAGATTTGGACGGAAAATATGATACCGTATGCACATTGATCCAAATGATGCCCAATTACAAAGATCTCAAGCCAACAGAAGTCATTGGAAGAATTGTTGCTCATTAGATGTCACTCAAGGATAAGGAGGAGCTCCATAACAAGTCAAGTGTGCTTACAAAGCCTCATGTGAAGCTCCCACATCATCAAGTGAGAAACAAACCTTCAATGAAGAATTGAGCTTAATGGTGAAGAACTTCAATAAGTTCTACAAGAGTAGAAGCAAAGAAAGGAGTTCCAAATCAAGGTCCTACAATGACAAAAGATCTTCTAGTCGAGAGCGTAATTGCTACAATTGTGGAAGACCCGGACACTACTCCAATGAGTGTACGACACCCTACAAAAGAAGAGAAGATTCTCCCAAAAGAAGGAATAGAAGAGAAGAATCACCATCAGGAGAGAGGAGAAGTAGAGATGATCGTTATGAACGAAGAACATCCCGGAGAAGCAAGGATTCGGAAAGAAAGGAAAAGTCATCAATGAGCTACACAAAACGAAGACATCAAGCTCATGTTGGTGAATGGGTATCCGGCTCCGACTCCGACAATCACTCCGAGAGAAGCTATCACTCCGACTCCGAATATACTGAAGATGAAGGTGTTGCCAGTCTAGCACTTGTGTCAACCAACTCCTACGACATATTTGATTCACCAAATGAAGGAATTGTAAGATGCTTCATGGCCAAAAGTCCAAAGGTAACACACCCCGAGTATGTTGATTTCAATAGCGATGAAGATGACTTGTTAGGTGATGATGGTTTACTTGTTGACAACTCTAGTGATTAATACTATGATGAAATGTCAATTAATCATGCTAATCAAGATGAAACGAATGACAATGATAAGGAGAAGATTGAGTCTCTAACTAAAGAATTAAACACTCTTAAGTTAGCTCATGAAACTATCTTAGGAGATCATCGAGAACTTTTAAGGACTCATGAGAAATTACGTTTTGAGAAGCTCAATCTTGAGCAAGAGCATGAGTTCTTAAAGGCAATCAATGATGATCTTTGCAAGAAAAGTTCTTCTTACATTGCCAAGCGTTTACTCTTATCCACTTACATGCCTCAAGTCAAGTCTAGTAACAAGAACAAGAAAGATTCTTCCTCTAGTAGTAACAATAATCATGCTAAATCCAATGTTGTTGCTTCTAGTAGTTCTCTTGATTCCACTAATGATTCTCTTAGCCAAGTTACACTTGAGCAAGAAAATAGCTTATTGAAGGGAATTATAGAGAAAGGTGTTTACAAGAGCCTTCCCGGGAGTAAGCAATTCGAGGAAATTGTACGCAAGCAAGGAAGGCACCGGAAGAACCAAGGTGCTGGTTTTGAACGAAAGTTCAATGTCAATGGAGTTGAGTGGGAAGAAGATCAATACCCCAAGAAGAAATTTGTTCCTCAACAAGAGAAGTATGATCCTACTTCTTTCAAAGGGACACAAGCTCAAGATGATCTTCCACCACAAGACCACAAGCAAGAAGGCAAGGATAAGCTTCAAGAGGAAATTGATGCATTTGAAGAAGCACCTAAGGCCTTGGTCAAGTGGGTTCCCAAGACTACATCAAGTTCTACTTCATCAAGTACAACTACAACTCCGAGGATTCCCATCAAGATGGTGTGGATCCAAAAGAAGAAGAACTAGAGAGTTCTTGAGGGTGACTCCGCCAACATACTTCACTCTTATCATTTTGGCAAGAACAAGTGCAATCAACTTCCACATCTTGCACTAGTTCAAGGAGTCACAAACCCTCTTGTTGGTAATACAAGGGATAAGGTAACCAAATGCTTTCATAGACATCATCTTGTGTTTGCATCACTCTATGTCTATGGATATCCTTGTTTGTTCCTTATGGGACTAACCCGTGTAGGTATTGAAAGTGCAACTCACTCCAAAGGATTGCTCCAAATGATCTACATCAACATTGAGCATCCACATCTTCAACACCTACATGAAGTCATCGTCGAAAAAACCCAAGGTTAGTTCATCCCTCTTAGGGGGGATCTCACATCTAGGGGGAGCTTTACTCTAAGAATTGAGCTAAAGCAACTCTAATGGTGTGAACACAACAATGCTTTATGTAAAAGTGGTAACCCCACTTGTGCTTAAACGATGAGTATGACCTATGATCAAATGTTCTCATTTGACTCCTAAGTCAATATACTCATATATAGATGACCTAGTCATCGCCAATTGCTTGATAGATGCTAGAATTGTCTGTGCATGCTTTGCCACATATTTCATTTGCCATTTTATTGTGTGAGCATGTTGGTTGCATAATTTACTCATTCGAGGACATACACTTGTTGTTTTGATTGATTGGTTTCCTTTTTCTTCTGCCAAGTGGATGGACAAGAATGCATAAGAACCTTCTCTAGCTATCTATGCTTTTCTCGTCTCAAACTCTATTCATGCTACATCACAAAGTTTGATCAAGTCAGATTCGAACCACTCTATGCGAGGAGCACTCGGAGTCCCCGATTCGTCATAGACTTAAACTTCCAAAAATTCTTTGTGCGTTTCGGTCTGACCGATTAATCCATTTCGGTCCTACCGACATCACTAAGTCGATCTAGGTTTTCAATCTCGGTGCAATCGATTTGAACTTTTCGGTCACACCGAGTTGCAGTAACTGCTTGCAGTTATGCATCTCGGTGCCACCGAGTTGTTCCACTCGGTCACACCGACAGGGTCAGGCTATATATATCCTCGGGCCAAAATTTGGAAAAATTTCCGAACTCCTTCGTCCGCGCTCAGCCTGCTCTGCCTCCCTGGGTCTCCGGATCGTCCTCCTCATCGCCAGCTGCCTCCCGCCGCTGGTCTCCGCCACCATCAACAGGATCGTCTCCGCCGTTGCTGCCGTAGCAGGTCCATCGCCGCATTAGGGTATGGACTTGATCTTTGTGCTATTCTCACTCCGATTCCTAGCACATTGTTTTTACCATGTATCTTTCCACGATTGAGATCATTCTATCCATCGAAATCACTCCGTAGATTAGTTGAGGTTTGAAAATTTAGGGTTAGGTTTCCGCCGAAACCATCTCGGACCAACCGAGTTGTTGAAATCGGTTGCACCGATTTGGCTAAGGCCATTGCACATGTGATTCTCGGTCTGACCGAGAATTGCAAATCGGTGTGACCGAGTTCAAGTCTTTGTGAAACCCTAGCAGTCTCGATGCCACCGAACTGTGACTCGGTATGACCGAGTTCACTAGTTTAGGTTCCAACAGCTGCTTCGGTATCACCGAGATTTCAAATCGGTCGATCCGAAATGCTTTCTGTGGAAAACTAAAACTAAGTTTTTGACTCATTCTTTTGCAAAAACCTCTGCACTTTGTGATGCTCATCCACTCTACCTCATCTATAATCTATTTACAGGGTCAGCTGTCAGTGTTTGCATCATGTCAGATCAGAGTGATAGTCAGAACAAGTCTGAGGAGCAAGTTCACGTGAGTGAGGGCACTAGTCCCTCTAGCAGCTATGATGAAGGCAGTAGGAGCACTCCAAGCAAGTTGCCAAAGGCTGCCACAAGGGCCAGGAAGAAGAGAACCTCAGATTTTGAGGATGAGGACTATGTGGCTGATGAGGAAGAGGCCACTTCACAGAAGAAAGTTCTGAAAAAGGAATATGGCACAGATGCTGCAACCAAGCCAGGTCTGAAGACCAAGAAACCAGCAAGAAGACAGCCCATGTCAAAGGCAAGGAAAGTTGCCACAGGAGAGATAATGGAGTTCACTCTTGAACCCAAGGAAACTGGAGATGGGAAGAAGAGGAAAAAAAGGGTCAAGAAGACCACTGCCAGAGTTATTGGGAAGGCCTCAATGATGGAAGAGGAAGAGGAAGAGGAAGAGGTTGCTGCACTAGTACCTTAAGCTCAGAAGCTCATGGGAGATGCTATAAGATCAAGGGTTGCTCCATCTAAGCCCAAAGAAGCTCCCAAGTCAGCTGCTCCAAAACCCAAAACTGCACCCAAGAGAAGCACCAGGAACATCCCAGCAGCAGAGAAGAACAAGGCCCCAGTGCCTGAAGCTGCTATGGAAGAAGAAGATGATGAGTCACATGTCTTGAGGAAGTTGAAGCCAAAAATTCCAGATCACAATGATGCTCATCCAATAGCTGAGAACATGAAGATCAGAAAGGACTCGGGATTGAGACTATGGAGAGAATCTGATCCATATGCTACCAGGAGAAGGACTGCTGTGGACTATAGATTTCACACCAAGGAACAGCAGGACTTCTATGAGACAATTATGCTTGACAAGAAGCCAATAGTGTGTGGTATGAGATGGGTCAACTGGGAGTACATCAAGGAGAATGAAGAGCACTATCCTGGAGTCTATGATAGTTTCAAGGCTTGTGGAGTTGATGAGTTTGTGGCTCAGAAGCTCACGAGAGTGGAATGATGAACTTATCATGCAGTTCTACTCCACAGCTCACTTCTACCCAGATGAAAGGATTGTCTGGATGTCTGAAGGTACTAGGTAGCAGTCAACAGTTGAGGAATGGGCCAAATTGATCAATGCTCCTAAGGAGAGAGAAGATGACTTGGATGTCCATGCCAAGAAGAAGAAGGATCACAACTCCATGGCTAGCATGTACAAGGAGATTCCTGATGCAGACCTTGAAACTCACCAATTTGGTTCAGTGAAACACTTGCTGTCAGGCCTGCCTACAATCAACCAGATCCTCAGGCACACTCTTTTGCCAAAGTCAGGAGATCACAGAATGATCAGAGGTCACCTCATCAACTTGCTGCACATATTTGATGTCCCACAGAAGTTCAAAGTCATGAGCCTAATTGTGGAAACCATTAAGAGAACAGCTGCAGATCAGAAGAGAAGTTGTGGGTATGCCCCACAGATCCAGGAGCTGATCAACTCCAAGATGGGCACTGGCACATATCTGCTGGACAAGGTCACCTGCCCATCTACCCAGACTTTGAGGACAACACTGTGGTCATGGATGAAAATGAGCCATCTTCTGTGCAAGCACAAGCAAAAAGGGAGAAAGCAAAGACTGAGAAAGCTGCAAAGATGCCAACCATGGATGAGGCATCTCAGTATCTTCTGAAGAGCAAGCAAGATTAGCTTGGCTACTTGATTGCCTCCACTCTGAGGATTGAGAAGGGACTGGCCACCCTGACTCAAAACCAGGAGAGCTTGGAGAGGATCATGGAGCAGAAGTTCTATGGCTTAGATGTGAAGGTCACTGAGATACCGTCAGTTGTTGAGCAACTTCCACTACAAAAAAAGACACATCCGTGACATTTTGGGCTGAACGAATTTTTTTCTGTCATACATATGACACTTCTATGACGATAATTGTGACAAAACCCGGTATCATCATAGATGTGGTGGGCTCCTACTTCTATGACAAAAATCATGATGAGAAAATGGGCTTTTCGTCTGGGCGGGCCGGAGACGCAGCTGCATGACATTCTTTGCACCGTCCATGATGGAAAAAACCGTGGTAGAAGCGAGGGGGAGGAAAATTTTGGGGAGTTCCCGATTACGGTGGGAGGTCGGGGCGGCGATGCGCGTTTCTCAGACACGTACGCTGGCGTGTGCGAGGCGTTGGCTCTAACTTAACCCGAAGCGGCGTTGGGCTCTAATCGAACCCGGCGATTGCGCTGCGCAGCTACGCGTTAATGAACCCGGCGATCGATCGATGGATGTTAATCGAACCCGATCAAGCGATTCGCCGCTCTGCTGCTAACTAAAGCCGATCGATTGGATGAGCAAAGTGAGTGTTGCGGGGGGTTGGATGAGCGATGGCGGTGGCGTTTCCTCTGGATGAACAGGACCCGTGGTGTGGAGGGCTGGATGAGCAGAGACGGTGGAGGGGTGCCCGTGGAGGGGTGGTTGAACAGGACCCGTGGTGTGGAGGGCTGGATGAGCATGAGCGGTGGAGGGGTGCCCGTGGAGGGGTGGTTGAACAGGACCCGTGGTGTGGAGGGCTGGATGAGCAGTAGATGGTGGAGGGTGGTTGAGCAAGAGCGGTGGAGTAGCGGCGGTGGAGGCTGGATGAACAGGAGCCCATGGAGGCTGGAGGAGGTCGACGGTAGCCTGTGGAGGCTGGAAGAGGTCGACGGTGGAGATGAACAGTATCCCGTGGAGTCCCGTTTTGCGGTACGCCACACCCCTCCCGATGAACAGGACCCCCGTTTCGACCATAGCGCTCCAACACAAGTCCGTTTCATCCGTTTCGCGGTACGCCACACCCCTCCCGATCAATAGGACCCCCATTTCGACCGTAGGAGGTCCGCTTTGTCCGTTTCGCGGTACGCCACACTGATGTCTACTACGCAACCTTCTTCTTGTAGACGTTGTTGGGCCTGCAAGTGCACATGTTTGTAGGACAGTAGCAAATTTCCCTCAAGTGGATGACCTAAGGTTTATCAATCCGTGGGAGGCGTAGGATGAAGATGGTCTCTCTCAAACAACCCTACAACCAAATAACAAAGAGTCTCTTGTGTCCCCAACACACCCAATACAATGGTAATTTGTATAGGTGCACTAGTTCGGCGAAGAGATAGTGATACAAGTGCAATATGGATGGTAGATATAGGTTTTTGTAATCTGAAATAATAAAAACAGCAAGGTAACTAATGATAAAAGTGAGCGTAAACAGTATTGCAATGATAGGAAACAAGGCCTAGGGTTCATACTTTCACTAGTGCAAGTTCTCTCAACAATTATAACATAGATAGATCATATAACAATCCCTCAACATGCAACAAAGAGTCACTCCAAAGCCACTAATAGCGGAGAACAAACGTAGAGATTATGGTAGGGTACGAAACCACCTCAAAGCTATTCTTTTGGATCAATCTATAAAAGAGTTCGTACTAGAATAACACCTTAAGACACAAATCAACCAAAACCCTAATGTCACCTAGATACTCCATTGTCACCTCAAGTATCCGTGGGCATGATTATACGATATGCATCACACAATCTCAGATTCATCCAACCAACACAAAGTACTTCAAAGAGTGCCCCAAAGTTTCTACCAGAGAGTCAAGAACGTGTGCCAACCCCTATGCATAGGTTCATGGGCGGAACCCGCAAGTTGGTCACCAAAACATACATCAAGAGGCACGTGAAATCCCATTGTCACCACAGATAAGCACGGCAAGACATACATCTAGTGTTCTCATAAAAGACTCAATCCGATAAGATAACTTCAAAGGGGAAACTCAATTCATCACAAGAGAGTAGAGGGGGAGAAACATCATAAGATCCAACTACAATAGCAAAGCTCGGGATGCATCAAGATCGCGCCATAGAGGGAACACGAGAGAGAACACGAGAGAGAGAGAGATCAAACACATAGCTACTGGTACATACCCTCAGCCCCGAGGGTGAACTACTCCCTCCTCATCATGGAGAGCGCCGAGATGATGAAGATGGCCACCGGTGATGGATTCCCCCTCCGGCAGGGTGCTGGAACGGGCTCCCGAGAGGTTTTAGGTGGCTACAGAGGCTTGCGGCAGCGGAACTCCCGATCTATCTTGATATTCGGTGGTTTTAGGGTACGTGGGGATATATAGGCGAAAGAAGTCGGTCGGGAGGTGCTCGAGGGGCCCACGAGACAGGCGGGCGCGCCCAATAGGGGGGCGGGGGCGCCCTCCTATCTTGTGGCCTCCTCGAGGATCTTCTGACGTGAACTCCAAGTCTCCCGGATCATATTCTTCCAAAAAATCATGCTGCGGAAGGTTTCATTCCGTTTGGACTCCGTTTGATATTCCTTTTCTTTGAAATACTGAAACAGGCAATAAAACAAGAATATGGGCTGGGCCTCCGGTTAGTAGGTTAGTCCCAAAAGTAATATAAAAGTGTATAATAAAGCCCATAATCATTCAAAACAGATAGTAATATAGCATGAATGCTTCATAAATTATAGATACGTTGGAGACGTATCACACACCCCTCTCGATCAACAGGACCCCCGTTTCGACCGTAGGAGGTCCGTTTCCTCCGTTTTGCGGTACGCCACACCCCTCCCGATCAACAAGACCCCGTTCCGAACGTAGGAGGTCCGTTTCCTCCATTGTGCGGTACGCCAGGCCTCGTTTCCATTGCCTGTTCCGTCCAAGCCCTCCCGATGAACACGACGACGCATTCCGTTTCGACCCAGCCGGTTGGCTCCCACGCGTTCCGTTGCCTCCCGATGAACACGACGCATTCCGTTGCCTCCCCATGAACACGACGCATTCCGTTGCCTCCCCATGAACACGACGCATTCCGTTGCCTCCCCATGAACACGACGACGACGTTGTTTCTCCGTTCCGACCTAGCCATGTACACGAGCCCTCGCCATACGTATGCGCGAGTAGGCGTTCGAGACCCCGCCCGTATGTACACATACATGGCCGTATTTTCTTTCTTGCAACCTGGCCGTTGTACGTACGTGTACATGCTACGTGCGCGGCTCTACTACGACAAGTGCGCGCCTCTACTACGACACGTGCGCGCCTCTACATCGACCGGTGTACGCATACACGTTCGCGACCGAATGACAACGCTACATACGCGACCAGGTGGGTCCCGACCGAGCTCTTCCTTGCTCGCAAAGATGTAGCTGGTGGGTTCCCAGCAGTCGGGGCGAATCGTTTTTGCCGGACGCACTTCCTTGCGTGCGAAGATTTATTGGCGGTCCCAGCAGAGTGGGGCGAATCGTTTTTTGCTGGACGCACTTTCTTGCGTGCGAAGATGTAGCCGATGGGTCCCGATGGTCGGGGCTTAATCGTTTTTTTGCCGGACGCACTTCCTGCGTGTGAAGATGAAGCTGGTGGGTCCCAGCAATGTGGGGAAATGTTTTTCCGTGAAATACAAATGGCCCGTCCGTGGGTCCCAGCTTTCGGTGGAGGAATCATTATTTTCCGCGTAATAAGGAGGCACTTCCTTCTTTGTGGCCGTGGACCCGGTGTCGGCCTCTCCACGTATAGTCCACATCGATGGAAGCCATTCCTTGACCATATTGACCACGCCACCGAGAGCACCAGGCGGTGGACGACGGCGAGCCTAGGAAGGGGACGACGCGGAGCCGGGAAGACGCAGCGACAGTGGATGCCCACGCGTAGAGGAGTATGAGGGTTCACTCGTTCGGCTGCGGTGTGAGGCTGTCGTCGTGGCAGAATAACAGGGGGTGTGGGTACATAGAGGGATGGCCTGGCCGGTGATGGGAGTAGTAGGGGGTGGTGAGGCCTCCGTGGCATCACAGCTGGCCACGGGTGGCAGGAGCAGGCGGCACGACCGGCGCTGCTTTGGGCGGCTGGAGCAAGAAGACCAGAGGTTGAAGAAGCACTACGGCCGTTGGATGGACATCGACGTCCTTTGGAGCTAGAATCGTTCATATATTGACTAAAGTTGACAAAGGCCTCCGTCCAGTCAACTTAGTAGGCCCTAAGTCAGCCTCCCACCAAGGTGGGTCCCAGCTAGCAGGGGTATTCATTTTTTGTGCGTAATAAGGAGGCACTTCCGGTGGGTCCGAAGTGACAATGAAGTGCGTTTTTTCATGAAATCTGATGTCTGTGGGTCCCAGCAGTCAGGGGGAAACGTTTTTTCGCGAAATACTGGTGGCCCGTCCGATGGGTCCCCGCTGTCAGGTGGAGGAATAATTATTTTCCGTGTAATAAGGAGGCACTTCCTTGCGGCTGCCGTGGACCCAGCTGTCAGCCTCTCCACGTACAGTACTCTTCCGATGGAAGTCGGTCGTTGACCACATTGACCACGCCACGCCGAGAGCACCACGGCGGTGGACGACGGTGAGGCCTAGGAAGGGGACGACACGGAGCCGGGGAAGACGCGGCAGTGGAAGCCCACGCGGAGAGGAGTACGAGGGTTCACCGGTTCGGCTGCGGTGTGAGGCTGTCGTCGCCGCAGAATAACAGGGGGTGTGGGTGAGTAGAGGGATGCCCTGGCCAGCGGTGGGAGTAGTAGGGGCGCTGAGGCCTGCACGGCAGCACAGCCGACCACGGGAGGCGGGAGCAGGCGGTCCCGCCGGCGCTGCTTTGGTGACTGGAGCAAGAAGATCAGAGATTGAAGAAACACGACGGCCGTTGGATTGACATCCAACGGTTACGTCTGCTAGAATCGTTTGTTGACGTATATAATAACTAAAAAATCTTGCATCTGGCGTCAACTAAACAGGCCCACAAGTCAGACCACTCCCTCTTTTATTAATAATTTATATATAGCTGATGGCAACTTCTTATGCAATTTATTGCGATCGTATTTTTAGTTGGCGGGGCCAATTTCGCATATTTCGTGGGTTTCAAACTATTTTAATACCGAAATGTCGAGCCAGATTTAAAGTACTTTGAAGATATATTTAAATTAGGTTAATGCCCAGTGAAATAGGAATCTAAAAATGTGAAAAAAAATCAGAAATTATAAAGTAATTGCCAATTTGTCATCTGTTTTTATATTTACAACCCATTTCATATTACTTTCAAGATTTGCAGGCGTATTGAAAGAGTTGCAGCCCATTAGGGCGTAGAAAAATAAGTAGGCCTGGATTGGGTATTCTTCAGAAAAAATAAACTGGGCTCATTTTCACAAAGAAAAAATAGCTGAGCTGGTCACATGGTGAACATAAAATATAAGCCTAGGCTAGACGGGCGACAACCCAGTTCAAACCCTGCTCCATCTCAACAATACTAAACAAAAAAAATACTGCTCGAGTAGCTACGTCCCAGGTGTCAGCCGATCTTGTGTTGTTCTCTTGTCTATTGACTATATAAGCTCACAATGTCGTGGGTCCCAGATGTCAGGAAAACACTAGGAGGAAGCATTTTATTTTTCCATACGCTGACTGGTGGGCCCCTCATCATCCTCTCCACGCATTTACGCCGATTCCTGTTGTTTGTTGACCATGTTGACAACGCGAGAGGGCGGCACCCGGGCGAAGCGCACTAAAGCACGCAGAGGACGGCGTTAACGATTTAGGAGGCGGTGGGGGCGGCGATCGTCGCCGAGGCGCAGCCAGACCGTGGGGAGGCGGAAGAAGGCGTTTCCCGCGGCGCTGGTTTGGTTTTTGGCGGTGGAGGAAGACAGATCAAGAAACACGATGACTATAAAAAGGTATGAGTACTTAACAACCTTAACTGAAACCAGCAGGGGCACTTAACAACCAAAGCTGAAAGAAGTATGAGTACTTATACAAGTTCAACCGTACAAAGCACGCCTCGAACAATGCTACTTTGCCTACAGTTAACCAAGGGTGAGGCTGCCAAGCCCCAGGACAAGGCCCAGGCGCCACCCCGCGCATCCACAACCTTCTGAAAGCGGCTTCATCTCGCAACGTGGTCAATAAATAGGATATTCGCTTTAGAGCCATGGAAAAGCATGAACATAATCTTCTGTCCTATTCTCCAAGATGGACGGGCCTTCATTATTTGAGACCACCCATGAATAAGTATCTTTTCACCTCCAAGGGGAATTGAGTAGGTCGACATAAACATCATGTTGTGACCAAGCGCAAGTCCGACCCGACCATGGTGGGAGCATCGTATAGGAACAATAGAATTGGCAGTTCTGTTTCAAGAAGATCACTGGCAGTAAAACTGTGTAGAAGCAATAGTTTATGAACAACATATATAACAGAAAACAGCTCGTACCATAAGTTTCTCGACACAGTTGGACCTGTTCAACGAGTGCATCTATCCCACGTGGCCTTCCACCATTGAAACGCCCCACAAGGACCTCAAGACAATCAATAAAGTGTAGGAACTTGTGGATGTCGATCCAGTCAACTTCAGTGCCATTAGTAACAGCCGAGTTATTACAGAGTAACAAACGAGAAGACTGCTTAACTCTGAAAAAACCTACACGTGCCACCAATTATAAGAAAATTTTAGTTTGAAGTAGCATCTTCGTGAGAGATTCGTTGCTACTTCTAAAGTTAAATTGTGATTAGTTAGACAGAATAGGTGGATTAAGAAGTAATCGAGGCAATAAGCAAGAACCAGATACAAAACTAACACGGATGAACAATTGGAACGACGTCGGGGTGGAAGATTGCAGTGAAGATGAGACCAGGTTCTGCTATTTCCATCAACATTCGTGCGCCAACTTTCAGTCTGTAACACTTGAGAAAGTTTATCCAAGTTCGGCCATAAAACCCCCACCCTCCCGGATAGAAAAGAGGATTCTAGGAACATACTGTGCACGTTTCAAAATGCTGTGTTAGGATGAGAAGGAACAAGTGTGGCGTCTCGCCGAGGGCGCAACAATCTGTAGGGTACTCACACTTTGTGCACTGCAAATGAAACACACTAGATTTAGTAGGAAGAAAAATGCATCAACGGCGGCGGCTGCCATCCTAGGATTACCTGCGACCAAGGGACTTGGATTTATCAGGGATGGATGAAGAATTCGTACCTGGTTCTCCATGAGAAAACCCTATGCAATCGCCGAGCGGGGGTTTTCTCTGAACAAGCAGACGAGGGAGAAGGGGATCCAGGCCGAGTGAAATATTGCCGCTTCGTCTGTCCAACTTACTGCTAAAGCTAGAAGGGGGGGGGGTTGTGATTTGACAGTTCATTGGGCATTACCGCGGCGCTACGACCGGGGTGTGTTTACCGTGAAGTTGTGCACTCTAATTTGTGCATATGGCACGTGGACCCTTTTGCCAGTTGCCCCACATATCAGCGAAAGGAAGTAGAAAGACAGGAGTAACTAGTTACACATAAATATATTTTTTGACAGAGAGATACTCCCTCTGTACAGAAATATACAAATCTTTTATATCACAGGATCACCTTGCTGAGAAATATACTCCCTCTGCAACGCACGGGCATTATGGGGGTTCAGCTTTTTTTATGGGGGTTCAGCTGAGAATATAATACTCAGGTAGGCTCACAATTCTGGACTTTGGGCCGCAGGCCGACCCTGCATGTTTGGGGGCCCATGTGTTCTACCTCAGCGCTTTTCATATTGCAAGTGATCGGTACGACGTTGGTTTTAGACGCTGTCGCAAGGCGAATACACAAAATTGAATAAAGCACGACAGCTGTAGGAATGAAATCGAACGACAATTCCTAACTAGCTATCAGAGTTGCAATTCTATCAACGATATACCATGTGATAAATAATACTGTCGTACTACTTATACACACAGGACACTTGTTTCACCATGCCAGATTATTACATCAAAATCTCTCGGAGGATAGATCAGTTCGGCAGTTGCGTGCTACTACTGAAGAATTTCGAAGTTGATCTGGACCAGCTCTCCTTGCCGAGAAAGTTCGATTTTGACATCATCCCCTACCGCAAGATATGATTTAGATTTGAACCTTGACCATCCTTTAGCATCAATCATCATGCGACTATCCTTTGTACTTATGGTATATTGAGCAGGTTCATTCACACCAAGGCTGCGCATGGTAAGAGAAACTTGGCCGCGGTCGCCTGGATTGTTGAACGACTCCCTCATTGCTCTAGGAATTCTCTGTTTGCAAACAAGAAGACATACTGAGTGAGTCCTGGATTAGGGGGTGTCCGGATAGTCGGACTATAACATTAGGCTGGACTCCTGGACTATGAAGATACAAGATTGAAGACTTCGTCCCGTGTCCGGATGGGACTTTCCTTGGTGTGGAAGGCAAGCTTGGCGATACGGATATGTAGATCTCCTCCCATTGTAACCGACTCTGTGTAACCCTAGCCCTCTCCGGTGTCTATATAAACCGGAGGGTTTTAGTCCGTAGGATGAACAACAATCATACCATAGGCTAGCTTCTAGGGTTTAGCCTCTCTGATCTCGTGGTAGATCTACTCTGTACTACCCATATCATCAATATTAATCAAGCAGGAGTAGGGTTTTACCTCCATCGAGAGGGCCCAACCTCGGTAAAACATCGTGTCCCTTGTCTCCTGTTACCATCCGCCTAGACGCACAGTTCGGGACCCCCTACCCGAGATCTGCCGGTTTTGACACCGACGTTTGTGCTTTCATTGAGAGTTCCGCTGTGCCGTCGCCATCAGGAAGGATGCCTCATCCCGTCTTTAAAGACGGCACTGTTGCTAAAGGAGTTTTGGCTATCGGCCAAACTCTCCGGCTAGGCGGTTTTCTTATGAACGCCTGTTCGGCCGCCGCGCCGACGATGACTTCTCGGGTCATCGAAAGCAATCTTCACGTCAACTCGGAACTCGCCGAGCAGTTAGATCCGACGGAGCTCTCTTTCTTAAACGAGCTCTTGGATCGCATTGCCATACTCGAGTCGCCATGCATCACGATCAGATTGGGCATAAACTCGATTCGAGAGAGATTAACTCTCCCTGTGTCACCCATCACGTTGCGGTGGTGGAGGAACAATCGCAAGCCTTCATCTATCTTAAGGACTAGTTATGTCCGGATTCCCGATCCTCCAAGCTGGATACCCGCGGAGGGGAGGACGCCACTCAAGCCCACGAACCTAAAGTCGCAGCAGCGGGCTAGATTCATTGGACAACATCCAAGAACCAGAGCTTCCGAGTTCGAAACCCCTTGGCCTCGAGTCTCAGATTGGGCGAGGTTCGGATTTAATTCCACCCGCCCACCCAAACATAAGCGATCTATCCCAAATTCGCAAGAGCCCGCAGAAAAGCGATACACCATTATCGGGCCGATTCCTCCTGGTCATGAACAGGATAAAGGACTGCCGCGAGAAGGATGCGATTTCATTCTTACGCAATAATTGCACGGACAACGGAATCTTCAACGCCATAAGTCACCGTGGAAATTACACGCCGCTGACTTGGCGCCCATAGTACGAAAGTCTTGGCGATGGAAGCGCACGAACACCGAAATAGAATTTTGGGACAATCCGCCCTGAATACAACCCCAGTCCGAAATAAAAGGGTGCATAATCGCCAGGCACCTAGGTTAAACACCAAAAAGCAAAAACCCTCTATAGGGCATGGAACCGTACTGTAGGGATGGCTCAATGGACCCTGTAAAATTCATAGTACAGAGGGCGCCACACAACCTCATAGCCTTAGAGCATGTTGGATACTCTGGCAGGTGGCCAGAAGTGGCGAAGAGCTTCTAACTCCAGAATCCATAGAGCACCAGCCCAGGGATACCAGTACGGTATTAATAGTGCTCGAATCTTTCGCATCAAATAATATGCAGAAACGAACACTCCGCAGCCTTACCGAAGTCTACCAAGTAGCAACAATAAACCCATGGAGTGACACGGCTATTACCTTTAATGCCAGTGATGAACCTAAATTCCGAACAGCCCGAGCACCAGCCACATTGTTCCTCAGTCCAATAGTGGACGGCTTTCGCCCTACCAAGGTACTCATGGACGGTGGCAGCGGATTGAACCTCATTTACGAGGAAACTCTTCGAAAAATGGAAATAGACCGGAGCCGCATTGAGCGAAGCAGCACAACCTTTAGAGGAATAATCCCCAGTCGGGAAGCGTGTAGTACAGGAAAAATCACACTAGATGTGGTGTTCAGCACGCCGGATAATTACAGGTCCGAGGAGGTCACGTTCCAAGTGGCCCCGTTCAGCAGCGGATACCACGCTCTATTAGGGCGAGAGGCATTCACAATTTTTCAAGCTATACCCCATTACGGGTACATGAAGCTCAAAATGCCCAGGCCCAACGAAATCATCACTCTTGCTAGTGACCCGGACATAGCACTCCGCGCTGAAAATAAGACAGCCGCACTGGCCCTTGAGGCACTATCCTAAGCCCTAGCGGCCGAGGAACTGACTGCACTGCGCTCCACGGTGAACAGGGACGACGTGATACTCGACAAAAGATCCAAGTCCACCTCCTTTAAACCGGCGGACGAAATAGTCAAATTCCAAGTCCATCCAACGAACCCTACAAAACAGCCTCCATCGGGCGCAATTAAACCCCGACGAGACACCGTGACTACGAGAATTCCTACATAAAAATTGGGACATTTTGCCCGGCACCCTTCGACATGCCAGAATCCCACGCCGGCTGGCGAGCACAGCCTAAACATCCTAAAGGATTCAAGCCGACCAAGCGAGGCTCTTGGCGCTTCTCCGAACATAAGAGACAAGCCATGGGAGAGGAGCTAGCCAAACTACTGGAGGCCGGATTCATCAGAGATATAAAACATCCGGACTGGCTAGCAAACCTGGTGATGGTACCAAAGGACAAATCCTGGCGCCTATGCGTCGGTTTCAAGGACCTCAACAAGGCTTGCCCAAAGGATCCCTTCCCCCTCCCTCGCATCGACCAAATTATCGACGCTACCGCAGGACACGATTCATTGTGTTTCCTTGACGCATACTCCGGCTACCATCAAATTAAGATGGCAGAGCCAGACCAAGCCGCAATGGCATTCATCACCCCATACGGCCCATTCTGCTTCAACACAATGCCCTTCGGGCTCAAAAACGCCGCACAACATATCAGCGCATGATTCGTATATGTCCGCAAACCAGATCGGCAAAACAGTGGAGGCATACATAGATGACGTGGTCGTCAAAACCAAGCATGTCGAAACTCTAGTAGACGACTCGAGGCTCACATTCGATAACCTCCGAACATATGACATCAAGCTTAACCCGGAAAAATGCATTTTCGGCGTACCAGCCGAAAAGCTCTTGGGCTTCATTGTATCCAGTAGAGGAATTGAAGCAAACCCAGCCAAGATCCGAGCTCTGTCACAATTGGATATCCCAAAAGACCTGAAACAAATACAAAAATTGACCGGATGCGTGGCGGCTCTAAGCCGCTTTATCTCCCGCTTGGGAGAAAAGGCATTACCCTTTATCGCCTCCTCCGTGCAAGATCAACACTTCGAGTGGACGGATGCCGCCACGGCGGACTCAAGAAATAAAAGCCATATTGGCAACAAACCCGGCCTGTCGCGCTTAACATCGGCGAACCAATGCTATTATACATCGCGCAACTCATCAAGTTGTAAGCGCGATGTTCGTCGTCGAACAAGAAACGGACGGACACAAATACCCCCTTCAAAAGCCAGTTTACTACGTGTCCATTGTCCTCACTCCATGCAAGTCGCGGTACCCGCATTATCAAAAGATAGCGTATGCGGTATTTATGGCATCCCGGAAGCTGCGACACTACTTTCAAGAGTGTTCGATAACAGTAGCCTCCGAAGTACCTCTTAACGATATTATAAACAACCGCGACGCGACGGGCCGGATTGCCAAATGGGCCATTGAGCTCCTCCCGTTCGACATAACCTATAAGCCGCGGCAAGCTATTAAGTCACAAGTTTTTGTCGACTTCGTTGCCGAATGGACTGAAGCCGAACTCCCTAAAGAGCACAACACATATTCCAACTGGATCATGCACTTCGACGGCTCCAAAATGTTGGCTGGTCTGGGGGTTGGCGTCGTTCTGACGTCCCCAATAGGAGATACAGTTCAATACGTACTCCAGATAATGTATACGGACTCCAACAACGCAGCCGAATACGAGGCCCTTCTACATGGTCTCTGGATGGCAGTCTCCATGGGCATCCAACGCCTAGAGGTGCGCGATTCAACCTCGCGATATCCCAAATAAATGGAGACTTTGATGCCAAGGATCCGCAAATGGCAGCTTACGCAACGCCGCCCTAAAATGTCAGCTCGGTTCGAGGGGCTCAATTTCACCATATAGCCCGGAAAACAATCAGCAGCAGACGTCTTGGCACGCATTGGCGCAAAGCGCGATGCAGTCCCCCCCAACATTTTCTTGGAGAGGCTGTTCAAGCCATCCGTATTATGGGAAGGGGAATCGGAAATAACAGCCCGGACCCAACCGCACTGCCCGACACCGAACATTTTGACACAAACGGGAGGCTCTGCCAACGAAGTAACATCTTCAGCCCACGTAATAATAGCAGTCATTGCCCCGTGGACAGAACCATTCCTAGCCTACCTAACCAGGCAGGAACTTCCCGAGAACCAAAACGAGGCGCGCTGCATAGTGCGGCGATCTAAAGCCTATAAAGTCCATGAGGGAGAGTGAGGGAGTCCCGGATTAGGGGGTGTCCGGATAGCCGAACTATAACCTTTGGCCGGACTCCTGGACTATGAAGATACAAGATTGAAGACTTCGTCCCGTGTCCGGAAGGGACTTTCCTTGGCGTGGAAGGCAAGCTTGGCGATATGGATATGTAGATCTCCTCCCATTGTAACCGACTCTTTGTAACCTTAGCCCTCTCCGGTGTCTATATAAACCGGAGGGTTTTGATCCATGGACTAAAAACAATCATACCATAGGCTAGCTTCTAGGGTTTAGCCTCTCTGATCTCGTGGTAGATCTACTCTTGTACTACCCATATCATCAATATTAATCAAGCAGGAGTAGGGTTTTACCTCCATTGAGAGGGCCCGAACCTGGGTAAAAACATCGTGTCCCTTGTCTCTTGTTACCATCCGCCTAGACGCACAGCGGGACCCCCTACCCGAGATCCGCCGGTTTTGACATCGACATTGGTGCTTTCATTGAGAGTCCCTACGTGCGCCGCCATCGGGAAGGATGCCTCATCCCGTCTTTAAAGACGACATTGTTGCTAAAGGAGCTTTGGCTATCGGCCAAACTCTCCGGCTAGGTGGTTTTCTTATGACCGCCTGTTCGGCCGCTGCTACCGACGATGACTTCTCGGTCATCGGAAGCAATCTTCACGTCACTCGAACTCGCCGAAAGCAGTTAGATCCGATGGAGCTCTCTTCCTTAAACGAGCTCTGGATCGCATCGCATACTGGGAGTCGCCATGACTACGATCAAATTGGGCCTAAACCCGATCTGAGAGAGATTAACTCTCCCGGGTCACCCATCACGTTGCCGTGGTGGAGGAACAATGCGGCGACCCTTCATCTATCTTAAGGACTAGCTATGTCCGGATTCCCGATCTCTCCAAGCCGGATACCCGGGGAGGGAAGGACGACACTCAAGACCTTAACTTAGAATCAGGCAACGAGCTAGATTCATTGGACAACATCCAAGAATCCAAGCTGCCGAGTTCGGAAACTCCTTGGCCCTTGAGCCTCAGATTGGGTGGGGTCTCGGATCTAATTCCACCCACCCACCCGAACATAGGCGATCTATCCAAAATTAGGCAAGAGCCCGAGGAAACAGTACATCATTACTGGGCCAGATTCCTCCTGGTTATGAACAGGATAAAGGACTGCCGTGAGGAAGACGCAATTTCATTCTTCTGCAATAATTGCACGGACAAGGGAATCCTCAACGCCATAGGTCGCCGTGAAATTACACGCTTTGCTGACTTGGCGTCCATAGTACGAAAAGTCTTGCGATGGAAAGCGCTCGAAAACCAAGTAAGATTTTGGGACAATCCGCCCTCAATACAAACCCAATCCAAATAAAAGGGTGCATTATCGCGAGTCACCGGGTTAAACACCAAAAACAAAAACCCCTACGGGCATGGAACCAGATTGAGGGATGGCTCAACGGACCTGTAAAATTCATAGTACAGAGGGCGCCACACCAACTCATAGCCTTAGAGCATGTTGGATACTCCGGCAGGTGGCCAAAAGCGGCGAGGAGCTTCTAACCCCAGCATCCACAGAGCACCAGCCCAAGGATACCAGTACGGTATTAACAGTCTTCGAGACTTTTGCATCAAACAATATGCGAAAACAAACACTCCGCAGCCTCGCCGAAGTCTACCAAGTAGCAACAATAAATCCATGGAGTAACACGGCTATTACCTTTAATGCCAGTGATGAACCTAAATTCCGAACAGCCCGAGCACCAGCAGCATTGGTCCTCGGTCCAATAGTGGACGGCTTTCGCCTTACCAAGGTACTCATGGACGGTGGCAGCGGATTGAACCTCATTTATGAGGAAACCCTTCGAAAAATGGAAATAGACTGGAGCTGCATTGAGCGAAGTAGCACAACCTTTAGAGGAATAATCCCCAGTCGGGAAGCGTGTTGCACAGGAAAAATCACACGGGATGTGGTGTTCGGCACGCGGATAATTACAAGTCCGAGGAGGTCACGTTCCAAGTGGCCCCGTTCAGCAGCGGATACCACGCTCTATTAGGGCGAGATGCATTCACAATTTTTCAAGCTATACCCCATTACGGGTACATGAAGCTCCAAATGCCCGGGCCCAACGGAATCATCACTCTCGCTAGTGACCCGGACATAGCACTCCGCACCGAAAATAAGACAGCCGCACTAGCCCTTGAGGCACTATCCAAAGCCCTAGCGCCGAGGAACTGATCGCGCTTGCGCCCACGGTGAACAGGACGATGTGATACTCGATAAAAGATCCAAGTCCACCTCCATTAAACCAGCGATTTAAATAGTCAAATTCCAAGTCCACCCAACGGACCCTACAAAACGGCCTCCATTGGGGCACAATTAAACCCTGATGTGGGACGCCAGACTATGAGAATTCCTACGAAAATTGGGACATTTTTGCCTGGCACCCTTCAGACATGCCAGGAATCCCACGCCGGCTGGCCGAGCACAGCCTAAACCTCCTAAAAGGATTCAAGCCAGTCAAACAGGATCTTCGGCGTTTCTCCGAACCTAAGAGACAAGCCATGGGAGAGGAGCTAGCCAAACTATTGGAGGCCGGATTCATCAGAGATATAAAACATCCGGATTGGCTAGCAAACCTGGTGATGGTACCAAAGAAGGACAAATCCTGGCGCCTATGCGTCGATTTCAAGGACCTCAACAAGGCTTGCCCAAAGGATCCCTTTCCCCTCCCCTGCATCGACCAAATTATCGACGCTACCGCAGGACACGATTCATTGTGTTTCCTCGACGCATACTCCGACTACCATCAAATCAAGATGGCAGAGCCTGACGAACCCGCAACAACATTTATCACCCCATACGGCCCATTCTGCTTCAACACAATGCCCTTCGGGCTCAAAAACGCTGGCGCAACATATCAGCGCATGATTCAGACATGTCTGGCAAACCAGATCTGCAAAACAGTGGAGGCATACGTAGATGATGTGGTCGTCAAAACCAAGCATGTCGAAACTCTAGTAGATGACTTGAGGCTCACATTCAATAATCTTCGAACATATGACATCAAGCTTAACTCGGAAAAATGCGTTTTCGGTGTACCAGCCGGAAAGCTCTTGGGCTTCATTGTATCTAGTAGAGGAATTGAAGCAAACCCAGCCAAGATCCGAGCTCTGTCACAATTGGATATCCCAAAGGACCTCAAACAAATACAAAAATTGACTGGATGCGTGGCAGCTTTAAGCCGCTTTATCTCCCGTTTGGGAGAAAAGGCATTACCCCTCTATCGCTTCCTCCGGCGCACCGAACACTTCGAGTGGACGGATGCCGCCACGGCCGGACTCGAAGAAATAAAAGCCATATTGGCAACAAACCCGGTCCTGACCGCGCCCAACATGGGCGAACCAATGCTATTATACATCGCCGCAACTCATCAAGTTGTAAGCGCGGTGCTCGTTGTCGAACGAGAAACAGACGGACACAAGTTTCCCCTTCAAAAACCAGTCTACTACGTGTCCATTGTCCTCACTCCATGCAAGTCACGGTACCCGCATTATCAAAAGATAGCATACGCGGTGTTTATGGCATCCCGGAAGCTGCGACACTACTTTCAAGAGTGTTCGATAACAGTAGCCTCCGAAGTACCTCTTAACGACATTATAGACAACCGCGACGCGACGGGCTGGATTGCCAAATGGGCCATTGAGATCCTCCCGTTCGACATAACCTATAAGCCACGGCGAGCCATTAAGTCGCAAGTTTTGGCCGACTTAAATGGCGAATGGATCAAGTCGAACTCCCTAAAGAGTACGGCACATATTCCAACTGGATCATGCACTTCGACGGCTCCAAAATGTTGGCTGGTCTGGGGGCTGGCGTCGTTCTGGCATCCCCAACAGGAGATATAGTTCAATACGTACTCCAGATAATGTATACGGACTCCAACAACGCAGCCGAATACGAGGCCCTTCTACATGGTCTCCGGATGGCAGTATCCATGGGCATTCAACGCCTAGAGGTGCGCGGATTCGAACCTCGCGATATCCCAAATAAATGGAGACTTTGATGCCAAGGATCCGAAAATGGCAGCTTATCGCAACGCCGTCCTAAAAATGTCAGCTCGGTTCGAAGGGCTCGAATTTCACCATATAGCTTGAGAAAACAATCAGGCAGCAGACTTCTTGGCACGCATTGGCGCCAAGAGCGATGCTGTCCCCCCCAATATCTTCTTAGAGAGGTTGTTCAAGCCATCCATAGTATGGGAAGGGGAGTCCGGAAATAATAGCCCGGACCCAACAGCACTGCCTAACACCGATAGTTCTGACACAACTGGAGGCTCTGCCAACAAAGTAACATCTTCAGCCCATGTAATAACGGCAGTCATTGCCCCATGGACGGAAACATTCCTAGCCTACCTAACCAGGCAGGAACTCCCCGAGGACCAAAACGAGGCACGCTGCATAGTGCGGCGATCTAAAGCCTATAAAGTCCATGAGGGAGAGCTTTATAAGAAAAGCACGACCGGAGTCCTTCAAAGGTGTATCTCCGAAGAGGAAGGGCGGAATCTTCTGGCTGAAATTCATGCCGGACTCGGCGGGCACCACGCGACAGCCCGGGCCCTTGTAAGCAAGGCCTTCCGTACATGATTTTATTGGCCGACGGCCCGGGCAGATGCTCAGGACTTAGTCCAACGATGCGTTGGTTGCCAGCTCTTTGCTAATCAAAGCCACATGCCACCCACCGCACTCCAAACTATACCCATCACCTGGCCCTTTGCGGTCTCGGGGCTTGACATGGTTGGAACCCTTAAAGGAGGAACCCACAAGCAAAAATACCTACTGGTCATGGTGGATAAATTCACCAAATGGATAGAGGCCAAGCCTATTAAGACGTCCAAATCCGGACCGGTGATAGACTTCATATCAGGGGTCGTACACCGTTACGGAGTCCCACATAGCATCATAACTGATAATGGCACGAACTTCACGGCCGACGAGGTCAAACTCTGGTGCAAAAACATGGGCATCAAGCTCGACTATGCTTCAGTCTATCACCCTCAAACTAATGGTCAAGTCGAGCGAGCAAATGGTCTAATCATGAGAGGCATCAAACCCAGATTAGTGTGGTCCCTCAAGGAATCTAACACGCACTGGGTAGAGGAGCTCGACTCCGTACTCTGGGGGCTGCGGACCATGCCGAATCGCACCACCGGATTCACACCATTCTTTATGGTATACGGCGCAGAGGCAGTTCTGCCCTGCGATATAATTCTTGACTCACGTCGCGTGCGCATGTACGAAGAAAGAGAAGCCGAGCTCGATCGGCAGGACAGTTTGGACGCCTTGGAGGAGGAGCGTGACGTGGCAAAAGCCCTGTTCCGATTCTATCAACAAAGAGGCTCAAGATATCAAAGCAGTAGAAGTACGGGCCAAAACTTACAATGTTGGCGAAGTTAGTTCTACGCTCCGGACAAGAAAAGGACAAACTCAAGCCCAAATGGGAAGGTCCCTTTATTATCGACCAAGTCCCGACCGGTGGAGCGCATCGTCCGCGAGATGTATCGGATAACCGACTCGAGCCGAACCCATGGAACGCAGCCCGTCTCCGAAGATTCTACGCCTAGCGCCGGATTCTGAGTTCGTCTCCTTCCTCTGTCTATTTTTTACACATTAGCTATCTTATATTTTTCTCCTTCTCCCTCTTTTTCTCTTACAGCCTTTAAAGGCTCGTTCACGCATTGTGCGCACACACTTGACGCGCTATCCATGCTCATTATACCTGGGGGCTTCTTTAACAGAAGCTTATTTGTAAGGGCATTACGCCTAACACATGTGTAACGCTTCCGCATGTACCTTTTATTCACCATTATATGCATCGATATGACTTAAGTTTTGGCCAAGCTGGGTTGCCTCGCTCCCGTGGCTTACCCCCACGCTCTCGATTGTTCGGCTAGGTGGTAAAGGGAGCACCTCTGCGATTGTTACTGCCGGGTCAGCCGGATGTGTACCTCAGACTGGGTGAAGCCGAAAGCTAGCGTTCTTAAGGGAATATTCGGTCGGTGAACTAAAGAGGATTTCTCACTTATTTATTTATCTGCCCCCAGATGCTTTTCTGCTTTTTTCGCAGTCCGAACATGCACTTTAAGGCATGCCTCCCAGGGAAAGGAACCCCTAACGGAACTATTCTCCATGGAAGATGTTTCTTACTAACCATGTAATATAACATAACTAGTTGGGCACTTGTCTGTTCAAGCACTAATGACCCCTACGCCTGGTCTCCACGCATGCACCGGTTCTTACATAACCATGAGGGTATTCGGACACACTCCATACTATAGGGTCCCGAGGTTGAAGCCAAAAGGTCCGCCATGACAAACGATCTACAATCCGGCTAGAAGGCATTTTTACATGTCATCTTCAATTACATAGTCAATTTGACTGGGTGTATTCCTCCTCAATACCATCTAATAGGCTGTCTAGTTTACATCCTGTTGGGAATACTTTATGCCAATTCTACTTGGCCGCACACTAAGCTCAAAGGATCTCCTTCCCATCGGGCACCACAGGTCCGACTCGCCATGTGGTTTGGGTCAGCCTTCGTACCAGCTGCCTTCACCATGGCCCAGCCTCCTGGCGCCTTGACGGCAAGCCGATATCTTCCATAATAGGAAGCGCCCGTGCTCCCTTAAGCCTCTCTCGCAAGCTCTCCAAGGCCTTCGGCAGGGAGACAGATGGCCACAAGGCTCGGGCGACGCTTTTCATCACCCGCCAACTCGTCGCATGCAGTTGCAAGAGCTCGAAGAAGGTCACCCGAGAACCGGCATTTCTCCGCAGGACGACACCGTGAGCATACCTACGAGACATAACTCGTTAGTCGACTTCCTCGCCAACTCTTTTTCAAGTTCGCTCAAGCACTTACTAAAATGCCGCGTGGAAGCCGTCGATTCTCCTTCACGGAGTCCGACACCGGGCACGAACATCCTTTAGTTCCTTGCCCAGCTGGGTGTTGGCATCTTGGAGATTATTCTTCTCTGCCTCACCCTCGTAGCACGCCTCGCCGCCTTTAACCGGCGCAAGAGTTGTTGCTTGTCCGGATCTACTCGCGCCATCTGCAATGATATTGTCGATTTACACACACGCCAGACTTCACAACATACTTATCTTCAAGCGTGAAATTACCGAGGGGTCTCTTGGCCTCGCCTCAGCTGCTAGTGCGGCCTCAAGTTGGGCTTTGCACTCTTCCAGCTCCTGGGACAGCTGGGTATTCTTTTTTGTAAGATCCTGAATAACAAATGATCCTTAAATGAGTTATTCTAACTATTTCAAGTCTCGAGGGCTACTGGTATATATAACCATCAAATTTTCTCACCCGTATGTCTTTCACATACTGCTCCGTGGCTCTGGCTAGACCATTTTGAGTGGCACAGAGGTGCGCATCTCCCGAATTGAAGGCATCCAATGCCACTTGGGAGAAACATGCGTCACGAAGAACTGTCCGACGACGCCTGTGATTCATGGCACTCTCCACCTCGGAATTGGTGGCAGATAGTCCGTCGGCATCGTCTGTCGGAGGAGTGTCTGACGCAGGCCTCATGTTCGCCTCCGCTTCTGGACTTGGCTTTGGAGCCTGGCTGGTGGAGGCTCGATTGGCAGCCTCTCCGGATATAGTTCGGCGAGCGCTCTTTTTCCTGAAGGGAGCACGAGCGTTAGTATACCTTCCGGGAATAAAACCTGGGAATAAGGCGGCATGCCATACCGTGGCGCCGTGGTCTCAATCTGACCGCACTTCTTTTCAGCTCTTTGGGCCTTGCTGCCCTTGTTGGCTAGCCACCGCAGTTTGGCCTTCCGCCTCAAGGGCTCCTCTGCAAAACACCATTGATATACGGTGATCAAAGATAAGCACGGAAGGATCATTTTTAAAGTATTGGGACTTCGATCTCAGTTACTTGTGAGGCTGGAAATATTCCGGGGTAATTGGCCGTAATGGCGACCAAGGCATTGTCGATGCTCAGTTGGTAAAATACCCCATCGATCAGCTCCACGGATATGTCCGGATCCTCTTGGGAGGCCGGATTGAGGGACCGTTCCGGATACTCGGGTTGTGGAGGTGGGCTGTTTATATCCTTTACGGCCCAGCGCAATTCCTGCGTCGAAATCACAGGGTAAGGTACTTAACTATGGGAATACGTAACGGATGGGCATAAAGAAGTGTCCACTTACCCAGCTTGGAGGAATATGCATGGAAAATCTGCCCTGTGGATTGACGCGGAGGAACTCCTCCTCTTCTCCCTTGTACAATGCGGACAAGGCCTTCGTCAGAGCAGCAATCGATCCCGGCCCCTTACGGCCGCAGCGGGTGGCATCATCCTCCCCGTTGAAATCCCACATGGGGTGGCCTCTATATCGAAGCGGCTGCACCCCGTGATAATGCATGTGGCCATGACCCGATCATGGTCAGTCCGGAATGAGCTAATAATCTTATCCGCTCATCGTAAAGGACGCCCCGCTGTTTTCCTTCCGAGGGCTCCGTGGGCGCCACTTAGGCGCTTCTTCAAAGGAGCATTATTGAACTCAGGAAGGCCGATCCGAACAGGGTCCGGCAGGGGGACATCTTCTATATAAAACCATTCTGAAGGCCAGTCTTCGGGCGCCTTCTTTGGGGTTCCGAATAGATATACGGTCCCGGCGATGCGCCATAGTTCGGCTCCGCCCACTTGATATATCGACCCCTCCTGAGAACGGGGCACAAGGCAAAACAGCTTCTTCCACAGTGAGAAATGAGCCTCGACGCCCAAGAACAGCTCGCAAAGGGCTATGAAGCCCACAATATGCAATATGGAGGCAAAGCGAAGGTTGTGCAGGTGAGGGCGAGAACTCCAGAGCCCCGGAGAAACGGATGAATTGGAAACCGAGCCCTCTTATTAAGTAAGGGACAAGGCATACCCGCCTCCTTTGAGGGATTGGGGACGCCTCCACCTGCTTTCCGCCATTATAGGTGGCGAGTCCGCTCGAACCGGGACCATGAAGGCTGGGGAAGAAATCCCTTGGTTTGGAGCATCACTAGCTCATTTGCCAAGGGAGAACATCTCTCCCAATCTCTAGGATGAGGGCTGGAGGGCGAGAGGAGGAGCTGCTCGATCGCCATGATGGAATGGATTTTGTCGGATGCGCCCGATGAATGCTCATGAAGGGAAGATGGTGTGATTCGGATCTAAATCCTCGTCTCTTTTATAAGGCAGCTTATTTGCGCAGCTAGGGGGGTAAAAGTAAAAATACCCTGGCTTTTCGCATTCGTTTGACACGTGGAAGACGGCCATTATTGGGCATGGAAGCCAAGGAGCACAATATTCACGAGGAGCCGAACACTATTCAACAGGTACACAGAATTTGGAGAAGAACCCGCCTTGCAATGCCGAAAACAAATCTGCGCGCCGGACTCATCGTCATTGAAGCCTGGTTAGGGGGCTACTGAGGGAGTCCCGGATTAGGGGGTGTCCGGATAGCCGAACTATAACCTTTGGTCGGACTCCTGGACTATGAAGATACAAGATTGAAGACTTCGTCCCGTGTCCGAAAGGGACTTTCCTTGGAGTGGAAGGCAAGCTTGGCGATACGGATATGTAGATCTCCTCCCATTGTAACCGACTCTGTGTAACCCTAGCCCTCTTCGGTGTCTATATAAACCGGAGGGTACCGTAGGACGAACAACAATCATACCATAGGCTAGCTTCTAGGGTTTAGCCTCTCTGATAATAAATGATCCTTAAATCAGTTATTCTAACTGTTTCAAGTCTCGGGGGCTACTGATATATATATATAATCATCAAATTTTCTCACCCGTATGTCTTTTACATACTGCTCCGTGGCCTTGGTTAGACCATTTTGAGCGGCACGGAGGTACGCATCTCCCGAGTTGACGGCGTCCAATGCCTCTTGGGAGAAACAAGCGTGGCGATGAACTGTCCGGCGGCGCCTGTGATTCATGGCACTCTCCACCTCGGAATTGGTGGCGGACAGTCTGTCCACATCCTCTGTCGGAGGAGCGTCCGACGCACGCCTCGTGTTCGCCTCTGCTTCTGGACCTGGCTTTGGAGCCTGGCTGGTGGAGGCGTGATTGGCAATCTCTCCGGATATAGTCCGACGAGTCCTCTTTTTCCTAAAAAAAAGAGAGCACGGGCGTTAGTATGACACATAAGAATAATACCTTGGAATAAGGCGGCGCGCTTATGCTGCGCCGGTGCCTCACCTGCATCGTGTCTCTTTAGCCTGCCCGCCTCGCATGTCCCTTGTTGGCTAGTCGCCGCAGGCTCGGTATTCCGCCTCGAGATCCTCCCCATAAACACCATTGGTATACGGTGATAAAAAAGCACGGGCGGATCATCTTCAAGTATTAAGACTTCGGTCTCGACATTTGTGAGGCGTGGAGCAGTCCAGATAATCGGCTGTAATAGCCACCAAGGCATTGTCGATGCTCGGTTGGTAAAATACCCCATCGATCAGCTCCACGGATATGTCCGATCCTCTGGGAGGCTCGATTGAGGGACCGCCCGGATCCTCGGGTTGTGGAGGATGGCTGTTTATATCCTTTACGGCCCGGCGCAATTCCTACGTCGAAATAACAAGATAAGGTACTTGACTATGGGAATATGGAACGGATGGGCAAAAAAGAAGTGTCCGCTTACCCAGCTTGGAGGATTGTACATAGAAAATCCGCCCTGAGAATTGACGTAGAGGAACTCCTCCTCTTCTCCCTTGTACAAAGTGGGCAAGATCTTCATTAGAGCGGCATTCGAGTCCGGCCCCTTACGGCCGCAGCAGGTGGCGTCATCCTCCCCATTGAAATCCCACATGGGGTGGCCTCTATACTGAAGCGGCTGCACTGTGACGCCCGGGTAATTAAGCTACAGTAATCCGCACTAATGATGCCACGTCACCTCGGTTACTGTTGACAAATCTCGCGTTAGTTCAAATCCGATTCCAAATTCAAATTCAAAACAAAGTCAAACAATAAAAATTTTCAGATATTAAAACTAAAGTGTTCGGGTGGTTCCAAATAATTCATAAGTAATTATGGTGGAGGAATCACACTTTTATAAAATGTTTAGATACTCTAAAATGAATAAAACAGAGCAAATACAATTATTTAAGTGCTTTAAAATTAATAAACATTTTCAAAACTAATTTGTTATAAGTAATAAACTATTGTGACAAATGGCATAAATTGTAAAATCTATTTAGGTGCCACTTTAGTAAATTGCTAAAACTAAAATAAAATAGAAAAGTAAAAAGGTAAAATAATAAAAGGTAAAGACAAAAGAAAAGAAGAGAGAGAGAACCACCCCACCTGGGCCAGACGGCCCATTGCTTGCTTGCCAGCGGGCTCAAACCGGCCCAGCCGCCTCATTCCACCAAACCCCCGTCAACCCTAACCGATCGAACCCCCACTCCCACTCGCCTCGATCCCCCACTCCCTCTCGCCCTCCCCGCGCCACCCACAAGGGGAGGCGAGGTCCCCGACCTCCTCCGGTCCCAAAGGACCAGGTCCGGCCGCCTCCGCCGCCTCGAAAGCACCATCGCCGCCCGGCTCCTCACCACCGCCGCTCGACAACCCCGCCGCGCTTCACACGATACATCGAGCCGCCGCCGCTCGGCCGCCATTGCCACACGGCGACCACTCGCCGGACGCCTCGTCGCCTCCTCCTCGCCGCCTCATCTCCGCTATCCTCCTCGACCCCACCGCCCGCCCTTCAAACCCCGTGAGGCACTCTCCCTCTCCCCCCCGATCGCGCCCGCCGGCGCTCGCCGCCGCCCTAACCCTCCGCGGTCACGCCGCTTCGTTTCCTCTCCTCTCCGGCGCCTTCAACGCGCTCGCCAACTCCCCACGACCACCGACCCTCTGCCCGTCTCAAGATCTCTCGCGCCGACGACGGCAGGCTCCGGTGTTTCGCCGCACCACGGCGCCGACGCCCGGGGCCTTCCTGTCGCCGGCTCCACGCCGTCATGTCATGAGCCCCCTCCTCGCGCCCGTCGCCGCCCCGGGCCCCCTCAGCACGTTCTCCTTCGCCGGGGCCCAAACCCCCACCACCGTCGCCTCGCCCGCTGCGCCCGGCCGGTCGCGCCGTGGTTGCGACCTCTCCGCCACCGTCGTGGCTCGGCCGCCTGACCCCGCTGGCCTCGGCTGGCTTGGCGCCCGCAAGGCCCCTCCTGGTGCGCCTGAACGGCATCGCTCGACGCCTGCGTTGCCTGCTTGCCCCTGGGGGTTAATGACATGGGGCCCCCACCCCCCATCAACGCTTATTTTTATTAACACAGGAATAAAAATAAAATGAAAATGAATTAAAACTAGTTAACTAATTAATTAATTAATTAATTAATTAAGTAATTAATTAATCTAATTAATTTCGATTAATTAACCCTAATCATTAATTAACCTAATTAACTAATGTTAATTAAATCGATTAGGTAATTAGATATTAGAGAATGACATGCGGGACCCACCGTCGTGGTTGACTCAATCAACCCTGTTGACTGCTGATGTCAAGATGACATCATGCCGATGTCATAAATGCATTTTCGAAATTAATTAAATAATTAATTAAATTCCAGAAATTAATAAAATCTTTTAAAATCATATCTTTTAACCGTAATCCGGATTAAAATATTTTCAACATGAAAGTTACTCGTAACGCACGAGACTAATCCGGATACGCAATCCGCTCGCCCACCACACACCCCTAACCTATCGAACCTGCAAACTTTCCTCTCGGTTCATCCGTCTCGACAGACGTCTCGAACCGGAAAACTTCCTGATGTTTCCCCTCAACCAAGACCCCTCATACCACGTTAGGGCACGCCTAGCATCGCCTCTTGGCATGTCATGCATCGATATGCATCTGTTTACTTTGTATTCATTGTTTCTTCCCCTCTCTCTCTCGGTAGACTACGAGACCGACATTTGCGCTGGCCGGTTCGACCACGGTGTTGATTTAACCCCTCTCTCTTGCAGAGCAACCAGGCAAGCCCCCTTGATCACCAGATATCGCCTACTCTTTCTATACCGCTTGCATTAGAGTAGTGTAGCATGTTATCGCTTTCGCTAATCCTATCTTCGCGCATAGCTTTGTCCTTGTTACTATGTTGTTACCTTTACCGCAATCCTATATGCTTAGTATAGGATGCTAGTGTTCCATCGGTGGCCCTACACTCTTGTCCGTCCGCCATGCTATATTATCGGGCCGTGATCACTCGGGAGGTGATCACGGTATATACTATATACTTTACACTATTACATTACCCGTGGTACTGTTCGAGATGGGGGCTGAAAGGACGGGTGGCGCCATCCCGGTAGAGGTGGGCCGGGTTCCCGACGGCCCCGATCGATACCTTGTGGCGGAGCGACAGGCAGGTTGAGACTACGGGTGAGAGGTGGGCCTGGCCTGTTCGGCGCTCATGTTACTTAACACGCTTAACGAGGTCTTGGTATTTGATCTGGGTTGGCTACGAGCTTATACGCACTAACCATCTACGCTGGAGTAGTTATGGGTATCCCGCCGTGGTATCACCGGTACTTCAGACGTCACGACGAGCGGCGGCCGGATTGGACTGAACGCTGTTGGGCTAGGTCTGCTTCCGGCCACAGACGAACGCGTGTGTGTGTTTCAGGCGATGGGCCTGCACCCTGCGCGCTTAGGTTTAGACCGCGTGTTGGCCTCTCTGTTGTGCCTAGGTGGGCTGCGACGTGTTGATCTTCCGCGGCGGGCATGACCCAGAAAGTGTGTCCGCCAAATGGGATCAAGCGGCTTTGGGTAAGATGGTGCACCCCGCAGGAAGTTAATCTATTCAATAGCCGTGATCTTCGGTAACAGGACGACTTGGAGTTGTACCTTGAGCTTATGACAACTAGAACCGGATACTTGATAAAACACACCCTTCCAAGTGCCAGATACAACCGGTGGTCGCTCTCGCTCAGGGATATGAGCAGGGGATTGCCGGGTAGGATTATTGCTATGTGATGTTATTTGGAGGACTTCCGTTGTCCTCTTCTGCCTGTTGCAAGACCGGTGTCCAGAAGCGTAGTCTTCGTTAAGACTAGCTATCCCCCTCTTATTCTGGCATTCTGCAGTTCAGTCCACTGTTATGGCCTTTACACATATATCCATGCATATGTAGTGTAGCTCCTTGCTTGCGAGTACTTTGGATGAGTACTCACGGTTGCCTTGTTCCCCCTTTTCCCCCTACCTCTACTCGATTGCTGCAATCAGACGATGGAGCCAGTGAGTCGACGCCACCGCCTATGACGACTACTACTCCGGAGGTGCTACTACTACTACGCAGCCCACCGACGACGACTCAGAGTGACCTAGGAGGATCCTGCAGGAGGCCTGCTCCTCTTCGATCTCAGATCCCGCTTTGTGCTAGCCATCTTATGGCACCTTGTTTAACTTATGTCCGTATTTCAGATATTGTTGCTTCCGCTGACTCGCCTATGATCGAGCACTTGTATTCGAGCCCTCGAGGCCCCTCGGCTTGTATTATGATGCTTGTATGACTTATTTTATTTGTAGAGTTGTGTTGTGATATCTTCCGTGAGTCTCGATCTTGATCGCACACATTTGCGCGCATGATTAGTGTACGATTGAATCGGGCGCCAAGTTGGTATCGAGCCGATCGCCTGTAGGAATCCCCTTCCACACTCCTTGGCAAGTCGAGTCTAGACATTGCAAAACTTTTACTAACTTGGCTGTGTGCCTTACGGGCCCACGCCGCCATTGGGTGGTATTAGGATCTTTTACTCCTCGACCCTTACGGGACTCAACTCTCTTCTATTCGGGTTAAATGAATTTGCTAAAACAACACTAACTTTAGGTTCTCGCAAGTACTTTGTCCCCGAGAGCCCTCACTTCAGATGATCGTCGCTAATCGGAAGATTCAAGATACTCTCGATGTTCTCTCGAGACTTTGTGCCCATCACTTTTGCTATTTCTCGATCACCGATAAATCCGTATGGATAACTACTTACCCTTGCCGCTCATACGATCACCCCCATTGATCTTGTTATTACAAGATACCCCAAGTTTTCTATTGTTCCGAGAGTACTTTGTGCCACTGCCTAGCAGTTCCTTACTACATGAATACCCCTCAAATAAATACTCGCACTTGTCGAGTATCCGCCATCCTGTTGTTCATGTGTTACACAAAATTCTTCAAAATACTATTCGATCTTCCGAGAATCCTCCGAGCCTTTGGCTCTTGAAATTTTTGCTTGCTTGCATTATGGTTAACCCCATAAGTCTCAGAGTCATATTGACATCCCTTGTCATTATCATTTTGAGTCTGTTGACTCAATATGTTTGCGAATACCCGCAATCATCATTGATTCTTATAAATTACCTTTCTGGCTGAGCTGCCATTCTTTTAACCGGAATTGGTTCTCGACCAATCCAATTGCCGTTGATTGTACCCTAAGGCTATTCAACTTATCCACCCCTAAATCAGAGCATTGCTTCTGATCCCTTGATTTGGGAATCATAATTCCTTTGCATTTGACAATTGAGTTAGTCAGTTGTTTCTTTAATCTGCTTCCTCTAGTTGAGTACTGATGCTCACGTCAGATCCCTTGTGAACCACCAGATCCTTTGTTGGATTTTATCTGACAACGCCCTTCATATTCAATAACCTTGTGAGCCTTTCCTCTGATACATAATGCCTTTGGTAAATTGTATCCTCTCGCTTCTCAACCATGCTCGCCTTCGAGCTTGAATTAATTATTTCTAAAGGATTTTGGTATATGATTCCAAGAAGCTCCTATGGGTAGAACATATGCCTTCACTAAACCGTGTGAACCCGAAAGTTTTCACGAATCATACTCTTCTGGTGCTTCGCCAGATAATATTTTCAACACTATAACTTCATCGAAAACGAGAAGTGAATGAAAGGGTATGCATTGGAAAAGTGGGAGTCGACCTTGAACCTTGCGTTCATGCCCATGGACACGATGTAGATCTTATCATTAAAGCTTCTCTTAAATAATTATTCCTTTGGTATAAGTTCATCTTATATCAGGATCCGCCTTTTGAAATCGTGGTTCCACCATGTTCTCTTTTAAATACCATTTCTCGTGCAAGTTTTAGCACTTGTCTTTTGTAGAGCATTACCCGGTCCAACCTCTACTTTGATCTGTCATCGAGTATTACCCCCGGTATCTCGAGATTATCATGGAACTGCGTAACTTCTTATGAGTTCTTCATCAAGTGCTACCTTCCCACTGATTCCAATTTTTCACGGGCTCTGAGTTATTAAACACTCAAAGGACAACGATAACTGGACCGAGTCCGCACTACAGTTCAACAACTCTTCAGTAAGCTTCTATAAGTACGAGTTTGA
Organism: Aegilops longissima; assembly: GCA_021605205.1. Classification (NCBI taxonomy): domain Eukaryota; kingdom Viridiplantae; phylum Streptophyta; class Magnoliopsida; order Poales; family Poaceae; genus Aegilops; species Aegilops longissima. The sequence goes on along the minus strand of CM038677.1, from coordinate 149,210,710 downwards.
ATCCGATCACGCCATTCCTAGCCTGTTTGGCTATATCGTTGTCGTGATGATTTTAACTGTGCTACCCGGTCCTTCTTCTCGGAGCACAATTTTCGGCGATGAATTAACCTTACGTCGATCCTCATCGTCATATCATTAGCCTTGAACAACAAGCTTGGTTTCGAGTTTGTGTCGTACTTTGGTTCCAATAACCTTTCACTTCATCATTACTTTGACTTGATGTCGTCACGATCGATTACATCATCATGAACTCTCGCGACAAAGGTGTCGTGATCGTCAATATTCTCGAGCTCATCCAGATATCAATTGAATTCATGATGAGAAATACCATCCTTGCCCTCGATGATTTGTATTATCATCGACCACTTTATTGCCTTCCCACCAACGCAAGCTTGTTCATGTTTGGTGTTATACCTTGAGTTCCTTGCTACCCAGCAATTGATCTTCTTTACCTTGGAGTATTACCATCCTTTATGTCAAGGATGTTCTGAGATTTGTTCCACCTCTTGAGGATTCTTGACATAGAAATACTTCTCACCATCACCATTCTTTCTTGGTCCCCGTGTTAATACCAACAAGTGGACGGTGTTGTTTGGATTCTTTCCTTCTAGCAACCCTATTTTTCGAAGTTAATGGTCGATGGTTCATTCTTAGGCTAACGATTATTGAATCACCATTCTGACATTGGTCGTGCAACCCAACCCATATTTCGGGCGCACCTTTCAACCAATGTTTAGTTGTGTATGTTTTCCTCGAGCATACATCCTTATATCATTTGATCTGACAAATGTTATCTCCTTGTTCACTTAATTGTGGAAGTCCATCTTTTGGGGATCTCGGTGAACTGCCGTTGAGTTCACCAGACACCTCCTTGTCCTCTCCTTGGGTTAATGATGGACTCTTGTTAACGGGAATCACTTCATAGTTCATTTCCCCGAGAATCTTACAATGTCATCTCGTCAAATTGCGTTGCACCTTTTCCTCTCGGACATCCTGAGTCTGAGGTATCTTTACACCAATCGAATCTGAATCTCGGTCAGATATGATGGTTGGGACAACTTTCCAAGAGTTATGTTATTGGTCCTTTGATGAACCGGTAGCATGATGTCATGCCTAGCACCCCCCCCCCCGGCTGGAGGACCTATCATTATAGATTCCTTTTCAGCAAGGTTATCCGTTCATCCATGAGGAAATTGTAAGACTTATTCTACAAGTTATTCCGGATGGATCCTTCGTGTTTCCAAAGTCTGATCTTCACCTGAAGACCATGTCAATGCTATCTCAAGCATGTCAATGGTACTCCGATTTTCAACAGAACATTTGAAGCACGATGCTAAATTTTATCTATCATTTACCCTAGCACCGTTGTATGGGTAATATCATGAGGTTCCTCCCGCCTTACCTAAAGGGTTTTCTACATTATATCCTGTAATGGATATCATGCTCGCTTATCCTTGGGAAGGATATACCTGAAATATGTGTTTAAACACATTTTCCTTTCCATTGTTACATTTAATATGATGATCATATTTTTACTTTCCATTGGTTGTTTGAACCTTTCTTGGGATATATATAATCTAAGCAGTGATAATCCCCCGCTTAGGTAAGCACCTCGTTGTACCACTGTAAGTAAAACCCTATTACTATTGTTGATGACATTCCGTAACCACCGATGGACGAGAGCCTTGCCTATTGGTCCGCCTCGCTCAACGAAAGCAGGAAATTGGTTCCCTTCGTCCCTCGCCCTTGGTACCTATGTTGTTGCCGACATGACCCTCAGACTCTCCTCTGACATGCCTAGCTTACATGATCGTGCAAGATGTCACCAACCTTTCTACTTTTAACCACATGGTGGGCCCATTGAAGGAAATATGCCCTAGAGGCAATAATAAAGTTATTATTTATTTCCTTATACCATGATAAATGTTTATTATTCATGCTAGAATTGTATTAACCGGAAACATAATACATGTGTGAATATATAGACAAACAGTATGTCACTAGTATGCCTCTACTTGACTAGCTTGTTAATCAAAGATGGTTATGTTTCCTAACCATGAACAAGGAGTTGTTATTTGATTAACAAGGTCACATCATTAGTTGAATGATCTGATTGACATGACCCATTCCGTTAGCTTAACACATGATCGCTTAGTATGTTAATGCTTTTTCATGACCCATACATGTTCCTATAACTATGAGATTATGCAACTCCTGCTACGGAGGAACACTTTGGTACTACCAAACGCCACAACGAATCGGGTGATTATAAAGGAGTACTATAGGTGTCTCCAAAGGTACTTGTTGGGTTGGCGTATTTCGAGATTAGGTTTTGTCACTCCGATTGTCGGAGAGGTATCTCTAGGCCTTCTCGGTGATACACATCACTTAAGCCTTGCAAGCATTTCAACTAATGAGTTAGTTGTAAGATGATGTATTACGGAACGAGTAAAGAGACTTACCGGTAACGAGATTGAACTAGGTATTGGATACCGACGATCGAATCTCGGGTAAGTAACATACCGATGACAAAGGGAACAACGTATGTCGTTATGCGGTTTGACCGATAATAGATCTTCGTAGAATATGTAGGAACCAATATGGGCATCCAGGTTCCGCTATTGGTTATTGACCGAGAATGGTTCTAGGTCATGTCTACATAGTTCTCGAACCCGTAGGGTCCGCACGCTTAACGCTTCGATGAGTTCATTATGAGTTTATAAGTATTGATGCACCAAGGTTGTTGAGTCCCGGATGTGATCACGGACATGACGAGGAGTCTCGAAATGGTCGAGACATAAAGATTGATATATTGAAGCCTACATTTGGACATCGGAAGTGTTCCGAGTGAAATCGGAATTTATCGGAGTACCGGAGGTTACGGAACCCCGGGAGGTCTATGGGCCTTAATGGGCCATAAGAGAGAAGAGGAAGGCCGGCCAGGTGGGCTGCGCCCCCTCCCCTCTAGTCCGAATAGGACAGGAGAGAGGCGGCGCCCTTCCCTCTTCCCCTCCTCCAATCCTAATCCAACTAGGAGAGGGGGGAGTCCTACTCGGTGGGAGTAGGACTCCTCCAGCGCCTCCCAAGGCTGGCCGCACCCCCTTGGCTCCTTTATATACTGGGGCAGGGGGCACCCATGACACACAAGTTGATCTACGGATCTTTCCTTAGCCGTGTCTGTGCCCCTTCCACCATATTCCACTTGGTCATATCGTCATGAGCTTAGGCGAAGCCCTGCGCCGGAGAAGTCATATCGTCATGAGCTTAGGCGAAGCCCGCGTCGGTGGAGCATCAACATCGCCACCACGCCGTCGTCTTGACGGAACTCATCCCGACACTTTGCTGGATCGAGTCCGGGATCGCCATCGAGCTGAACGTGTGCAGAACTCGGAGGTGCCGTGACGCTCGGTGCTTGGATCGGTCGGATCGTGAAGACGCACGACTACATCAACAGCGCTGTTATAACGCCTCCGCTTTCGGTCACGAGGGTACGTGGACGGACACTCTCCTCTCGTTGCTATGCCATCACCATGGTCTTGCGTGATCGTAGGAAATTTTTGAAATTACTACGTTCCCCAACAAAGGGCATCCGAGCCTGGTTTTATGCGTTGATGTCATATGCACGAGTAGAACACAAGTGAGTTGTGGGCGATACAAGTCATACTACCTACCAGCATGTCATACTTTGGTTCAGCGGTATTGTGAGATGAAGCGGCCGGACCGACATTACGCAGACGCTTACGCGAGACTGGTTTCACCGCTGTGAGCACTCGTTGCTTAAAGGTGATGGCGGGTGTCTGCTCTCTCACTTTAGTTGAATCGAGTGTGGCTACGCCCGTCCTTGAGAAGGTTAAACGGAGTCTATTTGTGAAGTATCGCTGTGGTTTTGATGCGTAGGTAAGAACGGTTCTTGCTCAGCCCGTAGCAGCCACGTAAAACTTGCAACAACAAAGTAGAGGACGCCTAACTTGTTTTTGCAGGGCATGTTGTGATGTGATGTGGTCAAGACGTGATGCTATATTTTATTGTATGAGATGATCATGTTTTGTAACCGAAGTTATCGGCAATCGGCAGGAGCCATATGGTTGTCGCTTATTGTATGAAATGCAACGCCATGTAATTGCTTTACTTTATCACTAAGCAGTAGCGATAGTCGAGAAGCAATAGTTGGCGAGACGACAACGATGCTACGATGGAGATCAAGGTGTCGCTACCGGTGACGATGGTGATCATGACGGTGCTTGGCGATGGAGATCACAAGCACAAGATGATGATGACCATATCATATCACTTATATTGATTGCATGTGATGTTTATCCTTTATGCATCTTATCTTGCTTTGATTGACGGTAGCATTATAAGATGATCTCTCACTAAAATTATCAAGAAGTGTTCTCCCGAGTATGCACCATTGCCAAAGTTCAGAGTACCCGCACACCACGTGATGATCGGTGTGATAAGTTCTACGTCCATCTACAACGGTGCAAAACAGTTGCACACGCGAATACTCAAGTTAAACTTGACGAGCCTAGCATATAACAGATATGGCCTCGGAACACGGAGACCGAAAGGTCGGCGTGAATCATATAGTAGATATGATCAACATAGTGATGTTCACCATTGAAACTACTCCATCTCACGTGATGATCGGACATGGTTTAGTTGATTTGGATCACGTAATCACTTAGATGACTAGAGAGATGTCTATCTAAGTGGGAGTTCTTAAGTAATATGATTAATTGAACTTTAATTTATCATGAACTTAGTCCTGGTAGTATTTTGCAAATTATGTTGTAGATCAATAACTCGCGTTGTTGCTTCCCTATGTTTGTTGCTTTCATATGTTTATTTTGATATGTTCCTAGAGAAAAATTATGTTGAAAAATGTTAGTAGCAATGATGCGGATTGGATCCGTGATCTGAGCTTTATCCTCATTGCTGCACAGAAAAATTATGTCCTTAATGCAATGCTAGGTGACAAACCGATTGCAGGAGCAGATGCAGACGTTATGAACGTTTGGCTAGCTCAATATGATGACTACTTGATAGTTTAGTGCACCATGCTTAACGGCTTAGAATCGGGACTTCAAAGACGTTTTGAACGTCATGGACCATATGAGATGTTCCAGGAATTGAAGTTAATATTTCAAGCAAATACCCGAGTTGAGAGATATGAAGTCTCCAACAAGTTCTATAGCTAAAAGATGGAGGAGAATCGCTCAACTAGTGAGCATGTGCTCAGATTGTCTGAGTACTTCAATCGCTTGAATCAAGTGGGAGTTAATCTTCCAGATAAGATAGTGATTGACAGAATTCTCTAGTCACCATCACTAAGTTAGTAGAACTTCATGATGAACTATAGTATGCAAGGGATGACGAAAAAGATTCTCGAGCTCTTCGCGATGCTAAAATCGTGAAGGTAGAAATCAAGAAAAACATCAAGTGTTGATGGTTGACAAGACCACTAGTCTCAAGGAAAATGGCAAAGGGAAGAAGGGAATTTCAAAAGGAACGGCAAGCAAGTTGCTGCTCGAGTGAAGAAGCCCAAGTCTAGACCTAAGCCCGAGACTCGAGTACTTTTGCTGCAATGGAACTGGTCACCGGAAGCGTAACTACCCCAATATTTGGTGGATAAGAAGGATGGCAAAGTGAACAAGGTTATATTTGATATACAGGTTATTGATGTGTGCCTTACTAGTGTTTATAGTAGCCCACAGTATTTGATACTGTTCGTTGCTAAGATTAGTAACTCGAATCAGGAGTTACGAATAAACAGAGACTAGTTGAAGGGAAGTGACGATGAGTGTTGGAAGTAGTTCCAAGATTGATATGATCATCATCGCACACTCCCTATACTTTCGGGATTAGTGTGGAACCTAAATAAGTGTTATTTGGTGTTGAGCATAAATATGATTTGATCATGTTTATTGCAATACGGTTATTCATTTAAGTAAGAGAATAAATTGTTGTTCTGCTTACATGAATAAAACCTTATATGGTTACACACCCAATGAAAATGGTTCATTGGATCTCGATCATAGTGATACACATATTCATAATATTGAAACCAAAAGATGCAAAGTTAATAATGATAGTGCAACTTATTTGTGGTAATCGCCGTTTAGGTCATATTGGTGTAAAGCGCATGAAGAAAACTCCATGCTGATGGACTTTTGGAATCACTTGATTATGAATCATTTGATGCTTGCGAACCGTGCCTTTTGGGCAAGATGACTAAAACTCCGTTCTCCGGAACAATGGAACAAGCTACTGACTTATTGGAAATAATACATACCGATGTATGCGATCCAATGAATGTTGATGCTCGTGGCAAGTATTGTTATTTTCTGACCTTCACAGATGATTTGAGCAGATATGGGTATATCTACTTGATGAAACATAAGTCTGAAATAGTTGAAAGGTTCAAAGAATTTCAGAGTGAAGTGGAAAATCATCGTAACAAGAAAATAAAGTTTCTGCGATCTGATCGTGGAGATGAATTTTTTGAGTCACAAGTTTGGTCTTCAATTAAAACAAAGTGGAATAGTTTCACAGCTCACGCCACATGGAACACCACAACATAATGGTGTGTCCGAACATCGAACCGCACTTTATTGGATATGGTGCAATCTATGATGTATCTTACCGATTTACCACTATCGTTTTGGGTTATGCATTAGAGATAGCTGCATTCACGTTTAATAGGGCACCATCTAAATCCGTTGAGATGACACCGTATGAACTATGGTTTAGCGAAGAACCTAAGTATGTCGTTTCTTAAAGTTTGAGTTGTGATGCTTATGTGAAAAAGTTTTCACCGATAAGCTCGAACCCAAATCGGAGAAGTGCGTCTTCATAGAATACCCAAAAGAAACTGTTGGGTACACCTTCTATCACAGATCTAAAGGCAAAACATTCGTTGCTAAAATGGATCCTTTCTAGAGAAGGAGTTTCTCTCGAAAGAAGTGAGTAGGAGGAAAGTAGAAACTTGATGAGGTAATTGTACCTTCCCCCTTATTGGAAAGTAGTTCATCACAGAAATCAGTTCCAGTGATTCCTACACCAATTAGTAAGGAAGTTAATGATGATGATAATGAAACTTCAGATCAAGTTGCTACCAAACCTCGTAGATCTTCCGGAGTAAGATCCGCACCAGAGTGGTACGGTAATCATGTTCTGGAAGTCATGTTACTAGACCATGATGAACCTACGAACTATGAGGAAGCGATGATGAGCCCAGATTCCGCAAAATGGCTTGAGGCCATAAAATCTGAGATAGGATCCATGTATGAGAACAAAGTATGGACTTTGATTGACTTGCTCGATGATCAGCAAGCCATGTAGATAAATGGATCTTCAAGAGGAAGACGGACACTGATAGTGGTGTTACTATCTACAAAGCTCGACTTGTCACAAAAGGTTTTCGACAAGTTCAAAGTGTTGACTACAATGAGATTTTCTCAATCTGTAGCGATGCTTAAGTCTGTCCGAATCATGTTAGCAATTGCCACATTTTATGAAATCTGGCAAATGGATGTCAAAACTACATTCTTTAATGGATTTATTAAAGAAGAGTTGTATATGATGCAACCAGAAGGTTTTGTCAATCCTAAAGGTGCTAACAAAATGTGCAAGCTCCAATGATCCATCTATGGACTGGTGCAAGCATCTCGGAGTTGGAATACACGCTTTGATAAGTTGATCAAAGCATATAGTTTTATCTGAGACTTTTGGAGAAGCCTGTATTTACAAGAAAGTGAGTGGGAGCACTACAAGATTTCGATAAGTATATGTGAATGACATATTTTTGATCGGAAATAATGTAGAATTATTCGCAAAGCATAAAGGAGTATTTGAAAGGAGTTTTTCAAAGAAGGACCTCGGTGAAGCTGCTTACATATTGAGCATCAAGATCTATAGAGATAGATCAAGACACTTGATAAGTTTTTCAATAAGTACATACCTTGTCAAGATTTTGAAGTAGTTCAAAATGGAACAGTCAAAGAAAGAGTTCTTGCCGTGTTACAAGGTGTGAAATTGAGTAAGACTCAAAACCCGACCACGGCAGAAAATAGAAAGAGAATGAAAGTCATTCCCTATGCCTCACCATAGGTTCTATAAAGTATGTCATGCTATGTACCAGATCTATTGCATACCCTACCACTAAGCTTGGCAAGGAGTGCAATAGTGATCTAGGAGTAGATCAATGGACAGCGGTCAAAATTATCCTTAGTGGAATAAGGATATGTTTCTCGATTATGGAAGTGATAAAAGGTTAAATCGTAAAGGGTTACGTCGATGCAAGTTTTAACACCGATCTGGATGACTCTAAGTCTCGATCTAGATACATATTGAAAGTGGGAGCAATTAGCTAGAGTAGCTCCGTGCGAGCATTGTAGACATAGAGATTTGCAAAATACTTACGGCTCGAATGTGATGTAACCCGCTGACTAAAATTATCTCACAAGCAAAACATGATCACACCTTAGTACTCTTTGGGTGTTAATCGCATAGCGATGTGAACTAGATTATTGACTCTAGTAAACCCTTTGGGTGTTGGTCACATGTCGATGTGAACTATGGGTGTTAGAATCATTACTATGTAATCTAGATTATTGACTCTAGTTCAAGTGGGAGACTGAAGGAAATATGCCCTAGAGGCAATAATAAAGTTATTATTTATTTCCTTATACCATGATAAATGTTTATTATTCATGCTAGAATTGTATTAACCGGAAACATAATACATGTGTGAATATATAGACAAACAAGATGTCACTAGTATGCCTCTACTTGACTAGCTTGTTAATCAAAGATGGTTATGTTTCCTAACCATGAACAAGGAGTTGTTATTTGATTAACAAGGTCACATCATTAGTTGAATGATCTGATTGACATGACCCATTCCGTTAGCTTAACACATGATCGCTTAGTATGTTAATGCTTTCTTCATGACCCATACATGTTCCTATAACTATGAGATTATGCAACTCCCATTTACCGAGGAACACTTTGGTACTACCAAACGTCACAACGAATCGGGTGATTATAAAGGAGTACTACAGGTGTCTCCAAAGGTACTTGTTGGGTTGGCGATTTTGAGATTAGGTTTTGTCACTCCGATTGTCGGAGAGGTATCTCTAGGCCTTCTCGGTGATACACATCACTTAAGCCTTGCAAGCATTTCAACTAATGAGTTAGTTGTAAGATGATGTATTACGGAACGAGTAAAGAGACTTACTGTAACGAGATTGAACTAGGTATTGGATACCGACGATCGAATCTCGGGTAAGTAACATACCGATGACAAAGGGAACAACGTTATGTCGTTATGCGGTTTGACCGATAAAGATCTTCAGAGAATATGTAGGAACCAATATGGGCATCCAGGTTCCGCTATTGGTTATTGACCGAGAATGGTTCTAGGTCATGTCTACATAGTTCTCGAACCCGTATGGTCCGCACGCTTAACGCTTCGATGACAGTTCATTATGAGTTTATAAGTATTGATGCACCAAAGGTTGTTCGAGTCCCGGATGTGATCACGGACATGACGAGGAGTCTCAAATGGTCGAGACATAAAGATTGATATATTGAAGCCTACATTTGGACATCGAAGTGTTCCGAGTGAAATCGAATTTATCGGAGTACCGGAGGTTACGGAACCCCGGGAGGTCTATGGGCCTTAATGGGCCATAAGAGAGAAGAGGAAGGGCCGCCAGGTGGGCTGCACGCCCCTCCCCTCTAGTCCGAATAGGACAAGGAGAGGGGGCGCCTTCCTCTTCCCCCCTCCTCCAATCCTAATCCAACTAGGAGGGGGAGTCCTACTCCCGTGGAGTAGGACTTCTCAGCGCGCCTCCCAAGGCTGGCCGCACCCTTGGCTCCTTTATATATGGGCAGGGGGCACCCATGACACACAAGTTGATCTACGGATCTTTCCTTAGCCGTGTGCGGTGCCCCTTCCACCATATTCCACTTCGTCATATCGTCATGAGCTTAGGCGAAGCCCTGCCGGAGAAGTCATATCGTCATGAGCTTAGGCGAAGCCCCGCGTCGGTGGAGCATCAACATCGCTACCACGCCGTCAGGTTGACGGAACTCATCCCCGACACTTTGCTGGATCGGAGTCCGGGATCGCCATCGAGCTGAACGTGCGTAACTCGGAGGTGCCGACGCTCGGTGCTTGGATCGGTCGGATCGTGAAGACGCACGACTACATCAACGCGTTGTTATAATGCTTCCGCTTCGGTCTCACGAGGTACGTGGACGGACACTCTCCCTCTCGTTGCTATGCCATCACCATGGTCTTGCGTGATCGTAGGAAATTTTTGAAATTACTACGTTCCCCAACACCCATAACCCACAGTTCCACAGGATCGAACCCTGACTCTCTTGTACACCCCCTTTTCCCAAAGTTATTCCTCGCACGTGGCCTCGTATGTAATTCACGGGCCACCGTCATAGTGATCTATTCTGGTATCAGACGCAATACTTACTCTCGCTACTCTGAACCCCTTTCTCACTCTGGTTCAGGCTTCGAGCAACTATCTATCCGCTTGGAGCCTATTATGGTACCTTCGTACCTTACTCTCGAGGTATTTCATATGTTCAACTCGAGAGATAATCTTATACTAATTCATGGGTTAACCCTGCACTGGTTCCCTTAAAAGCATTGTGTCGTAGTGAGCTGCCCTTATCTTCGTAAGTACGATGGAGTTCTCAAGAAATGATGACCAGTTTATCATGATGCATCGGATTAAAGGATTGAAGACATCAACGAGAAGGATTAACTTTTCGAGAAGATCCGTTAGATTATCGTAACCAGACCTTCCCCTTGTTCTCTTAAATCTCGGACGAGATTTCTTGTAGTGGAGGAGAATTGTGACGCCTGGGTAATTAAGCTACAGAATCCGCACTAATGATGCCACGCCACCTCGATTATCGTTGACAAATCTCGTTAGTTCAAATCCGATTCCAAATTCAAATTCAAAACAAAGTCAAACAATAAAATTTTCAGATATTAAAACTAAAGTGTTCGGGTGGTTCCAAATAATTCATAAGTAATTATGGTGGAGGAATCACACTTTTATAAAATGTTTAGATACTCTAAAATGAATAAAACAGTAGCAAATACAATTATTTAAGTGCTTTAAAATTAATAAACATTTTCAAAACTAATTTGTTATAAGTAATAAACTATTGTGACAAAGGACATAAATTGTAAAATCTATTTAGGTGCCACTTTAGTAAATTGCTAAAACTAAAATAAAATAGAAAAGTAAAAGGTAAAATAATAAAAGGTAAAGACAAAAGAAAAGAAGAGAGAGAGAACCACCTCTCTCCACTGGGCCAGACGGCCCAGGTTGCTTCTGCCCGGCCCAAACCGGCCCAGGTCGCCCCTCATTCCACCAAACCCCCGGTCAACCCTAATCGATCGAACCCCCCACTCCCACTCGCCGATCCCCCACTCCCTCTCGCCCTCCCGTGCCGCCACCCACAAGGGGGAGGCGAGGTCCCGACCTCCTCCGCCCCAGTGACCAGGTCCGCCGGCCTCCGTCGCTCAGCACCATCGCCGCCGGCTCTCACCACCACCGCCTCGACCACCCCGCCGCCTCACACGATACATCGAGCCGCCCGGCCGCCAGCCACTGGCCGCCACATCGGCGACCACTCGCCTGACGCCTGCCTCCTCCTCGTCGCCTCATCTCCGCTATCCTCCTCGACCCCACTTGCCCGGCCCTTCAAACCCCCGTGAGGCACTTCCTCTCCTCCCGATCAAGCCTGCCGCCTGGGCTGTCCGCCGCCTCGACCCTCGCGGTCACGCTTCGTTTCGTTCTCTTCCTCCTCTCCGGCGCTTAACGGCGCCGCCCAACTCCCCACGACCACCGAACCCCCGGCCCGTCTCAAGATCTCCTCCCTCCCGACGACGCTAAGGCCGGCCGCTCCCGGTGCCCTGTCAGACCACGGCGGCCGACGCCCCGAGGCCTTCCGCCGCCGGCTCCACGCCATCCGCGTCATGAGCCCTCCCTCCTCGCGCCCGCCGCCGCCCCGGCCCCCTCGTAGCACGTTCTTCCCCCGTCGGGCCCAAACCCCACCACCTCCGTCGCCTCCGTGCTGGGCTCGCCGCCCGGCTGGCATGCCGTGGTTATGCCCTCCGCCACTGTCGTGGCTCGGCCGCCCGACCTCGTTGGTCTCGGCGCGGAAGGCGCGCTGCGTCCTCTCAGGCGCCCGAACGGCATCGCCCGCCACGCCCGTTGCCGATTTGCCATTTCTGGGGCTAATGACATGGGGGCCCCCCCCCCCATCAACGCTTATTTTTATTAACACAGGGAATAAAAATAAAATGAAAATGAATTAAAACTAGTTAACTAATTAATTAATTAAGTAATTAATTAATCTAATTAATTCTGATTAATTAACCCTAATCATTAATTAACCTAATTAACTAATGTTAATTAAATCTGATTAGGGTAATTAGATATTAGAGAATGACATGCGGGACCCACCTGTCAGGGTTGACTCAGTCAACCCTGTTGACTGCTGATGTCTGCATGACATCATGCTGATGTCATAAATGCATTTTCGAAATTAATTAAATAATTAATTAAATTCCAGAAATTAATAAAATCTTTTAAAAATCATATCTTTTAATCCGTAACCCGGATTAAAATATTTTCAACATGAAAGTTACTCGTAACGATTTAGACGAATCCGGATATGCATCTGCTCGTCCACCACACACCCCTAACCTATCGAACTCCGCAAACTTTCCTCTCCGGTTCATCCGTCTGACAGACGTTCTAACCGGAAAACTTCCTGATGTTTTCCCCTAACCAAGACCCCTCATACCACGTTAGGGAACGCTTAGCATCGCCTCTTGGCATGTCATGCATCGATATGCATCTGCTTACTTTGTATTCATTGTTTCTTCCCCCTCTTCTCTAGACTACTTAGACCGACGCTGCTGCTGCCGGCCGGTTCGACTACGGTGTTGACGACCCCTCTCTTGCTGCGAGCAACCAGGCAAGCCCCCTTTGATCACCAGATATCGCTTACTCTTCTCTATACCGCTTGCATTAGAGTAGTGTAGCATGTTACTGCTTTCGATTAATCCTATATCGCTGCATAGCTTTGTCCTTGTTACTACTGTTGTTACCTTACTGCAATCCTATATGCTTAGTATAGGATGCTAGTGTTCCATCAAGTGGCCCTACACTCTTGTCCGCTCCGCCATGCTATATTATCGGGCCGTGATCACTCGGAGGTGATCACGGTATATACCATATACTTTACACTATTACATTACCCGTGGTACTGCTCGAGATGGGGCTGAAGGACGGGTGGCTCCATCCCAGAGAGGTGGGCCTGGTTCCCCACGGCCCCGACCGATACCTTGTGGAGGAGCGATGGCAGAGTTGAGACTACAGGTGAGAGGTGGGCTCTGCCCTGTTCGGCGCTCATGTTACTTAACATGCTTAACGAGGTCTTGGTATTTGATCTGGGTTGGCTACGAGCTTATACGCACCAACCATCTACGCTGGAGTAGTTATGGGTATCCCGGCGCCGTGGTATCAGGCCGGCACTTCCAGACGTCGTGACGAGCGGCGCGGCGCCGGATTGGACCTGAACGCTGTTGGGCTAGGTCTGCTTCGGCCACAGACGAACGCGTGCAGGTGTGCTTTCGTGGCGATGGGCCTGCACCGCAAGGCTTAGGTTTAGACCGCGTGTTGGCCTCTCTGTTGTGCCTAGGTGGGCTGCGACGTGTTGATCTTCCGCTGGCCGGGCATGACCCAGAAAGTGTGTCCGCCAAATGGGATCAAGCGTCTTTGGGTAAGATGGTGCACCCTGCAGGGAAGTTAATCTATTCGGATAGCCGTGATCTTTGTAACAGGACGACTTGGAGTTGCACCTTGAGCTTATGACAACTAGAACCGGATACTTGATAAAACACACCCTTCCAAGTGCCAGATACAACCGGCGGTCGCTCTCGCCTCGTGGATATGAGCAGGGATTGCCGGGTAGGATTATTGCTATGTGATGTTATTTGGAGGACTTCCGTTGTCCTCTTCGCCTGTTGCAAGACCGGTGTCCGAGTTTAGTCTTCGCTAAGACTAGCTATCCCCTCTTATTCGGCGCTCTGCATTCAGTCCATGTTATGGCCCTTTACACATATATCCATGCATATGTAGTGTAGCTCCTGCTTGCAGTACTTTGGATGAGTACTCACGGTTGCCTTGTTCCCCTTTTCCCCTACCTCTACTCGATTGCTGCAACTGCACGATAGAGCCCAGGAGTCGACGCCACCGCCTATGACGACTACTACTCCGGAGGTGCCTACTACTACGTGCAGCCCACCGACGACGACTCAGAGTGACCTAGGAGGATCCTGTGCAGAGGCCTGCTCCTCTTCGATCTCAGATCCCAGCTTTGTGCTAGCCATCTTATGGCACCTTGTTTAACTTATGTCTCGTACTCAGATATTGTTGCTTCACTGACTCGTCTATGATCGAGCACTTGTATTCGAGCCCTCGAGGCCCCCGGCTTGTATTATGATGCTTGTATGACTTATTTTTATTTGTAGAGTTGTGCTGTGATATCTTCCGTGAGTCTCGATCTTGATCGTACACATTTGCGTGCATGATTAGTGTACGATTGAATCGGGGGCGTCACATGCACCCCCCGCATAATGCATGTGGCCATGACCTCGATCATGGTCAGTCCAGAATGAGCTAACAGCCTTATCCGGCTCATCAGATAAAGAACGTCCTTGTCATTTTCCTTCTGGGGGCTCCGTGGACGCCAAATCAGGCCTTCTTCAAGGGAGCATTATCAAACTCAGGGAGGCCGATCCGAACAGGATCCGGCAGGGGGACATCTTCTATATAAAACCATTCTGAAGGCCAATCTTCGGACGCCTTCTTTGGGGTTCCGGATAGATATCCGGTCCCGCGATGCGCCATACTGCTCGCCCACTTGATATATTGACCCCTTCGAGAACAGTTTCTCCACAATATGAAATGAGCCTCGCAGCCCAAAAACAGCTCGCAGCAAGGGCTATGAAGCCCGCAATATGCAATATGGAGGCAAAAGCGAAGGTTGTGCAACCGAGGCCATAGAACTCTGAGAGCCCCCCAGAAACGGATGAATTGGAAATCCAAGCCCTCTTATCAAATAAGGGACAAGGCATACCCGCTGTCCCTTGAGGGATTGGGATGCTCCGCTTGCTCTCCACCATTATAGGTGGCAGCCCGGCTCAACCGGGACCATGAAGGCTGGAGGAGAAATCCCTTGGTCTCAAGCATCACTAGCTTCATGTGCATGGGCGGAACATCTCTCCCAATTTTCAGGCTGGGGCTGGGAGAGCGAGAGGAGGGCTGCGCCGACCGCCATGATGGAATGGATCTTTGCCGGATGCACCGGATGAATGCTCATGAAGGGAAGATGGTGTGATTTGGATCTAAATCATCGTCTCTTTAAAAGGCAGCTCATTTACACAGCTAGGGGGTAAATGTAAAAACACCATGGCTTTTCGCATTCGTCTGACACGTGGAGGATGGCCATTATTGGGCGTGGAAGCCAAGGAGCGCAATATTCATGAGAAGTCGGACACTATTCAACAGGTACACGGAATTTGGAGAAGAACCCGCCTTGCAATGCCGAAGACAATCTGCGCACGGACTCATCGTCATTGAAGCCTGGTTCGGGGGCTACTGAGGGTGTCCTGGATTAGGGGGTGTCCGGATAGCCGGACTATAACCTTTGGCCGACTCTGGACTATGAAGATACAAGATTGAAGACTTCGTCCGTGTCCGGATGGGACTTCCTTGGCGTGGAAGGCAAGCTTGGCGATATGGATATGTAGATCTCCTCCCATTGTAACCGACTACTGTGTAACCCTATCCTCTCCGGTGTCTATATAAACCGGAGGGTTTTAGTCCATAGGACTAACACCAATCATACCATAGGCTAGCTTCTAGGGTTTAGCCTCTCCGATCTCGTGGTAGATCTACTCTTGTACTACCCATATCATCAATATTAATCAAGCAGGAGTAGGGTTTTACCTCCATCGAGAGGGCCTGAACCTGGGTAAAAACATCGTGTCCCTTATCTCCTGTTACCATCCGCCTAGACGCATAGTTCGGGACCCCCTACCCAAGATCCGCCGGTTTTGACACCGACACATACCCAAACAGTTAGATCAACACAGTGAATCATGTGAAACAACATGGAAAGAAAAAAGAACGAAGCACTTGGGCGGCCGATGCTTACCAAGAAGGTGGACATTTCGGTTTTCGTAAGGACTTTGGTATATGAAGTGCGAACTGTAGCCCAGTCTGTTGCCGGTGCAACCGCACGGGCCGGAGCAGATGCAAGTGCAAGTGTTGGTGCAGGTGCCGAAGCCGCTGCTGCTGCCGGAGATAGTGCTCCATGTAGAGCTTGTGCCGGTGTCGATGCCCGATCCTCTGGTAGATAAGACTGATCCGCTGACGCGGTCGGTGCCCAATCCTCAGCTGGATCAGACTGAGTTGCTGCCGCTGTGTCCTTAGAGCAACTGCCTGTTCGATCTCTGGCGTAGATGGCATGCATCGTGGTTCCGCCTCGCTATGATCAGCTTAACTTGACTAGGATCCGAGACCGTGATCCATTTTTTTTCTTCATTTCTTTTAAAGCGAGAAGGACTAATTGTATGCTTTTGTTAAACCAAACTGCAATTCATCATAGGGATTCAGCTTGTACTCGGACAATGACCGATCCAATTTTTTCCAAAGAATATAAGTGATGGGCGGTGCCTTCATTATTGATACACGACATAAGTGAAACCTGCAAAAATAGCCATCGTAGAGCAAACCAAACGGTTTATTCTGTGATGAATGTCACATGGCAAAACCTGCATCGTAAAATTGCAGGAAAAGAAAGAAAACGTGACATTTAATCAATAAGATTTAGGCCGTAAATCAATAAGATTTACTTGATGTGACACGAGCGAATCCTTACCAGGAAATCACTATGTTGAAGTACTAAACAGAAGATTGATCGTCCTACTACGCGTGGCATGCAGGGGCCTCGCCTACTCCCACAAGCAGGATAGTCCAAAGTTCGTGACAAATCGTATGGACCGAACATCCATGGGACTGGAAATCCTGCTGGGTGCAATAAACCCTATAATGCATACAGATATTGGAGTGTAACCATAATTGATAAACCGTCCTCACAAAAAATATGATCTGGATACTTCAAAATATACAGATTGAATTGAGTGGAAAAACATTAACATAGACCGCTCTCGTGGATCTGGCCACACACCAAAATCGGCAAGATTAATAAACAACAACAGGTTCACAAACACAAATCAAGTACTGAATAATAGTACTTACTACGAGACAAGCAAAGTTGCACTAACTAAACTCTGCAGACTATTTCTTGCCACCGACCCACGGGATGAACCCCACATAACTGACTAGGCCATGGACTTCGTGTGAGATGTCTACATGCACCATCACCATCTTGTCAACCTTGGAGAACCTAACAGAGTGGTCTTTCCACTATAAACATGATGATGAAGACAGGCCGCATCAGATTTATTGGGAAGCTTTACAAGAACCACACCCTTCATAATCGAAGGCATAACCAGGAAATTGTTGTGGTCAAGTACAGCCTCGAGAACACGCCTGACAACAATGCTATAGGAAAACACTAGTTCAGGACACGTGGCGACAAGGACACAACAATGGATAGTTCAGAAGAAGAGAACTCATCATCGGTCTTCCACCACACGGCATGACTTTGAGAACTTCATCTCCACCGCGGACCTGGTTCTAATTCAAACAGTAAACCATATTTTATTACTACCTCCATTCAGAAATATAAGATGATTTTCGATATTATACTACATATATGACTACATATACGCACATGTAAATGAGTGAACAAAGACAAGAGAACATGTCTTCAAAGGCATGAGAGCAGAGGGATTACATGCAATATCCATAACACAAGTTACGAGGCAAATATACCTCTTAAAAGGTAGCATTGATAATTATAGTACTCCCTCCGTCTCAAAATTCTTATCTTAGATTTATCTCAATACGGATGTATCAAGTCATATTTTAGTATTAGATACAGCCGTATCTAGACAATTCTAAGACAAGAATTTCGGGACAGAGGAAATAGTTGAAAGTAATCTATAAGAAATCCGTGTCAACCTCTCGCATGTTTTGGTCAAAAGAGGAATTTAGAACCGCTATTTGGCACACTAAAATCACATGCAAGATCACCCGAAAGTTGTACTACAAGACTAGTACTGCGTGTTAGATGAAAAACACGATCAAGATCGAAAAGGATCGCCAACAAGAGACATTACAGGACTTGCTTAATGAGGTATCTCGGAGAGGGGGCTTGGACAGGCGATGGCTTTGAGCTTGTCTCGGTAGTCTCAGCGGGTGCTTGCGCTTCTTGTACCATGAGCCTCGACGGTTTTGGCCAGAGCCATAGACATCACGCCGACCGGTGCTCAGGCCCATCCAAGAGAGGAAGCTGAGAGAGAAGAGTGAAAGGAGGAGCGAGATGAGGGAGAAGCGGTTTAGTGGGGGTTTTCTTCAAGAGAGGAAGTTGAGAGAGAAGTGAAATGATGGTTGCTTCGTCTGGTCCAACTTATCGCTGGAAAGGAGGGGTTTTGTGATTTGACGGCTCATTGGGCATTACTGCGGTGGTTCGATCGGGGTAGTCTACCTTCACTCTACTACGGAGTAATTTAGTGCATGGCTGGTGGACCCAGGTGCTGGTTGTCCCACACGTCGGCGAAAGTGAGTAATTTAGTGCATGGCTGGTGGACCCAGGTGCTGGTTGTCCCACACGTCGGCGAAAGTGAGTAATTTAGTGCATGGCTGGAGGAGGATCCGCACGGTAGAGTGTGTCCATTGTTTTTCATTCTGAAGAAAAAAATGATTACAACAAGCGTTTCCACTCTTACAACGGAGGAGTGCGAAACACGACTGCCACTTGAACATACACAGTGCTCCTACTACTAGGCATGTGCAGTGGTTCACACGTCAATACTACACAATCTTGTTGCTAGTGTAGTAAGATATGACGATAACAAATGATGTTGTGCGCATGTCAACTAATCCTATATGTAACATAGTATCGCTTTTTCGACTGTTCTCGAGAATGAATGGTGAGATCAATATTAATGTAACTAGGTCCACAGCATCGAAGAGTGCGGTGCTACAAGACTCCACAAAACATGAACCATATGAAGCATGAATAGTGTTAGGCGGGGTGTATGAAGGGTGCACGGATGGGAGCAAAAGTTCCCTTCTCGACCCACTTTTGGGTGTTTGGCAGAGTGCATGAAGGGTGCATGAGTCCACACTAGTAGGTTGACAAAAATACGAAGAGGAAACAACTATATTGAGATGAGAATGCAACCAAACACACCCACACGCTTTGTGCTACGGTGGTGATCTGCACCGCCTCGAGTTTGATCCAACGGTCATGTTGTGCCGAGACATGGACATGCCCATGCAGAGGGCGCCTAAACACCACCAAGTCCTCTCGCTTCTCGAGGAGCACGACATTGGTGATGCAGGGTGCAACCCGCAGAGCCCGCTCTCGGCCGACGGGAGCCAGCTCGTCAAAGACAACGCCCAATGGCACGAATGGATTCGGTGACGGAGCCTCGAAGGATTCGCCCAACAATGACGGCAGCCTGCAACCCTCCTTGTCCAGCTCAGCCCCCACCATCGCACGGAGGCGGCTCAGCTCCTCGGAGATATAGGTGAAGAAGGAGACCAGGTCGAGGAAGCGCAGCTCGTTGAAGTCGACCGGGTGGTCGAGCGGTTTAGCCTAACAGTTAGCATCGCCGCAACGGCATGGACGGTAGGCATCACGCATCCGCAACACGCAAGCGTGGCAACTTGGTTCACCAAGTGGCCGAGGCGATCTCGACCTCGTCACGATCGGCCCTGCCCGCGCTCCAGCCCGCCTCCCGACGGCCTATCATATCTCCCGCTACTGCGCAAGAACGCCATGACGCCTTGAGCATCTTTGTGGTGGGCGTTGCCGCTTTTGAAGCTCCGTGAACTCCCGCACATAACGGAGGAGCATGGCACTCCTCTCCTCCTTGAGCTCACGGAGCTCCACGCCCTGGCCTGAGCTCCGCATCCTTGGCATGGAGCTCTGTGTCAGGCGCCTCACCCGGACTCTATGATATGCTGCGCCACCATGGCACAGGTAGAACCAATGGGGAGAGGAAGCAAAGAAAGAAATGGCTGAAAGGCAATGCAATCTCTGGGAAGGAGGAGGGAGTGGGAATCTTTTGGTTTTCACCACTAAAACACCGGTCGATTTACTTCTCACATCGTGGAGCAAAGGGTTTTACAAAGGAGTCATCGTGACTAATTGCTGCTGCCTGCTCCCGTCAAACAAAAAAAATCAAAAATCCTGTTGCGCCTGCTCCCGTCAATCAAAAAATTAAAAATTCTGCCACACCCAAACACCAGAGCAACGCTGTGGTGGATATTTAAATTTACATGCTGGCAAGTAGATAAAAAAGGGGTGAAAAAACAAATGTGGCGGCGGCCTAGCTAATCGGTCGAACTAGCCCAACTAGCTAGCCACCGTTCTTCACTGATGTACTCGGCGGGAAAGGTGGTCTTTCGTGATTTGACGACTCATTTACTTGCTTTGGCGCTACAACCGAGGAGGACCCAGAAAACGCGTGGTAGGGCGTCCCACGTCAGGAAGAATATATGCGTGCACCACCCGGGAGGACCCCGAAACCGCGCGGTAGGGTGTGCCACGTCTCGGCATGGAGGAAAATGTGTGTAAAATATCTTCGTGACGGACATAGTACCTATGGTTTGACCTCGGGACCCAGCCGGTCGGTCGAAAACACCCCACTAGCCACACAGCTTCATCATGCAAACGTGGCACGGAGGATAGATGTGGTTAGCTCCGTCTCGACCAGCCACAACGTCTCTTGTTCTAGGCGATTCTTCTATTTTCCAAGCTTTTTTTAGTTGTAATAACACCACGGCAAGCTAGCGTTGCTCTTCGTGTGTGCCCATGCAAAGGTTAGACGATGGAGAGAAGAGAGATTGAGTAAACTCGCAGACTATTTCTTGCCACCGACCTACGGATGAACCCCACATAATCTGACTAGGCCATGGACTTCGTGTGAGATGTCTACATGCACCATCACCATCTTGTCAACCTTGAGAACCTAACAGAGTGGTCTTTCCACTCATAAACATGATGATGAAGACAGGCCGCATCAGATTTGTTGGGAAGCTTTACAAGAACCACACCTTCAGAATCGAAGGCACAACAGGAAATTGTTGTGGTCAAGCACAGCCTCGAGAACACGCCCGACAACAATGCTACAGAAAACACTAGTTCAGACACGTGGCGACAAGGACACAACAGCTGGATAGTTCAGCAAGAGAACTCATCATCGTGTCTTCCAGTTCACACGGCATGACTTTGAGAACTTCATCTCCACCATGACCTGGTTCTAATTCAAACAAAACCATATTTTATTACTACTCCGCTCAGAAATATAAGATGATTTTCGATATTATACTCCATATATGACTACATATACGCACGTAAATGAGTGAACAAAGACACTAGAACATGTCTTCAAAGGCATGAGAGCAGAGGGATTACATGCAATATCCATAACACAAGTTATCGAGGCAAATATACCTCTTAAAAGGTAGCATTGATAAATTATAGTATTCTTCGTCTCCAAAATTTTGTCTTAGATTTGTCTAGATACATGGATGTATCAAGTCACATTTTAGTATTAGATACATCCGTATCTAGACAAATCTAAGACAAGAAATTTGGGACAGAGGGAGAAGTTGAAAGTAATCTATAAGAAATCAGTGTCAACCTCTCGCATGTTTTGGTCAAAAGAGGAATTTAGAACCGCTATTTGGCACACTAAAATCACATGCAAGATCACCCAGAAAGTTGTACTACCAAGATTAGTACTCATGCTGTTAGATGAAAAACACGATCAAGATCGAGAAAAGATCGCCAACAAGAGACATTACCTGGACTTGCTTAATGAGGGATCCCGGAGAGGGGGCTTGGACAGGCGATGGCTTTGAGCTTGTCTCGTGTAGTCTCTGGGTGCTTGCGCTTCGCACTATGAGCCTCGACGGTTTTGGCCAGAGCCATAGACATCACGCCGGCCGGTGTTCAAGGCCCATCCAAGAGAGGAAGCTGAGAGAGAAGAGGAAAGGAGGAACGATGAGGGAGAAGCGGAAGCGAGGGGGTTTTCTTCAAGAGAGGAAGCCGAGAGAGAAGAGTGAAATGATGGTTGCTTCGTCTGGGTCCAACTTATCACTGGAAAGGAGGGGGTTTTGTGATTTGACGGCTCATTGGGCATTATCAGCGTGGTCTCGACCGTAGTCTACCTTCACTCTACTACGGAGTAATTTAGTGCATGGACCATGGACCTACGTCTACTACTAAGTGAGTAATTTAGTGCATGGTGGTGGACCTGTGTGCTGGCTGTCCCACACGCCGCTAAAGTGAGTAATTTAGTGCATGGTCGAGGAGGATCCGCACGGTAGAGCGTGTCCACTGTTTTTCATTCAAGAAAAATGATTACAACAAGCTGCTTCCACTCTTACGACGGAGGAGTGCGAAACACGGCAGCCACTTGAACATACACAAAGGCTCCTACTACTAGGCATGTGCAGGGTTCATACGTCAAGACTACACAATCTTGTTGCTAGTGTAGTAAGATATGACGATAACAAATGATGTTGTGCGCATGTCAACTACTCCTATATGTAACATAGTACCGCTTCGACTGTTCGGTCGAGAATGAACGGTGAGATCAATGTTAATGTAACTAGGTCCACAAACAAGACGGAGAGTACGGTGCTACAAGACTCCACTAAACATGAACCATATGAAGCATGAATAGTGTTAGTGGTGTATGAAGGGTGCACGGATGGGAGCAAAAGTTCCCTTCTCACCCACTTTTGGGTGTTTGGCAGAGTGCATGAAGGGTGCATGAGTCCACACTAGTAGGTTGACAAAAATACACGAAGAGGAAACAACTATATTGAGATGAGAATGCAACCAAACACACCCACACGCTTTGTGCTATGTTGATCGATCTGCACCGCCTCGAGTTTGATCCAACGGTCATGTTGCGCCGAGACATGGACATGCCCATGCAGAGGGCGCCTAAACACCACCAAGTCCCTCTCGCTTCTCGAGGCGCACGACGTTGGTGATGCAGGTGCAACCACCACAGAGCCCGCCTCCCTGGCCGACGGAGCCAGCTCACAAAGACGGCGCCCAATGGCACGTAATGGATTCCGTGACGGAGCCCTCAAAGGATTCGCCGGCAACGGCGACGGCAGCCCGCAACCCTCCTTGTCCAGCTCAGCCCCCACCATCGCGCGGAGACGGCTCAGCTCCTCGGAGATATAGGTGAAGAAGGAGACCAGGTCGAAGCCGCAGCTGCTGAAGTCGACCGGTGGTCGAACGGTTTAGCCCGACGGCCGCATCGCCGCTACTGGCACGACGGTAGGCATCACGCAGCCGCAACACGCGGCGTGGCAACTTGGTTCACCAAGTGGCCGAGGCGATCCTCGACCTCGCCACGATCGGCCCGCCGCCGCCCAGCCGGCTCCCCGACGCCTATCGATCTCCCCGCTTCGCAGAACAACGCCGACGCCGAGCATCTTTGTGGTGGACGCCGCTTTTGAAGCTCCGTGAACTCCCGCACATAACGGAGGAGCATGGCACCTCTCCTCCTTGAGCTCACGGAGCTCCACGCCCTGGCCCCGAGCTCCGTGATCCTGGCATGGAGCTCCCTGTCAGCGCCCACCCTGACTCGTGGATCTGCTGCGCCGCCATGGCACCTGTAGAAGCAATGGGGAGAGGAAGCAAAGGGGCGAAACGGCTGAAAGGCAATGCAATCCACGGAAGGCGGAGGAGAGGGGAATCTTTTGGTTTTCACCATGGTAAAACACCACCGACGACTTCTCACATCGGGAGCAAAGGTTTTACAGCGGAGTCATCGTGACTAATTGCTGCCGCTACCGCCCCCGCCAATCAAAAAATTAAAATCCTGCCGCCGCTCCCGCCAATCAAAAATTAAAATCCTGCCGCACCCAAACACCGTGAGCAACGCCATGGTGGATATTTAAATTTACATGCCGCAAGTAGATAAAAAGGTGAAAACAATGTGGCGGCGGCTCAGCTAATCGGTCTAACTAGCCCAACTAGCTAGCCACCGTGCTTCACCGATGTACTGGCGGAAAGGTGGTCTTTCGTGATTTGACGACTCATTTACTTGCTTCAGCGCCACGACCGAGGAGGACCCAGAAAACGCGCGGTAGGGCGCCCCACGCCAGAAGAATATATATGCACCACCCGGAGGACCCCAAACCATGCGGTAGGGTGTGCCACGCCTCGCACGGAGGAAAATGTGTGTAAAAATATATCAGACGACGTAGTACCTATGGTTCGACCTCGACCCAGCCAGCCGGTCGAAAACACCCCACTAGCCACACAGCTTCATCATGCAAACGTGGCACGGAGGATAGATGTGGTTAGCTCCGCCTCTCACCAGCCACAACGCCTCTTGTTCTAGGCGATTCTTCTATTTTCCAAGCTTTTTTAGTTGTAATAACACCACGGCAAGCTAGCGCCGCCTTCGTGTGTGCCCGCAAAGGTTAGACGATGGAGAGAAGAGAGATTGAGATCGCAGACTGGGACCCACCAAGAAGTGAGACAACGGTCATGCACGTGTTGACGAGGCACTCCTCTACTCTACTCAACGCAAGTATCAGATAAAATCAAGTTATGGGACAAAGCCAACAACCGCTCGCTTTTTTCAAGCTATCGACTTACGCTTTGTAGTCCAGGTTGCCGCCTCAATCTCGCCTTTCAGATTTGTTAGTTTTAGGTCCAAATTTGATTAATGACAAGTGGGACCCCCATGTGTTGTTCCGATATTTCAATGTAGGATGGTTTTTTGAACAAACACTTTGCGCGGTTAGACAAGTAACGGCACGAGTTACACGATTTTGCAAGTTTATTTAACAAAATGACAGCGACATAGAATATCACATCCACCCCGCAGCTTAGATACTATGGTGATACGAGTTTTTACACCGTTGGAAGTGAGATCCAATGGCTTGGGAGTAGTCTTTGTAATTATGCGCAATTTCCAAACTCTCCAAAGGTTTTTTTGCAAATAAAACATTCAGGCCTCGTGTGTGCCGCTGCATCTTCGATCCAACGGCTCCCCGGTGCTCATATTAGGTGCTCCCCGTAGCTTAATTACCCGCTACGGTGATATGAGCATCTAGGTCGTATGATCAGTGATCAGATGGCACATGCGTAGTACTTGTACTTTCTGCGCATTTCCCAAACTCTATCACCAGATATTGCAAAAACATTCAAACCTCCTATTGTGGGCCGTTAGATCTCAAGTGAACTCAGATCACCATAGAATCTACGGCAAGGGAGCACCTCATACTCTCCCATGCGAGAAAACATAAGGTGCTATCGCAGCTTGATGCTACGGTGATACGAGCTTGGAGGTCGCTTGATCTGAGATCCAATGGCATCTCGAGCAGTCTTTGTGCTTGTAAGCAAGGGGTCAACTCTTTGGGGCTTTTCTCAAAAACCATTCAACCACCGAGGAGGTGTTGTCACAAACCAACGCCCAAGAGCTTGTATCACCAAAGCATCTAAGGTGTGGTAGCACATGATATTCTTACATACAGAGAATATGATGTCCTCCTTCATCTTAGATGCTACGTGATACGAGCTTCGAGGTCGCTGGATATGGGATCAAAGGGCATCTAAGTAGTTTTTGTACAAATTGTGTGCAATTCTCAAACTCATCAAGGTTTCCTGCAAAAATATTAAGACACATCATGTGAGCTGCTATATCTCAGATCTACAAGCTCCAAGCAACTCAGACGGCATATAGCATCTAAGGTATGGGGCACATGATATTCTCCCGGGAGGAGGGGTGGGGTGCACAACCAATCGGTGGTTGGGAGGGTGGGGACAAATATAATCTAAACAACCCTAAACAGAGCTCCACAATTTTATCTAAGGTCGAGGGTTGACCTCGACAATCATAGCTCCGCCTAAACACAACATTTGCATGTACTGTAGTACTAGACTTAATATTCATGTTTCAGTTTCATGTTCATTTTAAATATTGAACTGAGGACCATGGATGTCTTACATTTTACTCTTTTCGTTCCTAAATATTAGTCTTTTAGAGGCTTCAAATGGACTGCACATACGGATGTATATAGACATATTTTAGAGTCTAGATTCACTCATTTTGTCCGTATGTAGTCACTTGTTGAACTCTCTAAAAGACTAATATTTAGGAATAGAAGGAGTATTTTGAATTCGTGTCATACATGCATGGTTTGGAAAAATAGATGCACTATACTTATTGGATTGTTGTTGTTGTGTGTGTGTGTGTGTGTGTGTGTGTGTGTGTGTGTGTGTGTGGTCATATGCTTGATACATACAAAGTTTTTCACCTCCATATTGTTCATCTTTTAAATTTGAATTTGCATTGAAAACTTACTAGGATACCATGAAATGTGAAATCCACGTTGAGATCACTATATCACAAACTCACTCTAATTCAACAACTCGTCATAAATCAATTACCACGTTGAGATTAGTATTTGCAAGGAAAATACGGGTATTGTAATACACATAGATTCGCTCGCAATTTAAAAGGTTCCTTTCAGATTCTCGAATGGTAGGACCCAACGCGCATCAGCCAGACCTTGGCTCGTGTTGATCCTAAAAAACCGGGCTCGTGTCCTTCGTGGCGTATGGTACGCACATTAGGCAACCCCAACCACCGAGCCTCGCTGCTTCAAGTCGAAATATCCGCGCCAGAATTCCAGCCCTAGGAAATTCCCTCATGTCCCCGGTCCATAATGACTACCGATGAACAACGGAGGGATGCTTTAGTAACTAGACAACGTTACCTACCGTGCCGAGCACGGTTCAATCCCTCGGTCGCCGTCATTAAGGTCACCCGTCAACCGCATTGCCTAGTACTACTACTACTACACCAGATGAGCACAGAATTGAGCCCGCTTTGTTCGTGTTAGTACTTGAGTTAATATATCGTGCAATGCACGGTACGGAGGGATTATCCTTTACTCGTGATATATAACTTGTCCAAGTCTAACTAAGCAAAATGTTTGACCAAATCCTTTCTTAAGAAATACAACACACAGATGTACGGCTTGAAAATTTATTGCATGATGCAGGTTATGATATTGTTTCGAATCCTGGATCTTAAATTTCAGAAAATCCAAAAGTGAGCATAAATTCTTGAAACTAAGCATGGTCACGTGATATGGCACAAATATTACTTCGTAAGTTTTTTCTTCAATTTGAGACAAGCTGCTTATGACAAGTTGCACAAATGAAGAGCCAAGGTATTTTGGAACAAAGACCTGTCACGTTAAGGCGAACGCTTTCACTATTGAAACCGTGGGCATTTACGTGCCGCCACGAGTCCCCGCTTCTCATCGGCAGGTGCCGCCCGAGCAAGCGCGGTGAGTCGACGGAGGCGGCGAGCAGATCGCTCGCGCCGGCTGTCGGGAGGAGGCGTATGCAGCATCACGTGCAGTGACTCACCGGAGGCGAGCCTTTGACCAGGCTCCGCCGCACCACCGTCGCCCCAACTGCTCCCACTTTTAATGTCGCCGCGCCGCAGTTTAAAATCAACCCCGACTACCCGGTATCGCTACAATCCTCTCTTCCTCTCCGATTCTCCTGTCTGCTCTACCTCCAACTAGCTCGACCTAAACGTACGCCATGCCGCATCACGATGGTCTGCCCTTAGTGTTCCAGCTTCGAGGAAGACACCCAGCCGAGTCTCAAGAACATAAGGCGCTGGGACGAGCTTGAACTGGCCTTTGCGGGAAGACGCCTACCGCTCCTGTCTCCTCCCCTGCTCCCGCTCCCGCCGCCTCGATCGCGCCAGCGCCATCCCCGTGGCATTGATGGGCTGGGAGCCGCACATTGTCGCCGAGCTTGATGCCACGGGTTCCACGAGGTCCCCGCCGACTTTCACGCTGCACCTGCCAGCAAGATGCGCGCTCAGGCACCGACGCCAAGACGCATGCAGCCGGTGCCTGCACCTGCCAGCAAGATGCTGCACCGCTGCATCGACGCGCGCTGCGCCGTGGTGCAGGCACACGAATGTCTCCGCCGCGCCGCTGACAGCGCTTGTCCCCTGCGCTGGTGCCAAGGTTCTCAGCGGCATGGATGGCCGCCGCCGACCGCTTCCTTGCACTAACGCCACGCCTCCTCCCGCCAGCTTGACTCGCTCAAGTCCGTAACATTTTGGCCTTCCTTGAAGCTAGGCCAACGCCCAGAGTACGCCAACAACGCGCGAAGACGCCGCTGCCGCCGCCGGTCGCTGGTCCGACGACACACGAGCACGGCAGAGGAGCCGCTTCACCGCGAGACGCCCCGCCGCCGCCGCCAGAATCTAAATTTGTTATGAAAACGCTCGATTGCCATGCTTAAAATCCAACGCTTATCATTTCCGCTTATTTTATATCGATCGTCGATAATTTAAAGTCGGAGTCGACTGAACGAAATGTATGGTTTGATCGATTGAATGTTCTGCTAGAGCCGATCAAATTAAATATAAAACGTCATCAAGCCACATGTATTCCTTTGTCATCCAACGACCTAGACTGCTTCAATGTCGAAGCGCCAACACGCTTAGCGTGCAGTTAATTTCATGCCAAAAATAGTGCTAATCACATGACAACACGCAAATAATATCCTAGTAGTTAATATCCGCATGCACTTAATATACTTCCAAATTAACGCATTGCACGCACACACCGACTAGTGCTGCTAGTACGTGAAACTGGTGCCGTGACTTGTGAACGCGGCCCAGATATGGTCAACGGCAACATCGCTCATGAAGTTCTTCCTGTTTTGCCCGCAAGGCCTAAACGCAGAAGGGAGGAGAGAGAGAGAGCACACATGGAACCCACCAGTAAGTGAAGGCTAATAGTACTAAAAATAATATTACATGTTATCCATTAATTAGGCTGTGGTAATATAAAACATTATGTGAACAAAGGGGTACAACAAACATTGCTATTCTACGATGTTGCCTATTGACGGCGGCTTGAAGGCCCGGTCGCATGTTCGATCCTCGCCCTTATTTTTAATTTGTATATGGGTCCAAATTTGTTTCATGACATGTGGGCCCCTCGTGTGTAGTTTGTAGCACTTTAATTTGTGGGTCAAATTTGTTCCATTCCAAGTGGACTATCGGTGTGTAGTTTTGTAGCTTATTTATAATAATTAAAGAGAACAACATAGTTTTTTCAATAATACCATGGTGCGACGTTGAAGGCTAGAAAGGACGCGAGAGAGCGATGACCGAGCCAGAGGGAAATCAACTAGGGAGTTGTGGGTTGCAACGGTGTTTGGAGTAGTTAAATAATGCTACTAAAATATAATCTAAACCGACCGAATAAATGCCTACACAAATTAATCCAAGGTTGGAGTGCCCTCGAATGTAAATAGCTCCGCTTATGAGGGATGGAGAGGTAGTAGCTTCAACGCGTGGAAGATACGGTGTGAGAAAGCGAGGTCAATCGAGAGACATATAGATAGAGAGACAAAGTGAGTGTGGTCCCACATTCATTGAACAAATATATATGCTCCGAGAGATATTGTCCGATTGAGCTTTTGGCAAGGGTGAGGGCTGTAAGATAGAGCTTGAGAGATGATCCAACACGACGTAGATATATTTTGTGCGTGGAGGAAGCAAGGTCAACCGATCACATAGGGTCGCCAAGCATGATCGAAAGAGTGAGACGGGTTGGAGAGAGTGACCTAGATAGACGATGTGCGTGAGAGAGTATACAATGAATAGGTCTAATTGGGCTCAAACATGGTGATATATCGCTTTTGTCCGAGAAAGAGCGAGGTCAATCGAGACATAGAGAGAGAGAGAGAGAGAGAGAGAGAGAGAGAGATTGAGTGAGCGTGGCCCACCATGAGGTCGAAAGAGTGGCGGCGGCTTGATGGACTGACCTAGATAGACAATCTCATGTGAGAGAGTATAGAGTGTGTCGATCGAGGCCCTAACAGGAGATATATCATTTGTGTGTGAAAGAAAACGAGGTTAAACGAGACTCGATAAAGAGAGCGAGATTGAGCGAGTGTGGCTCACTGCAAGGAAGAAAGAGGAGACAGCCTCGAGGGAGTGACCTAGATATACAACGTAAGGCGTATGCAAGCATGAGAGGTTGGGGGCTAGATAGGCAATGCATGTATTTAGCGCGAGAGGGTGAGAGGGAGAGGGGAGAGAGAGAGCTCTGCATGGGGTGCAATGGCGGTGTGTGAGGTAAATACATTTGGTAACAGAGTGGAAAAAGGGTTGTGTAGTTGAGAGACTTAGAGATCAAACATGGAGAGAAAGAATGAACGTGTGTTGGAAACCGATAGCTTCCTAAGGTGGTTAGGAGAGGAAGATTGACCGATACAGAAGTATGTAGCATTTTAAAGGGGGGGGCTAAAACAACATTTGAATGTACATAGTACGAGACTTAATATCGATGTTTCAATTCGTGTACATTGTAAGATTTGAACCGAGGACCATGCATACGGGTAATTATTTCAATTGCGCCATACTAAGTTTCAAAAGTTGACATTGACTCAATTTGTTGTGCTATTTTGTAGGTCATATGTTTGAATCCATCCAAAAGTTTTCTCACTACCATGGTGTTCATCATATACATATGAATTTGTATTAAAAAGTAGCGTGGATACAAAGGAAATGCTAAATCCACGTTAGAATTGGAGATCGCCACGTGACACACACTCTAATTCAAATAACTAACTACGTGACACACACTCTAATTCAAATAACTAATTATGTGACACACACTCTAATCCACGTTAGCGGGTACCGCTTCGATTTTTTTCAAATAACCTCATTAATTAATTTATAGTACTCCCTCTGCTCACTTTTATAAGACCTTGAAGACATTTCGCATAATGTGCAAAACAGTTCATTTTAAGTTGTCCAAACGACTTACAAAAGTGAACGGATGGAGTATCTCGTTTCAATGACTAATTATTGCAAGGAAAACACGGCATGGTAATACATACAGATTCGTTTGCAAATGAAAGAAGATTCGCTTGCATTCTCAAATGTAGGCGCACCAGTGCACCAGGGTCGTGTCGGGTGGACGCTGCTTCGGTGCCTTAAAGGCAATCGCTTTTGTCATCGACATGTGGGCCAGCCACCTGTTGGGCCCACATGTCATGGACACAAAGGCAGGTGCCTTAAGGCACCAAGCATAGTCCTGTCGGGTGGTCGCGCAGTGTGGACGGACGCGTAGCACCCAGCCACCCACCCCTCCCCCCCCCTCCCCAAAAAAGGACGACGACAATATAAGTTCGCTTCCATGTTTCGGATTGAAATATCCGCGCCCCAATTCCAGCCCTGCAAAATCTCTCTTCTCCACCGCCCCTTCCGCGCCAGATTGCTCAAATCCCTAATTCGCCGCCAACCCTCGAATCGCCTCGCCTCGCCTCTTTCCCCACCTTTCCCCACCTCTGTGCCGGACGACGACGACGAAGACGACGGTCGCGCTTCACCACCGCACCGGAGCTACCTCATCTACGCCTCGCCCACCGCACCGGTGGTCCACCGACAACGCCGGCCGCCGCAACCGACGCGCCTCACAGACACCGAAGTTCCACCGCATCGTGCGCTTCACCGACGCCGCCTCCCAGCTCACCGGGCTACTTCACCGAGCACATCGTCGCACTCTCCGCTTCGAGGCCGCTGGGGCTTCACCAACGGTCTGCCCATCGTGATCGTAGCGCCCGCTGCCACTCAAGATCTGCATCCGCGCGCGCCAGCCAACGCCAGCAAGATCACCTCAACGGCTCAAGTGACCAGACTCTAGCTAGGCGAGCATGCCCAAACGCCGCCCAACTAGGTATCCACACATCACTCCCTTGTGCACTGTTCCGACGATGTTTGATATCCTTTCACCGCTCTCTTAGCTTACACGCCTATGCAACTCGACTTTAACTCTTATTTCTTCCGAGATATCATCTCAAACAAGCAAATCCATTTTTAGCGAAGCATGACGGCGCTACGGATCTGGTACACATCCCGCACACCAGATAACCTTGTAAGTATTCGTCCTCCCAGACAACATCAAGGTCGATTCCTCTTATTTGATCAACCATTCGCCGTGTCAAAATGCAGAGGGGATGCAAGGAGCACAAGGCCTGCACATCCAAGCAAGTGGTAAC
Organism: Aegilops longissima; assembly: GCA_021605205.1. NCBI lineage: Eukaryota > Viridiplantae > Streptophyta > Magnoliopsida > Poales > Poaceae > Aegilops > Aegilops longissima. Next base: position 149,178,361 of record CM038677.1, on the reverse strand, counting down.
ATGGACTTGTACATGGAACATCCCAAGCGCAAGCAGAGCTGCAAAGTGAGCCTGCATAACGAGCTAGCGAAGTCCCTGCATTTCATTTAATTCAGACGGCATTCGTGTATGATTTGTGTGCAAGGGCTGATCCACTAATTCAAGTTACCAGGGCTAACATTTAACTTAAAAATACGAAGGCACTTGCACCGAAATCAACATAACTTGAGAAATGTGAAGCTACATGCACTTTGAAAACCAGCTAATGATCCAAAGTAGTTCAGATTATAAACACTAAATGATGCAAGCACCAAAAACACAAAATGCAACATGGTGTACAAGGACTACAAACATGGTCTGTACCGCTTGAATTATTCGCTCTTCCGCTGAAAATATCAAGTGTAATTGCACGATAACCAAGTGCGTAAACTGCATATCAATATATCTATCCCGCATAAGTATGCCAATAGTTTCAAACAACAGATTAGAAAAGTATTTATGCTATGTTGTCATGATACGGGACTTTCCGTAGATGGCCTCGACGCTTCCTCAAGCTATGAAAATGCACTATAATTTGCTTGTCATCAATGCCTCGCAAATCTCTGCTCTCTCAACATAGTAGATCATCATTAGACACTAAATCCTTCAATGAGCTTGCAAAATGCTTGCATTAGATCCCCATTAGACACTATATGTTCATCACTGTGAGCATGTAAAATGTTTGCATCAAATCCTTCATTAGCAAATTGCTCATTAGACACTTCAGCTCAAGAACAACATGAGCTTGTATGTTTGCACCGAAACTTGATTAGATACATCAGATTCAATAGCCAAGATTGATTGGGGAGTTATAAAATAAGTAGAAATTGGTTTCATTTTCTCATAGATTCCCTACATACAAGCAGTTTTACAACACCGCCAGTTTAACTATTGGCCAGAAATTGAAGAGTTGAATTAGATATAATCAGGGATGTGATGTACCTGCTCGCTATGCATGCTACTCTTGCAAGCTGCGATCGTCTGCTTGCGCAAGCTCGATGCCATGCCCGTGTGCCGCCGCCGCCTCCCACGCAGGCTACACCTGTGGTTGGATCTTCATCTTCTTGTCCTTCCGCTCGCTTGAAGCTCGGCACCGCCTCCAACGAGGGCGCGAGGAAGTGTTGTGTCGGTCTGTCCAAATGGGGCTAGGTTAGGAGCGAACCAGACCGAGGTCGGAGCGAATGAATTGGGATTTTTCCTGTTGTCGATCGATATGGGAGGCGCTGCTTGGGGCCATGAGCCTGCTATAGGGCCTGCCTTGCACTTATGTTATTGGCCCATCCAAATTGAAACATTTTTCTTCATTTTTACATTGCTCGCTCGTATGCTGGGACTAACAAAACTAGCATGGGCCAACCCGACGACTCAAACTAGGTGCACACTTTCCAGCCACCGAGGCGGCCGCCCATACCAGCCCCTATGGTGGCGCCGCCTTTTATGCAGGTATGATTGATAGTGAAAATATTCCAGGGCGCTTTTGATTTACCCACGTAATGGTTGAATTGCTTGTTTCTATGAACTGAGTTCGCCAATAATGTGAAGGATGCCATCTTTTCATCCTATTGTAGATTGCTTAGATCTCGATATGCCAAAAGTAATCGCATGAAATATACAAGAAAAGCCGTGTGATGTGTTTGGCTACAACTAGTCCGACTACACGCCCTCATATAACATATCAAGGACGCACCATCTTACCAGATTAACCATTCGACTTACCCATGCAAAGGTGGGAAGAAAGAAGTATTGGGACCGCGATCCAAGCAATTGATGCCATGGACTCCTTCATACAACCTTGTGTTTAAAAAGAAGTTGCAGTGTGCCTGCATAAAGAACTAGCGTAAGTTCAATTACCGCTTCTCGAATTTTAGTTAGCCACTTATTGCAAAATTGTTCAATTACGCTGTTTGGCTTAATTTAGTTTGCTACTGATTACATAATGGCACAGCTCGTTAATCATATTGTAGATCGCGCTTATCTATGTGTTTGATACTTACCGTTAAGAATTACCTGTTTGCCTTAACTTAAATATCTACTTGTTTGTTTAATCGCATTGTTGCTGCAACAATGGGTTACAATGATGTTAATAACTACTTTTCAGCATCCAATTGAAACTCTTTAATTCCTTGTTTGTTTAACTGGTTTGTCTGTTATAACTCCCAGCTTGAGATGTTTTGCTAACTTCAACTTTTCTGAATCCAATCGAACTTTAATGGCAAAACAGGTTAGCCCAAGATCAAAGAGCGAGGTCCCCATGGACGTTGCATCATCCCACAAGAAGGGCACCGCCCAATCGCGCATTATGAATTGCCAACTGCCGATGCTCTAGAGGCTAAACTAGTGGTAGAAAGAGATTCGCTTCGCACTTAGAGATGAAGTTGACATGTTGAGGAAGCAAACAACACAATCACAAGCAGACTCAAGACAACCATTAAATATTTGGTGGATTTCAAACGAAGCAAGCGAGACTGACCAGATTGTTAAGGTCCTCAAGGAAAAAGGAAATTAAATTCTACTTGGTAAATCATAGGTGAAATGTTCTTTCCATAGTTGAATAACCTTTGTGTTGTCTCTGTCATGTAATCAATCAAACCGGGATCATGTGAATTGTTTTGCTTTTTGTTTTTTTTGGTTTTGGCTTCATTTGAGACCTGTGACAGCCCATCTTCATTGACATAAGCTCAAGACCTCGCAGGGACCAGATTGCGGGCGGATTTACCAGAGCTTCGTGCACGGCCTCGTCAGCTGGGCTCATGAGGAGGCGGAGAGTTCAAGGCAGGGTACTCATGAGGTGCCCATGACGCAAGCCATGATTTACCAAGGGCGCCAACACGCCAGCCACCAGCAGCTAAGGTCCCCTTTCCTTTGGTGCAAAGGGAGCAAGCGCAGTAAGAGCATCAAGCAAAGGCATCCGCTTCGTGCAACAAGACCAAGACCAGCCCCAATGGCTGAAGGAAGTCATCGTGGAGCCCAAGCAAAGGCCATCACTGTGAGCCTTTGGCGCGAGCGAGACCAACTTTAGTCGATAAGTGTACCCGCTGTTCCCTTCAAATGGCTAATTGTTGGCGCTTCTTCCCGCCAATATGGGAAGAGGCCTGTGGCCTTCGCCTATAAATAGGAGTAGCCACACCTGTGAGTAGAGGGACGGTCGGCATCCTGATCGATAGACATAGAGACCCGATCCTCAAACTAGAGCGACGGACACCACCTAGCAGTTCATCACACCCACCAAGAACAGCACTCGCGAGGTTGTTCTTCCCCTCAGACCGTTCTTCTTCATCACCCAAGAGGCAATCCACCACACCACAAACTAGAGTAGGGTATTACACCACAACGGTGGCCCTAACTAGTATAAATCTCGTCTCTTGTGCTGTTCTTCTTAGTAGTTTAGGTCCTCGCGATTCGTGAGGTACGGACGGTGGAGGGTTGGATCGCTGCCGCACTCTAGAGTTCGAATTTAAGGGTCCGCCGAACCCGAGATCCGGCATTTGGCGCGCCTGTAGGGGTGCGCTGAATCGCGCTTTCGTCGCTTCGTTCTTCCCCGACCACCGCGAACTATGTTCGACGGCCGCCGGCTCGCTGAAGCGCCGCCGCTTCGCCCCACGCCGCCAGACGGCTCTGCCGGCGGGCGCCCTCGCTGCTCCTCGTCACTCTGCCGTCAACGCCGCTTATCGCCCGGCGGGAACGAGCAGCAAGCGCCGCCCAAAGACTCCGCCCATGAGGCGGACGGCCGCACCGCCACGCTTTGCTCACCGCTGGTTCTTTCATCACGCTGCGCCACGCGCGCCATGGAGGCCCGAGCTGCACTCATCGCGCTAACGAGCCCTGCGCTATCGCTTCTGCCGACGACGCTCACGAAGAATGGCTCAACCGAAGTCGCCGAGCTCGTTCTGCTGCAGGAGGCGACCTCCGCCGTCCGCCTTGCAGACCGCACACCGCCTGCACGGGCGATGGCGAAGCTCCCGGGCGCCCAGCCGCCTTCTCAAGACGGGCGCCTGCCCAAGGCGCTGCTGGGTCCCTCGGGCGGAACCTGCTCGCCAGCGCCGGGCGTGGCAAGAGCAGAGCTGCCAAGAAGTTCTCGCCTGCAGAAGCTGCCTCGAGCGCCCCGCCCAAAGACGCCAAGACCTTTGCGCTGCCCCCAGCCAGGGCGCAGGGAGGCCCACAAGACCAAGCCTCTGTCGTCCGAGGCCCCTCGCTGCCACGGCGGGTTGCTGCGCTTCACCTCCGGAAGCTATGCACGTCGCCGCGGCCCGCCAAGTTCGCTGACTCGCCTCGCCACGACACGGCACAACCGACTCCTACGGAGTTCCTCCAGTTTCACGAGTTGGGCATCGAGGCTGCCAACGGGATGAAAAGGTCATGGCGAACTGGTTTCCCATGGCGCCAAGGGCGGAGCCCGCACTGCTCCTCGACCGCCCGTGCACGATCTCTTCTCGGCCGAGATGCGCATTCGCCTCATCGCCAACTTCTGTGGTACTCGCGACCGCCACCTCCGTGAGCGACATGCGTCAATCAAGCAGCAGCCAAGGGAAACCATGCAAAAGTACATCCAGCGCTTCAACAACGCTGCACCTCAAGATCCCTGTGGTGACGGAGGAGGCCATCATCTCCGCTTTCTCCGACGGCGCGCGACGTCAAGATGAAGGAGGAGCATGGCGATGCATGAAGATCTCGTGCACCTCCCTCGAGCTGTTCAACTTGGCGACCTGCGCGCCAGGCTGAGGAGGGCGCCCTCCTCGAGCTGCCCGCCATGGATCCCGGAAGAGAAGAAGTCCAAGCGCCAAGGACGTGAAGCGCAGGGGGCTGCTGTACGCGCCAACCGCATACCAAGCGAGGCGCAGATCAGCCCGAGTCCTCCAAGGGCAGCCGGTATCAAGGCGGTACCACGACTCCACAATCGACAACACCAATGAATGTCAAGAGCTCCGGTCAGGCGCTGAAGGAAGGGTCGGCAGGCGCCCGAGCGCAGCGACGGGCTACGACCGAGGAGGAGGAAGGAATGCAGACGCTGGAAGATCGCATGCCCGCGCAAGGGTGGCGCGACCAACCTCGCGAGGATCACAGGCAGACCCACTCGCGAGGGGGGCTGGAGGATCAACTCGTGAGGATCGCCTGCAGGGAACGCAGGCTCTCCCTCACGCCGCCGCCACCAAGGAGAATTGAAGACCGCCATCGTGACGAGGGGCCGGGGCTTCTGTGAGGCGCAGATAACGCCATCCTCGGTACCCAAGCGCACTAAATTCATGGTCAGAACTCCACCATGGCTACAACGCCCTCAAGATGCCAGAAGCGGCGGGTCATCACGGTGCCTCTGTGAAGAAAGAGACGCAGCAGTGCTCCCGGAGCGAAGCCTTTCAGCTGCATCACCGGAAGACCTGCACCACAACAGCAGGAGGCCTCCCGGCCGCACTCCAAGAAGAAGAAGACATCGACCGCCCGACTCCTCAAGAGACAAGTTCTCCTGTGGCCCGCAAGACCGGCCAGGGGAGCCTTCCATCCATATAGAAAGCGCCGCCTGCCGCCTCCTCAGGTGGCTCGGGCCTCTCCCGAGGGCCGCCACCGCCAAGGTCTCGAGGGAGGCGCTTGGGCACCACGTGGGAGGCGTGTTTCAAGCACGCTTCGCAAGGTGAGCAAGACCAGAGGGCGTAACCTCAAGAGTCTGCTGCCAGGCCATTCAGAGCTACAGGAGTCAAGGGTCATGAGGGGCAGCCGCCACCCGCCGTGCCCCCATCTAGGCGAGGATGGTGGGCTGCGCGCCTGCATCGACATACCAGGCTCCACCGAGCCGATCACAAGAGCGCCTGCCCTCGCGAGTGGGACGCTATGCAGGGTCCGCCCACAGCCATATATGCATGCCTTATGGACTGCCAGACGAGTTGCCGCGCACCAGCTGCCTCATGAGGACCATCCCGAGGCTCAAGAGGTCAAGCACGCAGCAGCTCAAGTGAGATGGAGATGGCCCCCGAGGAGCCGCTAACGCCCGAGCCTCCCGAGGCCCCCGGGCCTCGGGGCTCGGAGGATCGGCTCCCGCAGCCCACCGAGTCTGCTACACCAACACCCCTTCATCCCCAACATCACCAGTGACATCTTTCAGTTTTATTTCCTACTGAGCGCCTTCTGTGGCTGCATTATTCCCTGCCGCTGTGGGTCCGCTCCTCTGCATGTATCCCTTTACTTCATGTCATTAGCTTATCTCGCTGGGGCGCCTGGCTGCATCATCCCCAAGCCGCTGGCCAGTCCCAGCTGCATGTATCCTTCCTGCTTCTTCCTTAGGATTATGCTCGCCCACCATGCTTGTTATTTGGTGCCTTTCCTGGTGGCGGAATCTGCGTGTTAAAGGGGTGTGCTCGAGCATCGCGACTCAGGCTCCTACCGCCTCCGCCCTCACCCTGGTCTTGTCCATGGCATCGCGACCTGGCTTGCTGCCACGGCCGAGACCAGCCCGAGAGCCGGGACCCGAGGACGAGTTGCGCCATCTAATCCAGCCTATGTGTTAAAGGGGGTGCCCGAGCATCGCGACTGTGGCTCCTACCGCCTCCGCCTCACCCTCTCGGTCTTGTCCATGGCATCGCGACTGGCTTGCCTGCCGACGGCCGAGACCAGCCCGAGAGCTGGGACCAAGACGCAGAGCACCGCATCCGCCAAATTTGCAGTGAACACACTCAAAGACAAGGCCCAGAGCTCGTGAAGAAGGCGAATGCCCGTGAAGTGCATCTTTTGAAAAGGCCCGAGCTCGTGGAAGAAGGCTAATGCCTGTGAAGTGCATCTTTTGAAAAGGCCTAGAGCCTATGAAGAAGGCAAACGTCAGGAAGCTCACCTCCGGGAAAAGGCCCAGAGCCTATGAAGAAGGCGAACGCCTGTGAAGCAGCTGCTCGAAAGGCCCGAGCTCGTGAAGAGGGCAAACGCTCGTGAAGCTTGCTTCTAGAAGAAAGGCCCGGGCTCGTGAAGAAGGCGAACGCCTCGTGAAGCTCGCCGCCCGTGACACTCTCACATAATAATGAGTTGGGTTGTACACGCCCGGAGTCTCAGGAGTGCCGCCTCAGCCCCGCTCCCTCCCACGCCTAGTGGCAGCACTTAGTCTGCTACCGGTGAGAAGACGTCAAGACTAGACTAGGTGCCGGACACGGCTTTTTCATTTGCTTTCCGCAGCTTGATCGGTTATTCCCATTTGAAGTTTTTATCGAAACTATTGCCCTTTTGGTCCGTGGTTCTTCGAACTTTTCACCTCCCGCCGATGCTTATGCTGGGATTCACGAGGCGGAAGCTCGAGAGCCCCCGCGAGCTGCCTACCCCTATCGCTTCGTTTTCACGGCCTCGTCCATACCGAGCACCTCGCACGACCATGCCTCACGGGCAGCACAACGCTAACACGGGCCAGGGTCGGTCGCCTGCGCCACGGCCGGGTTCACTTGTGAATGGGCGCACGGCGTAAGGGAACAGATCGTGATAAAAAGCAAGATAATAATTAACGGCGTTGTTCTAAACACGCCACCCACGGGCCACATTGTTCCTTTTTACAGGAGAAAAGGAAGGAAAAGGACAGAAGGTGTGAAGCACGCCTGCGCGGGTTTTCTTCGGAAGGCCCGAGCCGCCCGAGCTCGGGCCGACTCCATCTCGCTTCATCGTGAAGCGCGGGCGGACCCGCTGCCACCCCAAGCAGCGCTGCGGCGTAAGGCTGGGCTGCCACTGGAAGAATTGCCACCAAGAAGAGCTGGTGAAGCGTGAGGAGTCGCGGGCATCGCCAGCCGCCTGCTGCTTCTCTCCGCTCAAGGCCGGGCTGAGTCTCGTCCGCGGTCGCCGCCCTCGTGGCAGCACCCCATGCGGGCGGCCGCCTTCCCTAACAGCCTCACGAGAGTGGCGCCGCCATCATACTTGAAGTGCAGGGAGCACCGACGGCGGAGACCACGCTGGCGAATCGCCTCTGCCGCCTGGGCCAGAACAGGTTCCCGCAGCAGAGACTCCAGAGAAGCCCACGGCCTCAAGGTAACAGCCATCTCGCCTCGAGCTGAGGGACACCTGTGGCGCCATCCGGGAGGTCGCCCAGAGGAAGCATGGGAGCTGAAGCCGGACGCCGGACGGATCTCCGCCTCACCATGAACTCCGCAACGCTTCAGAAGATGGAGGCGTGGCTCTGGGACGCGCGTCGGGCACGCCCGACCATGGCCAGCCACTGTCATCGCTGGAGAGCCTCCACCACTCATCTGGGGACCGCTGTGGAGGCCACGGGTGCTTATGTAGGGCGACTCGACCACGCTTAGGCGGAGGAGAGGAAGATTCGACCGGCGGCCCTTCCCTTCTCAAGGGCCGAGAACTTCCTTGGTGGGGCCATGGAGAAGAAGGAGACAGGAAAGGATAGACTGAAGGGCGCAGGCTGTTCAGACTTATTGTCGGGCGATGGCCAACTGTCGGCCTCCACGATCACCGGTAATCATGGCCAACTCCCGCATGTGGACTTGTCAAATCCAGGAGGTTACCGAGGCATCGTCAGGGGAGCCAGGCGCACACGCCCAATCAACCGCCACGCGCCGCCTAAGGCCACAGACGTTAGGGCCTCGCGACACTTGCACTTTGCCTTTCGCTCGCCGCAAGTTCGGCACGTCAGGGTCTGGGCTACTGTCAGCGCTCGGGAACGGGGTCCCTGAGACTTGCTCGCTCGCTGGCCTCGCGGCGTGGCTCAAAGGAGGCCCAGACAGCCCATCTTCATCGACATAAGCTCAAGACCTCGCGAGGGACCTGAGACTGGGGCGGACGACCAGAGCTTCTCGTGCACGGCCTCGGCCAGTCTGGCTCATGAGGAGGCGGAGAGTTCAAGGCAGTGGTACTCGCGAGGTGCCCATGACGCAAGCCATGATTTACCAAGGGCGCCAGCCGGGCGCCAGCTCACAAGTGTCCCCTTTCTCTTTGCAAAGGGAGCAAGCACAGCAAGAGCATCAAGCAAAGGCATCCGCTTTGGTGCAACAGATCAAGACCAGCCCCAACGGCTGGAAGGAAGTCATCGTGGAGCCCAAGGAGGCGCCATCACCAAAGCCTTTTGGCAAAGTAGGACCAACTTTAGTCAGATAAGTGTACCCGCTGTTCCCCTTCAAATGGCTAATTGTTGGCGCCTTCCCGCCAATATGGAAGAGGCCCAGGCCTTCGCCTTATAAATAGGAGTAGCCACACTCAGAGTAGAGGGACGACGTCGCATCCGTGATCGATAGACATAGAGACCCGATCCTCAAGCTAGAGCGACGGACACCACCTAGCAGTTCATCACACCCACCAAGAACAGCACCTCGCGAGGTTGTTCTTCCTCAGTCATCGTTTTCTTCATCAGCCCAAGAGGCAATCCACCACACCACAAACTAGAGTAGGGTATTACACCACAACGGTAGCCCGAACTAGTATAAATCTCGTGGTCTCTTGTGATGTTCTTCTTAGTAGTTTAGGTCCCTCATGATTCGGCGAGGTACGGACGTGGAGGGTTGGATCTCCGCCAGGCACTTGCAGAGTTCGAACCTTAAGGGTCCGCCGAACCCGAGATCCACATTGTCTGCTCATGTAATCAATCAAACCATTTGTTTTAGAGATCATGTAATAATTGTTTTTTGGTTTGTAATTTTATTTGAGCACACATCTGTATTAATTGATAAGACTCAAGACATTTCATTTGGATTGTCGTGCTGCACCTACAAATGTGCTAATCGGGCTGAATGTGCATTTAGCAATAGTAGTAGTATAGATGGACCATAAGTGGCACGATCGAAAGGGCCAAGATGCTGGCTAAAAAGGATGCTGTTGTAGCCAAAAAAAAAATACAAGCCGCCTGGCTTATGTATGTTAGTTGATATTATTGATCCATATACTCTATAAGTGTTTATATGTCTCGTTAGTTCTGTACATTCTTGGTTGATTGACTCGGTATTTGAATCTTGATACATCGCTTGTGTACATATCTAAATGGGAGTACACATTATGTCTGCGGTGACATTTGAGTTGGACATGAAGTGTTCCAAATATTCAATTCACCTTAAACTGGATTCTAGTTTCTGAATTTGAGTATCGCATTTGTAAACCATATTCATATATGATGTGGAATACATCTTTGTCGCCCTTTTGAAGATATATAAAACACATAGAATGATTTATAAAGATTCATATAGGAATACAAATGGACTCGAATTTAGTTCCGTGGTAAACGGGATGCTTATTGTCCCAAAAATTAAAGAAGCAAAATTTCCACTCCACGCCGCCGTTCCGGCCAAGTGTTTGGGAGATGGAAATTACGTCACCCATTACACGGACAATCCATCGCCCGATTTCCACCGCTCTAAATAGGGGTAGGTTAGTAACTTCAATTAGACGTGACACGATCAGCTTCTCTGAGCCCATTCCGACACTTGGCATGCAAAACACATTTGATTCAAGCTCGTCTCGAAGACCTCTATTTCTCCCTCCATTCCCCATTCATACACGGTGGGCGGCAAAACAAACTCGACTCGCCAAATCGATGTAGGCAAATATTTTCAATAGGGCAGGTTTGTAACTTCACCTCGACGTGACACAACCGCCCCCACTGTCAGCCCCATTCATACACTATGGGCGCCAAACCATGGGCGCCAACCACCTCTCCTCGCCTCAAATCGCTCTGGCAAATATTGGCGAGATGCAGATTACCGCCCTATCCCCAACCGACGAGACGTCCAAATTTTAAACGGGGCTAAGTTCATAACTTTCCCATATTTTAAAGGCCCCAAAAACATGGTTCCTCGTGACTTTCTCCTCCATTTTCCCATTCATACACCGCCCCGCTTAGAACACCCCATCCCCACACCAGCCTCTGTCCGCCACCCCATCCATCGCCGCCGCCCTCCACCACATCCATCGCCACCGCCCTCCACCATGCCGAGAACCTACCAAGACCGCTGGCCGCCCATCGCTAGATATGGACGCTTTCATCCACGGCGACGGACCAATAGCCTTGCATCACGCCCCTTCACTTCATCGGCGCTGCCCTCCTTTTGCCGGGCCGCCACACGACCTTCTTCTTCCACCGCAACGGGACTTATCCCCGATGCACCTGGCTCACCGTCAGCAGATCGCTTCAATGCCACCGACAGCCATCGCACTTCGATGCCTACACGGCGCCGCAAGAGAGGTGGTACTTCATATCTCCTCAACTTTTGATCTCAACCGAAAATAGATCTTAACTTGGTTACTCTACTTTCTTTTCAGCTCTTAGAATTTAATTTTAGTTCAAGCAAACAATGGATGCTAAATATCATTCGATTTGCAGTTTCAAATCTGCCATGGCACAGCCATAATACAGTTTAATTGATCATGCTTAGGGTTTAATTGATCATGTTGGTCCGGTGGTGGTTTCTTTAATAGAAATCGAGGGGAAAACCTCTTTGCTAAAAAATATGCTTAGAGTTTCCCTTTATGATCACTATACGATCGTAATACGCGCTTCGTGTCATAATAACATCGCTTCCACCCATCAAGCTAAATGCTTAGTTGTTCAAATACGAATCTAATATTATTAAAACAGAGTTGTTTAATTGGTCACTAAATGTTCCTACATTAGTTTTGAAAATTCATGTTCACCGCCGGTGTGTATCTCTCATGGTGCCCACGGTGGGCCGCCCACCCGGGATTTTGGGTCGCCCCAGCCCCGATTCCTCTCGTTTCACAAGGCTCCGATCTCTATCATTTCAACCTCACCTCCTGGCTGGGCGACTTGCCATCCCCGGACGGCATGACTCTAGGAGGAGACGCGGACTAACAGAGGCCAGGAGCCGTCACCAACAGCGCCATCGCCGCTTCGGTGCGCCACAGGCCTACCTTCCCAAATTGCTCAGGCTCAAAGCGCAAAGACCCACCAAGCCAACCCGATTTATCCCGAGATACGCCCTCAACACTCAAAGAGCCCACTCCTCATCACCCATTTTCTAATTGATTCATTACTCATTAGGCGGATTGTCATTAGGTTTGTTGTGTGCCTGCTACCTACACTTAATGGTTCAGATGTATTTCGCAATCTTTAGTACCTCTAAAGTTCATTGTGGTTTTCAAAATTCGCCCTCTAATGTAAACTAGTCATTTTGGATTGTTGGTCGAGTGACATCGACCAGCATTACTATCGCAAGCCAGGTTTGTTGACAATTTTACTTGTCTTTCTTACTCATTCGATATAATATCCAATTATTCACGCCGATTAGTTGCAAACAATAAGTGCTAGACAAACTTCTTCATTCAGATTTTGACGGTCTCTCATCAGTAGCTATAATTCTGCATACTTGTCCTAATAAGCTCACAAGTAAATGATTGATTCACTACATCTATGCTTGCCTTGTCATATTTGTTGTCAATATTCTTTTAGGGTGGACCACCATGTTTCTAAATACCGAACCGTAGACATGAGTGAATAGTATTTCTATGTGATCTCTTCCATCATGTGTGGGTAACTAACACGCATTATATAGAAAGAAAGTGTCATTTCCAGCTTTTACATAGGTTTCATCTTTTACATGGAATACAATCTGCCTACTTGCTTTGTGTCGCACTACCAACACTCCACCCTTGAAGGTAAACATTACGCCACTCATAATTGCTTAGTTTATTTGTTCAATATGAATTTCATATGATTCTAATGTTCCTACTTCAGTTTTGAAATGTGTGCCTGCCTCGTTATAGAGACATAAGGGTTTGTATTTCTGTGTGGTCCGTCAACACGGTTGGGGAGGTGAACTTTGCATATGCAGGGTTTATAGGAGACACTCTTCGAGTTGAATCCGCAATGCATTCCATAGATAATCTGACTACTTTTTATGTTTTCATGAATCTTGATTCTAACAGCATCATAATGATTATGAGCTTGCGCGCATGAAAAGAATAAAGCGTAACAATGCCATGGCTGTCAAACTTGGCATTAAGGGACTGAAATCAAGTCCGATGCAATGCAATGCAAACGCCTCCACCTGCACAGATTCATGCCTGTAATATGATCCTAACAAAGGATTCTGAGCTAGAGGGAGACCTAAGTCAATGTAGCTCCCTTGTGGAGGAGTCGAGGAAGATGCCCTATCTTATTCACCCATCAAGGTACTTGCTCTAACTTTCCAAGGTTACATTGCTCGCATATATCTTGCAAATCGATGCTTTGCATTGCTTCTACTTTTTGAACTGCCATTATCTTAGTTTACACATCGTATGTGAATACGCCCGCCTATCCATTTTAGTACATATTCCATTTGTCATCATACCATATTTATCCATTCAAATGTTGTTCTTGTGTATCGACGCTCAAAAGGAAGAGGGCGATTGCTAATCGTGGAGGAGCACAAGCAAAGTATTTGAAAAGGTAGTGGCACCGATAAATCAAATAGCCCATTAGGTGTAGTTGCAATATCACCGACCCACAAAATACCCCAACTCTAGCAGACTCTAGCCCTACTACACCGGTCATTTCGATGCCCCAACTCAACAGACCTCTAACCGCAAAGAACAAGATGATTATGCCAATGACATAGCACCAAATTGCACGACGCAAAACCCCATTCCAAAGAAAGAGTACACCAAATCCAGCCAACACCTTTTCAACCGTAGAGAGCCCCAATTGCAGCAAATAGGACCCATGTTCCATTTCTTCCCAGTTTAGAAGACGGCTTATGTTGTTGTCGAACTTTGTGTGCATCTTTCCTTCATGGAAAGATTATACCGCATACGTAATCAATTTCCGCCTTCCTCCGCAACTTACGCGTAAGTAATGTACTAATGTTATTCATGGTCATTATCGCATATGTTTCTCACGACAAAAGACACAAGATTTCATTCTTTAAATAGGCAAGGAGCAAACCGATTGTGATGACGAGCAAGGGTTGGTTGCGCTTTTCAAGCACTCGTTGATGAAGTATCGCTCCTACCGAGGCAAGTGCACTTTGATGGCAAGCCTCCGAACGAAATTTCTATAAAGTCTCCGTCAAAGGCATTTATCCGACGGTGAATGGAATAATCTTGTTACACATTAGTCTCGGCTGCAGCGTAAGGTACCGCTCTATGATATCACATCACAATTTGAACTACATTTCGCATTTGCCTTAATGTCTCACTTGTACGAAAATCTGTTAGCGTAAGAACATTCGCTCAAGGGACCATGTAATCTCGCAACTATAATCGCATAATCGCATTGCTCTTGTGAGTACCTCTTGCCCGTATGACCATACTTACTTTCATAGTTGTTTGATTATGTAGCATCACCGCACATGTTAGCCTCAGAATCGCCCATTTGGTGGACATTATAAGATCCGTATGGACTCTTACATAAATTTAGAATCAACACAATGCTTTTGAAGAGGTTTAGCTCGCAGCCCTCTTGTAAGGACTGAACATGGTCTATCACTAAACTTACATTAACAGCTATTCTCTTCGTCTCCATAATATAAGAACGTTTTGTACAAGACACCAAGTTGTTCAAAACACTCTTGTATTATGGGAAGAGGGATTGGTTCATTTTGTAGCATTCGCATCTTATCTCCCTCGCCCACCATTTACTAAAAAGACCAGATCTATATTTAATCTTACCAACAAGTAGAATACATGCACAATGCCAAGGCAAAAGTGTAGCCCATTGCTCTTGTCAAGACATTTTGTCCCGTAATGCTTGTACTTCTGGATTGGTAGTTGATTATGTAGCATCAATCTGCATCTTATCTTCATTATCCTATATCCCTTCCAAAGATTATCATATCTATAATTACTCTCTACAAAATGTAGAGTATGTGCAATGCTTATGAAGAAGATTCTGTGCTGAAATTCTTGAGTTATCCTTCCTTGACATGGAGAAGGGCATTATAAAGCCGTGTTAATCGTTAATGTAAGTCAGTCCTTATAATTCCTTTATCCTCAATTGCTGTTTAATTTGCTCATACTCCCTCGTTGCTTATCGCTGTTTAGTTTTCTGTTTCTACCAAAATGCATGTTCGTAAGAACTGTAAGTTCTAAGTTTTACTTGTAAAACCAAATTCCTTATTCATACCATGCACATTACTTAATACTCCCTATATGTATGCTTGTTTTTGTGGATCTATAATCCAAAGGTGTGGTGAAGCAGCCCACGCTTGCACCTTGTCATCTCCTGCTTTATCTTACCGATGTGGTTGATGATATGAACAACATGCCATGCACATTATTCAAAATAGATACAATGATTTTCGCTTCTTCATCTATGCTTATTATGTTGACATGGTAATCCAATAGTGTGGTGAAGCTCCCCGATTATGAACAATGCCAAATTATGCTATTGATATTTTGAACTTACTCTTTATTTTCTAATTTGAAATTGATAGAATTGATGTAATGCTTATCATCTTTGTTTTTACACGCAAAACTTGTCATCTCTCTCGCTTTGTTTCAGGTGATATGCCCGATGGCATGCACAAGTCTGTTGAAGGCTGTGAGACAAACCCAACATATATTGCAGAAAGAAGACAAAACATCTTGAAGATAGCGAGACAACCCCAAAATCTTGTCTTGATGCAAAGGTTCAAGTTACTTGAGACTAACAATGACAAGCTCACTGTAATTCGTTGTCCAATCAGTTCGACTTCTTCAATCCCAAGTTCTAGCAGTAAAGGCATTATGCAACTCAACTTTTACTTGAAGTCCTATTCTAAGAAAGATTATGAGAACACCAATGAGAACCTCATCGCTAAACAGCTACACTGAAGCTATGACCGACATGCTAGGTCGGTCTCACAAATTTTGCTCTCAAATTGCATGAGCAGTTAGCCTCCGCAAGGCTAACCTTTCTTGAACTGTCTTGGAAGTGGTCTCGTTCAAGATTATTTTGTTACGCCGCAATGGTGCCCAGCTTTTGTAATCTGCTTCTTCGCTTGCGCTTTTATGATCACCGGTGGCTAACTTCGATGCCCAAAGTGATGTAATATACCTTAAATCCTTTATTGTATAGTGTAGATTTATTCTTAGTTACTATGCCGTAATTTCCTTATTGTATAGAGTAGGTTTGTTCTTAATTCCTACTAGTTACCGCCATCATTCGCTATCCGAAAAAAATCAGATGTAGTCTCACTGCATCAAACATTCGACTCTAACGGGCCAGGTTTTTAGCGGGCCACAATTGGGCCGGCTGCTGCCTTTCTTGGGCCTCAATGATTGGGGCCTTCACACATTGCGCTAGGCCCAAACTTACACCGCCTATATTTTAGTTGGCCTTTTGTCCACCTAACGCTTAGTTTGGCCTGTGTAGCTTGGGCCATTAATAGGCTGAATATTGTACTAGCCTCGTTACGCGAGATGAAACCACGGCCTTTAGCGTGCCAAAATGCATGTTGGGCCTCAATTTTCACTAGTCGTCGACGGGCCTTCAAAGAGGCCAAATGTAGACCGGGCCGCTTTTGGGCCAAGCTAGCTCACGGCCGTTACTGTGCCAAAACATATCTCGGCCTTAGTTGGCCCATCGATATCATGGGCCTTAAGAGGTCCGAAGCTTAGTACAGCATCAACGGGTCAATTACGCGACAGCCTTTAACAGCCCAAAGTCACGCTGGGCTTAATCTGCTGCCACCTTTAGCACGGGCCGTTAGTGGGCCCGATGTCCCGTCGACCATATATGGCCCATGGGCAGCACGGCCATTCCCAGCCGAAAGTCACACCGGATGAAATGGGCCCATGTTCACTTCAGCCTCTAACAGTCGAAAGTCACTAGGATGTAGTTGGGCCCAAATATTCTGCGAACAATTGACGGGCCAGATCCGCTTCGTCAGCAAATGGGCCCAAATATTGGGCTTAATAATTAACGGCCAGATCCGCTTCGGCCGTAAATGGGCCTTTATTAACAGGCCGTTATTGGCCTGGCCCACTAGTACCGATTAAGTTCTACGGGCCTTTGACCGGGCCGGCCTTTTTAACCTATATGCGCCTATTGGGCCCAGCCATGTGTCGACGTATCATAGGCATGTTCCTCCAATGGACGGGCGACATCCGCCCATCGATGAGTCGACATGTGTTCCTTTGGCCAATCAGAATTTTACACGGAAAATTTCCCATTGGTCGTGGTTGTTAACGGTTATCGGATCCAAAATCCGACCGATAGATTAACGGCGTTCGCTACTGGTGGATGCCACGGTGTCGGTCACCCTTGATTTAAAGCACTTCGTGACGCAATTTATCGTCATGGAAGTGGACACTTCCGTGATGATAATTTTGGTAATGTCATGGAACACTTCAACGACAAAGATGTGTATGACTATCTTGATTCTGTCATAAATTTGTCATGGATGTACATGCATGACAAAAACGCGACTCATCGTGGACAAACACGTATCATCACGTAGTGTATTTTTTGTAGTGTTCGTGAAGAAGTGTAGGAGAAGATGGGCAAAACTACCACCGATGCTTTTGCTAGAGTGCCCAGAGGTCGAGATCTGCTGCTATGCCTGCTCTGCATACCGTGAGCAACTTCATCTCGCACTACTATAGCTTCAAGAATAACCAGCTCCAAAGACCCACCTCCAAAGACCATCTACATCGATTGATTCCTTCGTTCTTGGAGTTCTGTCTACACCACCGCCTGAAGACCAAGCCTGAGTGTCGATCTAGCACTATGCATTTTTTATGAACTTTTTGGTAACTTGTTGCCAAAGGCGGAGAAAATGTATAGATCATAGGCTTCGAGAGAGAGTGTTGCTTTTGTTCTCTCTTGCGTTTCTCTTTGGTGGTTGAACTTTGTTATTTGCTTGTTTGAGATACTTTATGCTTGTGTGTGATACTTGGATGATCATGTGGTTGATCATATGCTACCTTAATGCTTGTTGGATGACATTATCCTTTTTATATTCCCATATGATCATTCACTTTGCTTGGTGATGAGTGCATGTATTTTAATTATTATCATTTTGAGCGCTCCACCAAGATGTATGTGACATGAAAGAGTAACCCATGATCCTAACTCTTTGTTCATTTGCAGTCCAAAGCAAATCTTAAACTATGCACAAATTTAGGGGAGCTCTTATGCTTCACATACTTCTCAAAGCTTACTATGTTTTTCACTCTTATTATCATTTGTCGAAGCTTTGATCTATATGTTGTCATCAATTACCAAAAAGGGGGAGATTGAAAGTGCAACTATCCTTATGTGGTTTTGATAATTCCTAACAACATATAGCTCGTTGAGCTAATGCTATTTCAAGATTAATATTTCAGGAAAGCTCAATGATTGGCATGGCATAGGTGATAAAAGTGGACCCCTCAAAATGCTAAGGACAAAAGGATTGGCTCAAGCTCAAAGCTCAAGACTCTACATTTTCTATTTTAGTGATCCAAGATCACATTGAGTCTATAGAAAAAGCAAATACTATCAAGAAAGGATGAGATGTTGCTTAATGAGGCTCTTGCTCAAAATGCTTAGTGATATGCTCCAAAACCCTCAACTACTTTCTCACATCCACATATTGTTGGGGAACGTAGTAATTTCAAAAAAAAAATCCTACGCACACGCAAGATCATGGTGATGCATAGCAATGAGAGGGGAGAGTGTTGTCCACGTACCCGTGTAGACCGATAACGGAAGCGTTAGCACAACGCGGTTGATGTAGTCGTACGTCTTCACGATCCGTCCAATCAAGTACCGAACGCACGGCACCTCCGAGTTCAGCACACGTTCAGCTCGATGACGTCACTCGAACTCCGATCCAGCCGAGCTTTGAGGGAGAGTTCCGTCAGCACGACGGTGTGGTGATGATGATGATGTTCTACCGACGCAGGGCTTTGCCTAAGCACCGCTACGATATTATCGAGGTGGATATGGTGGAGGGGGGCACCGCACATGGCTAAGAGATCAAGAGATCAATTGTTGTGTCCATGGGGTTCCCCCTGCCCCCGATATAAAGGAGCAAGGGGAGGCGGCCGCCAAGGAGGAGGGCGCCAGGGGGGAGTCCTACTCCCACCGGGAGTAGGACCTCCTTTCCTTGTTGGAGTAGGAGAGAAGGAAAGAGGAGGAGAGGAGAAGGAAAAGGGGTTGCACCCTTGTCCAATTCGACCAGAGGGGGGCGAGGCCTCCTTCCTTTGGCCTCTCTCCTCTATTCCCGTATGGCCCAATAAGGCCCATATACTCCCGGCGAATTCCTCAGAATCTCCACGGATTCAAAATACCCGAATCACTGAACCTTCCAAGTCCGAATATAGTCGCCCAATATATCGATCTTTACGCCTCTACCATTTCGAGACTCCTCGCCATGTCCCCGATCTCATCCGGACTAACTCCTTCGTACATCAAAACTCATTAACTCATAATATAACCGCCATTGAACTTTAAGCGCATGGACCCTATGGGTTCGAGAACTATGTAGACATGACCCAGACACATCTCCGGTCAATAACCAATAGCGGAACTCGGATCCTCATATTGGCTCCTACATATTCTACGAAGATCTTTATCAATAAACCGCATAACAACATACGTTGTTCCCTTTCTCATCGGTATGTTACTTGCCCGAGATTCGATCGTCGGTATCTTAATACCTAGTTCAATCTCATTACCGCAAGTCTCTTTACTCGCTCCGTGAATACATCATCCCGCAAATAACTCATTAGTTGCAATGCTTGCAAGGCTTATGATGTGCATTACCGAAAGTGGCCCCAGAGATACCTCTTCGATAATCGGAGTGACAAATCCTAATCTCAAATACGCCAACCCAACAAGTACCTTCGGAGACACCAGAGAGAACCTTTATAATCACCCATTATTGCTAGACGCTTTGGTAGCACACAAAGTGTTCCTCCGTAAACGGAGTTGCATAATCTCATAGTCATAGGAACATGTATAAGTCATGAAGAAAGCAATAGCAACATACTAAATGATCAATTGCTAAGCTAACGAAGGTTTGTCAATCACATCATTCTCCTAATGATGTGATCGCTAATCAAATGACAACTCATGTCTATAGTTAGAAACATAACCATCTTCGATTGACGAGCTAGTCAAGTAGAGTGATACGCTCCGTCAGATCTACTTTTCCAAACACTTTTGCCCTTGTTTTGGACTCTAACTTGTATGATTTGAATGGAACTAACCCGGACCGACGTTGTTTTCAGAGAATTGCCATGATGTTGTTTTTATGCAGAAAACAAAAGTTTTCGAATGACATGAAACTCCACGGATGTCTTATAAAAATAATAAAAATCCTTGACAAAGATGAAGACCAGCGGCCCACACTGTCCACGAGGGTGGGGGCGCTTCAGGGCACGCCTCACCTCGTGGCCCCTCGATGCCCTCCGACGCCAACTCCAACTCTATATATTGGCTTTCGGGAGAAAAAATCAGAGAGAAGAAATCATCGCTTTTACGACATGGAGCCGCCAAGCCCTAAAACCTCCTGGAGGGCTGATCTCGAGTCCGCTCGGGCTCGGAGAGGGGATTCGCTGTCGTTATCATCAACCATCCTCCATCACCAATTTCATGATGATCACCACTGCATGTGAGTAATTCCATCGTAGGCTTGCTGGACGGTGATGGTTTGATGAGATTTATCATGTAATCGAGTTAGTTTTGTTAGGGTTTGATCCCTAGTATCCACTATGTTCGAGATTGATATTGCTATGACTTTGCTATGCTTAATGCTTGTCACTAGGGCCCGAAAGTGCCATGATTTCAGATCTGAACCTATTATGTTTTCATGAATATATGTGTGTTCTTGATCCTATCTTGCAAGTCTATAGTCACCTACTATGTGTTATGATCCGCAACCTCAAGTGACAATAATCGGGACCACTCCCGTGATGACCATAGTTTGAGGAGTTCATGTATTCACTATGTGCTAATGCTTTGTTCCAGTTTCTATTAAAAGGAGGCCTTAATATCCCTTAGTTTCCATTAGGACCTCGCTGCCACGGAGGGTAGGACAAAAGATGTCATGCAAGTTCTTTTCCATAAGAACGTATGACTATATACTGGAATACATGCCTACATTACATTGATGAATTGGAGCTAGTTCTGTCACCCTATGTTATGATTGTTACATGATGAACCGATCCGCATAATTCTCCATCACCGATCCAATGCCTCACGAGCTTTTCACATATTGTTCTTCGCTTATTTACTTTTCCGCTACATCTGTTATAATTACTACAAAACCCCAAAATATTACTTTTGCTACTATTACCGCTACTATCATACTACTTTGCTACTAAACACTTTGCTGCAGATATTAAGTTATCCAGGTGTGGTTGAATTGACAACTCAACTGCTAATACTTGAGAATATTCTTTGGCTCCCCTTGTGTCGAATCAATAAATTTGGGTTGAATACTCTACCTCGAAAACTGCTATGTATCCCCTATACTTGTGGGTTATCAAGATCTTTTTTTCAAGGCCATGTCGGGAGCATAGCTCTATTCTTTGAGTCACTTGGGATTTATATCTGCTGGATACTATGAAGAACTTGAAAGACGAGAAAACAAAATTTATCCCTCAACTACGAGGGAGGTAAGGAACCGCCATCTAGCTCGCACTTGATTCACCTTCGTTATGAGTAAGCTTATACACCTAAACCTGCTTTCGCTATTCGCCCGATATGTCGATGTTATTGATGATGCCACTTCTGCTATGCATGATACTTATGATGAAACTACTTATATGCTTGATACTACTGTGCCCCTCGATGAATTTCTATATGAACAAATTGCTAGGGCTGGAGAGAAAGAAATTATTGAATCTGAATACGATGATGAAAGTGATGATGAAAATATGCCTGCTATTCCTGAGGGTTATGTTTTTGATATGGAATCTTCTACGACTATTTTTTCTTGCAAGGATAGATATGAGCTCAAAAGGTTATTAGTTAAATGGAACAAAGAATCTCTTAGAGATAGAATGAAACCTGACCCTGCTTTTCCTACTTCACCTATCTGTGTTCCTGATAAGGATTATGAATTTTCTGTTGATCCAGATATAATTACTTTGGTTGAATCTGATCCTTTATGGCTATGAATCAAACTGTTGTGGCATATCTTACTAAGTTAAATGATATAGCCGCCTGTTTACTAATGATGAGAGATCACGCTACTTTTATATTCTCAAAATATTTCCGCTCTCATTAAAGGGTGATGCTAAGATATGGTTAATTTCTCTTGATCCTGGTGTGTGCGAGTCCCGTGATATGATTTATTACTTCGCTAAATATTTCCCTGCTCATAAGAAACAAGCTGCTTTGAGGGAAATATACAACTTCGTGTAAATTAAAGAAGAGAGTCTCCACAAGCTTGGGGAGGCTTCTCAAGTTACTTAATGCTTTGCCCGATCATCCTCTTAAGAAACCTGAAATACTTGATATCTTTTATAATGGACTAACCGATGCTTCCAAAGATTACCGGATAGTTGTGCTGGTTCTCTTTCGTGGAAAGAACACCGGATGAAGCTGCAATTCTATTGAATAATATGTTGACAAATGAAAATAATTGGGCACCTCCCGAGCTAGCTTCGCTCCAACCATCGAGCCTATCCCTAAACCAACTCCAAAAAGAGAGGTGTTCTATTTTCACCCCAAGATATGCAAGAGGCAAAGAAATCTATGAAAGAAAAAGGTATTAAAGCTGAAGATATTAAGAATTTACCTCCTATTGAAGAAATACATGGTCTTAATCTACTGCCTGTTGAAGAAACTTATGATATTGATCCATTACTTATTGAAGAACCTCCCGATCCCGATAACCCTACACGTAGTAAAGGTAGATTCTCTCTATAGATTTGATGAAGGTGATATTCTCACTATAAGTCTGCTAGACAATGCTTCGATGAGTGTGATAATTTTATTGTCAAACAAGAAAATTTTAATGCTTATTTTGGTAGATAATTAAAACAAGATGCTTATATGATTAAACGCTGGGTGATTATATGGCTAATATTAGAGGTGAACTTAAACTTGTTAGCAAACATGCTTCTATGGTTACCACTCAAGTAGAACAAGTACTTAAAGCTCGTAAAGAAGTGCTTCATGAAATGAATAGTAAGAAAATGATTATGATGTTAGAGTGGCTACTAGAACTGGTAGAATGACTCAGAACCTTTGTATCGTGAAGGCCACCCTAAGAGAATCGAGCAAGATTCTCGAGAAATAATATTGATGTACCTAGTTCTTCTAAAAGGAAGAAAAAGAAAATGATAGGACTTTGCAAACTTCTAGTGAACCTATTGCTAAACCACCTAAGAATCCAAATGATATCTCTATGTCCGATGTCAAACACAACTGTAATGAACATGAACCTAGTGAAAATGTTAATGATGATGTTCATGATGATGCTCAACCTAGTAATGATAATGATGTAGAAGTTGAACCTGCTGTTGATCTTGATAACCCACAATCAAAGAATCAACGTTACGATAAAAGAGACTTCGTTGCCAGGAAACATGGTAAAGAAAGGGAACCATGGGTTCAGAAACCCATGTATTTTCCTCCGAAGCCATCCAAGAAAAAGGATGATGAGGATTTTGAGGGCTTTGCTGAAATGATTAGACCCATCCTTTTGCGTATGTGATTGACTAATATGCTCAAAATGAATCCTTATGCTAAATATATGAAAGATATTGTTACAAATAAAAGAAAGATACCGGAAGCTGAAATTTCCACCATGCTTGCTAATTATACTTTTAGGGTGGAATACCAAAGAAACTTGGAGATCCAGGAGTACCTACTATACCATGCTCCATTAAGAGAAATTATGTTAAAACTGCTTTATGTGATCTTGGAGCTGGTGTTAGTGTTATGCCTCTCTCTTTATATCGTAGACTTGACTTGAATAAGTTGACACCTACTGAAATATCTTTGCAAATGGCTAATAAATCAACTGCTATACCTGCCGGTATTTGTGAGGATGTGCCTGCTAGGTTGCAAACGTTACTATTTGAACGGACTTTGTTATTCTTGATATTCCCGAGGATGATAGTATGTCTATTATTCTTGGAAGACCTTTCCTTAATACTGTAGGGGCTATTATTGATTGCAACAAAGGCAATGTCACTTTTCATGTTAATGGTAATGAGCATACGGTACATTTTTCGAGGAAACAACCTCAATTTCATAGTATCAACTCTATTGGAAAAATTACATCGATAATATTTGGAGATTTTGAATTTCCTCTCCCTACTGTCAAGAAGAAATATGACATACTTATTATTGGGGATGTCCATATCCCCGTTGAGGTAACATAGTGTTATTCAAAATTTCTCCGGTTCCATGTTAGTCGGAATGAGTTTGTTAACAAGACCTGATCAACCTTGTTACTGGATTCCTTTTGATGAGCATGAGACGGATGAAACTAAAAGGCACAACCTTATGTACCCTCTTTATACTTTCTGTTATTTAGTTGAAATAAAGTAAAATTAGTATTTTTCTGTCTGTTTCCTGATTTATCCGTGCAATATAAAAAATATCCCGAAAATAAAAGTCCTCAGAATGCCATGCCAATTTACTATGATTTTTTCGGGAATATTTCAGGATTTTTAGTGCAAAAATTACCGAGGGGGGGGGGGAGCTGCCACCTGGCCACGAGGATGGAGGGCGCGCCCTAACACCCTGGGCATGCCCCCCTGCCTCGTGGGCCCACTGTGGCCCTCCTCCACTTATTCCTGCACCCATCTTCTTCCTCTGCCTCACACAAACCCAAAAAACCAACTCAAGCACGAGTTCCAGCCACCTTTGCTGTGATTTTTGATCTCCTTGCTCAAAGCACCTCTCGCAAAACTACTTGGGGAGGTTGTTCCTTGGTATGTGACTCCTCCATTGGTCCAATTAGTTTTTGTTCTAGTGCTTTATTCTTTGCAAATTTGTGCTGCACAGGTGACCATGTTCTTGAGCTTGCATGTCAAATTTATATGGTTCCAAGTAGTTCTAATGCTTGATATAGGCTCTAGGCACTTGTAGGAGTAGTTGCTATCAATTTTATTGAAGTTGGTTCACTTTTGTTTGAAGTTACTAAAATTTCAGAAATTTTCAAAGGAAACAATATGTTTAGGAAGATGTTCCAAGGTGGTTCTTCAAGGAAGCAAGGTCCCAGGCTTGCAATGCGTGATGTCTGATGAGGAACCACCAAGAGACGCCTTGTGAGGCCTCGTGAATGGCCTTCGAAAATTTTATGGATCAAGCGGGAATCAAAGAAGAATTTAACGATATTTATGTAACGCCGGTCTTGTGGACTTCGAGGCTAACAAATGCCCCAATATCATGATCTCACAAGTTCATTTGTAAGGAGGTTTGAGTATTCATCTTCGCAATTCTTCTTCACCATGTTTGACCTTTATGACAAATCTTATACCATGGACTTAGAGAATTTCACTTTTGCTTGCAAACTTCCATCTTGGGGTAGTGTCAGGATCCCCTAAATCTGAATTTAGAGACTTTCTTGCTAGTATAACTGTGGGGAATCTAGAGATATAACGCAAGCCACTATAGGGAGCATTCACTTTCCTGCTATACATTATTTTGCTCTCTTCATAGGTAGATGCATAAATGCTAAGGATGAAGCATGTCGCATGTGTGTCCCTGATCTCAACATTCTCAAGAGTGCTGTGTTAGGAGACCAATCTTATCATTTGGGAGCCATTGTAGCTCGTAGGTTGCATCATAATAGATATAACGGAGATTTCTTTGGAGGAATTTATGCAACCCGCTTAGCTAATTTTCTTGAGATAGACATTCGTGATGGTGATATGGAGTTATCCCTACTTATTTAGATTTTGACTCTATGGTTTCCCACCAGCTTGTTGAGAGGACTGAACCACCTCTCCAAGATTGACTAATCTTTAACAAACGGCATGTTGTCCAGACATTTTCCCCGCCTCCGCCTTCTTTGATTCTCGTGCAAAAGGAAGATATGTTATTACCAGAGAGGAGGCAGATGAGTACGAGAGAAGAGCGGAGGCGGCTCGACGCCACGCCGCAGTCGAGGCGATAGCCACTGATCGCAAGATGACCCCAGCCTACACCTACGGGTATCCGCCAGCTATCCTCGGTAAAGACCAACTTAGGCCAAAAGCCTAAGCTTGGGTGAGTACGTATTTCTCACCGACATTACATTTGTGTTCACACACACTCATTGCTAGATGTCGGTGCTCATACTCTTTCACTGTAATATACATGCTAGTTTATTTTCTTTTTCCTTCTTTCTTCTTGTGTGTTTAATAAACCTTTAGAAAAAACCAAAAAATTAGTAGTATTTTATTTTTCCTGTTGTATTAGTAATAATTAAAAATAAAACGCAAAAATATTTCCCGTTCTTCTTTTGCTTGTTGGGAGCTTTCCCTGTAAATAGTTTTTATTTATTTTCTTTCTTTGGGGGTCAGTAGGAGAAGACCATGATTAAATTGTTGAAGTGGCTCTTATATGCTTCATTGTTGATTTAACAAAGAGCCCATATTGCCTTGTCTTCTCCTGTTTATTGGATGCTCGCAGGTTCCATCTTAGTCCAATGCACGTGCACTCTTATTATTATTCACACCATTCGGTCGTGCAAGTGAAAGGCAATTATGATGACATAATGATGGACTGACTGAGATGAGAAAAGCTGGTATGAACTCGACCTCTTTTGTTTTTGTAAATATGATGAGTTCATCGTTCTTGATTCAGCTTGTTATGAATAAACATGTTTGCAATGACAATTAGAGATCATAGTTGCTTGTGCCATGCTTGATTAGCTATGAGTTATAATGATTTACCTTGAGTGCCAACATGCTATTAAGATGGTTATGATGTGGTATGATGAGGTGGTATCCTCCTTGAATGATTTAAGTGACTTGACTTGGCACATGTTCACGCATGTAGTTGAAACAAATCAACATAGCCTTCACGATATTTATGTTCATGGTGGATTATATCCTACTCATGCTTGCATCCAATGTTTATTATTTTAATGCATGTACATGGTTGTTGTCGCTCTCTAGTTGGTCGCTTCCCAGTCTTTTGCTAGCCTTCACTTGTACTAAGCGGAATACCGCTTGTGCATCCAATCCTTTAAACCCCATAGTTATTCCAGATGAGTCCACTATACCTTCCTATAGCGTATTCACCGCCGCTCCAAGTAAATTTGTATGTGCCAAACTCTAAACCTTCAAATGAACATTTTGTTTTGTATGCTCGAATAGCTCATGTATCAACCAAGGCTGTCCTTATCTTCCGTGTTAGGGGGGTTATTCTCAAGAGGAGTGGACTCCGCTCCTCACTCACGAGAAAATGGTTGGTCACCGGGATGCCCAGTCCCATGCTTTATGCAAACTAAATCAAAATAACTGCAAACAAAACTCCCCTGGGACCCGTTGAATGTTGGAGGCACTCGTTGTTTCGAGCAAGCCATGGATTGATGCTTGTGGACGAGGGGGAGTGTAAACTTTACCATTCTGTTTGGGAACCGCCTATAATTTGTTTAGCATGGAAGATATCGTCATCTCTTAGTTGTTATGTTGACAATGAAAGTATGCCACTCAAAATATAATTTATCTCTATTTCAAAACCAAGCTCGCACCTCTACAAATCCTCGATTCCCTCCGTGAAGGGCTTATCTATTTACTTTTATGTTGAGTCATCACCTTCTTATTAAAAGCACTAGTGGAGAGCACAGCTGTCATTTGCATTCATTACTATTAATTTATATCGGTGTGACTATGATTGGGTCTCTTTACCATGAATTACAATGTCTAGTCAGTCCTTGATCTTTTAAGGTGCTCTGATTTATGTTTTATGGTCTCGTAAAGGGCTAGCGAGATACCATCTTGTTATATCATATTATGATTATTTTAAGAAAGTGTTGTCATCCGAGATTTATTATTATGGCTTGCTAGCTGATTATGTTATTGATATGAGTAAACATGAGACCTAGGAGTTATTGCAAATGTGGTTAGTTATGATCTTTGCTGAAAACCTGAATGTCGGCTTGACATAGGTATAACAACAAGAGCAAACAGAGTTTGTAAAAGTTTTTATTTTTCTTCAGTTTGTCAACTGAATTGCTTGAGGACAAGCAAGGGTTTAAGCTTGGGGAGTTGATACGCTCCGTCAGATCTACTTTTACAAACACTTTTGCCCTTGTTTTGGACTCTAACTTGTATGGTTTGAATAGAACTAACCCTGATCGACGATGTTTTCAATAGAATTGCCATGATGTTGTTTTTATGCGTAAAACAAAAGTTCTCGAATGACGGAAACTCCACGGATGTCTTATAAAAATAATAAAAATCCTCGCTAAAGATGAAGACCAGGGGCCCACACTGCCCACGAGGGTGGGGGCGCTCTAGGGCGCGCCTCTACCTCATGGGTCCCTCGATGCCCTCCGACGCCAACTCCAACTCTATATATTGGCTTTCGGGAGAGAAAAATCAGAGAGAAGAAATCATCGCTTTTACGACACGGAGCCACCGCCAAGCCCTAAAACCTCTGGAGGGCTGATCCGAGTCCGCTCGGGCTTCGGAGAGGGGATTCATCGTCGCCGCCATCATCAACCATCCTCCATCACCAATTTCATGATGCTCACCGCCAGGCGTGAGTAACTCCATCGAGGCTTGCTGGACGGTGATGGGTTGGATGTGATTTATCATGTAATCGAGTTAGTTTTGTTAGGGTTTGATCCCTAGTATCCACTATGTTCGAGATTGATGTTGCTATGACTTTGCTATGCTTAATGCTTGTCACTAGGCCCGAAGTGCCATGATTTCAGATCTGAACCTATTATGTTTTCATGAATATATGTGTGTTCTTGATCCTATCTTGCAAGTCTATAGTCACCTACTATGTGTTATGATCCGCAACCCCAAGTGACAATAATCGGGACCACTCCCGGTGATGACCATAGTTTGAGGAGTTCATGTATTCACTATGTGCTAATGCTTTGTTCCGTTCTCTATTAAAAGGAGGCCTTAATATCCCTTAGTTTCCATTAGGACCTCGCTGCCACGGAGGGTAGGACAAAAGATGTCATGCAAGTTCTTTTCCATAAGCACGTATGACTATATACTAATACATGCCTACATTACATTGATGAATTGGAGCTAGTTCGTGTCACCCTATGTTATGATGTTACATGATGAACCGCATCCGCATAATTCTCCATCACCAATCCAATGCCTACGAGCTTTTCACATATTGTTCTTCGCTATTTACTTTTCCGCTATATCATATAATTACTACAAAACCCCAAAATATTACTTTTGCTACTATTACTGCTACTATCATACTACTTTGCTAATAAATACTTTGCTGCAGATATTAAGTTATCCAGATGTGGTTGAATTGACAACTCAACGGCTAATACTTGAGAATATTCTTTGGCTCTTTTGTCGAATCAATAAATTTGGGTTGAATACTCTACCCTCGAAAACTGCTATGCATCCCCTATACTTGTGGGTTATCATAGAGGCATACTAGTGACACTGCTTGTCTATGTATTCACACATGTATAATGTTTTGTTAATACAATTCTAGCATGAATAATAAACATTTATCATGATATAAGGAAATAAATAATAACTTTATTATTGCCTCTAGGGCATATTTCCTTGGCCTCCCACTTGCACTAGAGTCAATAATCTAGTTCACATCGCCATGTGATTTAACATCAATAGTTCACATCTTTATGTGGTTAACACCCATAGTTCACATCGACATGTGACCAACACCCAAAGGGTTTACTAGAGTCAGAATCTAGTTCACATCGCTATGTGATTAACACCCAAAGAGTACTAAGGTGTGATCGTGTTTTGCTTGTGAGATAATTTTAGTCAATGGGTCACCACATTCAGATCCGTAAGTATTTTAAAATTTCTATGGCTACAATGCTCGCACGGAGCTACTCTAGCTAATTGCTCCCACTTTCAATATGTATCTAGACCAAGACTTAGAGTCATCTAGAGTAGTGTCAAAACTTGCATCGACGTAACCCTTTACTTATTTAACCTTTGTCACTTCCATAATCGAGAAACATATCCTTATTACACTAAGGATAATTTTGACCGCTGTCCATTGATCTAGTCCTCGATCACTATTGCACTCCTTGCCAAACTTAGTGGTAGGGTATGCAATAGATCTGGTACACAAGATGGCATACTTTATAGAACCTATGGCTGAGGCATAGGAATGACTTTCATTCTCTTTCTATCTTCGTCGTGGTTGGGTTTTGAGTCTTACTCAATCTCACACCTTGTAAACAGTGCAAGAACTCTTTCTTTGACTGTTCCATTTTGAACTACTTCAAAATCTTGTCAAGGTATGTACTCATTGAAAAACTTATCAAGCGCCTTGATCTATCTCTATAGATCTTGATGCTCAATATGTAAGCAGCTCCACCGAGGTCTTTCTTTAAAAAACTCCTTTCAAAAACTCCTTTATGCTTTTCAGAAAATTCTACATTATTTCCAATCAACAATATATCATTCACATATACTTATCAGAAAGGTTGTAGTGCTCCCACTCACTTTCTTGTAAATATAGGCTTCACCGTAAGTCTGTATAAAATTATATGCTTTGATCAACTCATCAAACCGTATATTCCAACTCCGAGATGCTTGCACCAGTCCATAGATGGATCGTTGGAGCTTGCATATTTTGTTAGCACCTTTAGGATTGACAAAACCTTCTCGTTGCATCATATACAACTCTTCTTTAATAAATCCATTAAGGAATGCAATTTTGTTTATCCATTTGCCGATTTCATAAAATGCGCAATTGCTAACATGATTCGACAGACTTAAGCATAGATACGAGTGAGAAACTCTCATCGTAATCAACACCTTGAACTTGTGGAAAACCTTTTGCATAATTCTAGCTTTGTAGATAGTAACACTACTATCGTCGTCCGCCTTCCTCTTGAAGATCCATTTAATCTCAATGGCTCGCCGATCATTGGGCAAGTTAATCAAATTCCATACTTTGTTCTCATACATGGATCTCGCCTCGATTTCATGGCCTCAAGCCATTTCATGAATCTGGGCTCACCATCGCTTCTTCATAGTTCAGAGGTTCGCCATGGTCAAGTAACATGACCTCCGTAATAGGATTACCGTACTACTCAAGTGCGGATCGTGCTCGTTGATCTACGGTTTCAGAGTAACTTGATCCAAGTTTCATGATCATCATCATTAACTTCCTCTCTTGTTGGTGTAGACATCATCGAACTGGTTTCGTGATGAACTATTTTCCAATTCGAGAAGGAACAATTACCTTATCAAGTTCCACTTTCCTCCCACTCACTTCTTTCGAGAGAAACTCTTTCTAGAAAGGATCCATTCTTAGCAACGAATTTGCCTTCGGATCTGTGATAGAAGGTGTACCCAACAGTCTCTTTTGGGTATCCTATGAAGACGATTCGATTTGGGTTCGAGCTTATCAGATGAAACTTTTTCACATAAGCATCGTAACTCCAAACTTTAAGAAACGACAGCTTAGGTTTATTGCTAAACCATAGTTCATACGGTGTCATCTCAACGGATTTAGATGGTGCCCTATTTAATGTGAATGCAGCAGTCTCTAATGCATAATCCCAAAATGATAGTGGTAAATCGGTAAGAGACATCATAGATCGCACCATATCTAATAAAGTGCAGTTATGATGTTCGACACACCATTACACTGTGGTGTTCTGTGGCGTGAGTAGTGAAACTATTTCACATTGTTTTAATCAAGGCCAAACTCAGAACTCAAATATTTTACCTCTGCGATCATATCGTAGGAACTTTTATTTTCTTGTTACGATGATTCTCCACTTCACTCTGAAATTCTTTGAACTTTTCAAATGTTTCAGACTTGTGTTTCATCAAGTAGATATACCCATATCTGCTCAAATCATGTCCAAGGTCGAAAATAATGATACATGCCGCAAGCATCAACACACATCGGATCGCATACATCAAGATGTATTATTTCCAACAAATCTGTTGCTCGCCCATTGTTCCGAGAACGGAGTTTTAGTCATCTTGCCCATAAGGCATGGTTCGCAAGCATCAAGTGATTCATAATCAAGTGATTCCAAAATCCCATCAGATGGAGTTTCTTCATGCGCTTTATACCAATATGACCTAAACGACAAGGCACAAATAAGTTGCACTATCATTATTAACTTTGCATCTTTTGGCTTCAATATTATGAATATGTGTATCACTACGATCGAGATCCAACAAACCATTTTCATGGTGTGTATGGCCATAGAAGGTTTTATTCATGTAAATGTAACAACAATTGTCCTCTAACTTAAATGAATAAACCGATTGCAATAAACATGATCAAATCATATTCATGCTCAACGCAAACACCAAATAAGACTTATTTAGGTTCAAAACTAATCTTGAAAGTATAGGGAGTCTGTGATGATGATCATATCAATCTTGGAACCACTTCCAACACACATAGTCACTTCACCCTTAACTATTCTCTGTTTATTCTGCAACTCCCGTTTCGAGTTCCTAATCTGAGCAACTGAACTAGTATCAAATACTAAGGGGTTGCTATAAACACTAGCTAAGTACACATCAATAACATGTATATCAAATATACATTTGTTCACTTTGCCATCCTTCTTATCCGCCAAATACTTGGTGCAGCTCCGCTTCAAAGGACCAGCCTTTGGCAAGAGAAGCACTCGGCCTCGTGCTTAGGTCCAGACTTGGGCTTCCACTTGAGCAACAACTCGCTTGCCGCTCTTCTTGAAGTTCCTTCTTTCCTTTGCCCTTTCTTGAAACTAGTGGTCTTGTCAACCATCAACACTTGATGTTTTTCTTGATTTCTACCTTCGTCGATTTCAGCATCACGAAGAGCTTGGGAATCGTTTCCGTTATCCCTTGCATATTATAGTTCATCGCGAAGTTCTAGTAACTTGGTGATAGTGACTAGAGAACTCTGTCAATCACTATCTTATCCGGAAGATTAACTCCCACTTGATTCAAGTGATTGTAGTACCTGCATAACTGAGCACATGATCACCGCTGAGCTATTCTCCTCCATCTTTTAGCTATAAAACTTGTTGGAGACTTCATATCTCTCAACTCGGTATTTGCTTGAAATATTAACTTCAACTCCTGGAACATCTCATATGGTCCATGACATTCAAAACGCCTTTGAAGTCCCGATTCTAAGCCGTTACATGGCGCACTAAACTATCAAGTAGTCATCATATTGAGCTAGCCAAACGCTCATAACGCCCGTGATCCGCTTCCTGCAATAGGTCCGTCACCTAGTGGTGCATCAAGGACATAATTCTTCCGTGCAGCAATGAGGTTTATCCTCGATCACGGACCAAGTCCACATCATTGCTACTAACATTTTTCAACTTATTTTTCTAGGAACATATCAAAATATAAACGGGAGCAACAACGCGAGCTATTGATCTACAACATAGATATCCTAATACTACCAAGACTAAGTTCATGATAAATTAAAATTCAATTAATCATATTACTTAAGAACTCCCACTTAGATAGACATCCTCTAATCCTCTAAGTGATCACGTGATCCATATCAACTAAACCATGTCCCATCATCACGTGAGATGGAGTAGTTTCAACGTGAACATCACTATGTTGATCATATCTACTATATGATTCACACTCGACCTTCGGTCTCCGTGTTCCGCCATATCTGTTATATGCTAGGCTCGCAAGTTTAACCTGAGTATTCCGCGGTGCAACTGTTTTGCACCCGCTGTATTTGAACGAGAGCCTATCACACCCGATCATCACGTGGTGTCTCAAAGACGAAGAACTTTCGCAACGGTGCATACTCAGGAGAACACTTATACCTTGATAATTTAGTGAGAGATCATCTTATAAAGCTACCGCCAAACTAAGCAAAATAAGATGTATAAAAGATAAACATCACATGCAATCAAAATATGTGACATGATATGGCCATCATCATCTTGTGCCTTTGATCTCCATCTCCAAAGCATCGCCATGATCTCCATCGTCACCGCATGACACCATGATCTCCATCATCTTGATCTATATCAATGTGTCATCACATGGTCATCTCGCCAACAATTGCTTTGCAACTATTGCTATCGTGACAGCGATAAAGTAAGCAATTATTTGGCGCTTGCATCTTATGCAATAGAGGGACAACCATAAGGATTTTGCCAGCTGTCGATAACTTCAACAAAACATGATCATCTCATACAACAACTTATATCTCATCACGCCTTGACCATATCACATCATTAACATGCCCTGCAAAAACAAGTTAGACGCCATCTACTTTGTTGTTGCAAGTTTTACGTGGCAGCTACGGCTTAGCAAGAACCGCTCTTACCTACGCATCAAAACCACAATGATAGTTTGTCAAGTTGGTGCTGTTTTAACCTTCGCAAGGACCGGGCGAGCCACACTCGGTTCAACTAAAGTTGAGAAACCGACACCCGCTAGTCACCGTGGTGCATAGCACGGCGGTAAAACCAGTCTCTCAGAAGCGACGCTGTAATGTCGGTCCGGGCCGCTTCACCCAACAATACCGACGAACCAAAGTATGACGTGTCGGTAAGCAAATAATAACTTCATTATTGCCTCTAGGGCATATTTCCTTCACATATGACCTAAAACAAAAGTCAAACTCGCCCCACCGATTCTTTCTATCCGCGCCACCGAAGTTCGGGATGTCATAGCCACGCCACAAACCCTAGGCAAATCGGTCTCATCGATAGGGATCTCGGTCTCACCGAGATGGATTGTAATCTCTGCTTCCTTCAGAACGCTTCGGTCCCACCGAGATGAGCTTAATCGTCCCACCGAGATTGCAATGTAAACTCTCTGTTTCCCTTTTGTAACATTTCGATCTCACTGAAATGAGCAAATCGGTCCCACCGAGTTTACCTGACCAACTCTCTGGTTAGCTTATTACCAAACTCGGTCCCACTGAATTTGTGTAATCGGTCTCACCGAGATTACGTTATGCCCTAACCCTAACCATATCGGTCCTACCGAGTTGCATGTCGGTCCCACCGAAAATCCTAACGGTCACTAGATTTGCTGAATCGGTCCGACCGAGTTTATTAATTCGGTCCCACCGAGTTTGGCAAGTTGTGTGTAACGGTTAGATTTTGTGTGGAGGCTATAAATACCCTTCCACCTCCTCTTCATTCATGGAGAGAGCAATCAGAACGAACCTACACTTCCAATACACATTTTCTAAGAGAGAACCACCTACGCTTGTGTTGAGACCAAGATATTCCATTCCTACCATATGAATCTTGATCTCTAGCCTTCCCCAAGTTGCTTTCCACTCAAATCTTCTTTCTACCAAATCCAATCCTAGGAGAGAGAGTTGAGTGTTGGGGAGACTATCATTTGAAGCACAAGAGCAAGGAGTTCATCATCAACACACCATTTGTTACTTCTTGGAGAGTGGTGTCTCCTAGATTGGCTAGGTGTCACTTGGGAGCCTCCGACAAGATTGTGGAGTTGAACCAAGGCGTTTGTAAGGGCAAGGAGATCGCCTACTTCGTGAAGATCTACCGCTAGTGAGGCAAGTCCTTCGTGGGCGACGGCCATGGTGGGATAGACAAGGTTGCTTCTTCGTGGACCCTTCATGGGTGGAGCCCTCCGTGGACTCGCGCAACCATTACCCTTCGTGGGTTGAAGTCTCCATCAATGTGGATGTACGATAGAAACACCTATCGGAACCACGACAAAAACATATGTGTCTCTAATTGCGTTTGAATCCTCCAAACCCTTCCTTTTACATTCTTGCAGGTTGCGTGCTTTACTTTCCGCTGCTCATATACTCTTTGCGTGCTTGCTTGAATTGTGTTAAGATTGCTTGACTTGTCCTAAGTTGCTAAAATCTGCCAAGAACTAAAATTGGGAAAAGGCTTGATTTTTATTTGGTCAAGTAGTCTAATCACCCCCCCCCCCTCTAGACATACTTTCGATCCTACAGCCTTGCTGCCCCTACTGTCACTGGGAAAGGACACCGCAAGATTGAACCCAAAGCTAAGCATTTCTCCCATTGCAAGAAAGATCAATCTAGTAGGCCAAACCAAACTGATAATTCGAAGAGACTTGCAAAGATAACCAATCATACATAAAAGAATTCAGAAGATTCAAATATTGTTCATAGATAAACTTGATCATAAACCCACAATTTGTCGGTCTCAACAAACACACCGCAAAAGAAGATTACATCGAATAGATCTCCACAAGAGAGGGGGAGAACAAAATAGAGAATAAGCCATCTAGATAATAACTATGGACCCGAAGGTCTGAGGTAAACTACTCACACTTCATCGGAGAGGCTATGGTGTTGATGTAGAAGCCCTCCGTGATCGATCCTTCCCATGGAGCTCCGAATGTGCCCGAGATGGGATCTCATGGGTACAGAAGGTTGCGGCGGTGGAATTAGGTTTTTGGCTCCGTGTCTAATCGTTTGGGGGTACGTAGGTATATATAGGAGGAAGGAGTACGTCGGTGGAGCAACGTGGGGCCCATGAGGGTGGAGGGAGTGCCCGAGGGGGGTAGGCGCGCCCCCTGATACGTCCCCAACGTATCTATAATTATTGATTGCTCCATGCTATATTATCTACTATTTTGGACCATATTGGGCTTTATTTTCCACTTTTATATTACTTTTGGGACTAACCTATTAACCGGAGGCCCAGCCCAGAATTGTTGTTTTTTTCCGATTTCGGAGTTTCGAAGAAAGGGAATATCAAACGGAGTCCAAACGGAATGAAACCTTCAGGAACGCGATTTTCTCACCGAACATGATCCAGAGACTTGGACCCCTGGCCAAGAAAGCCTGGAGGTGGCTATGAGGGTGGGGGCGCGCCACCCCTGTATGCCAAGACCTGCCTCGTGGGCCCCCTGCTCCACCGACGCATTCTTCCTCCTATATATACCTACGCACTTCAACGATCGACACGGAGCCAAAACCTAATTCCACCACCGCAACCTTCTGCACTCCACGGGATCCCATCTTGGGGCCTGCTCCGAGTCCGCCAGAGGAGGCATCCATCACGGAGGGCTTCTACATAAACACCATAGCCCTCCGATGAAGTGTGAGTAGTTTACCCTGCACCTTCGGGTCCATAGTTAGTAGCTAGATGGCTTTTCTCTTTTGAATCTCATACAATGTTCTCCCGAGGGAGTCCCGGATTAGGGGTGTCCTGATAGCCTAACTATAACCTTGGCCGACTCGGACTATGAAGATACAAGTTTGAAGACTTCGTCCCTGTCCGAAGGGACTTTCTCATGCGGAAGGCAAGCTTGGCGACACGGATATGTAGATCTCCTCCCATTGTAACCGACACTGTAACCCTAGCCCTCTCCGGTGTCTATATAAACCGGAGGGTTTTAGTCCAGAGGACTAACAACAATCATACCATAGGCTAGCTTCTAGGTTTAGCCTCTCCGATCTCGTGGTAGATCTACTCTTGTACTACCCATATCATCAATATTAATCAAGCAGAGTAGGGTTTTACCTCCATCGAGAGGGCCCAACCTAGGTAAAAATATCGTGTCCCTTGTCTCCTATTACCATCTCGCTTAGACGCATAGCTCGGGACCCCTACCCGAGATCCGCCGTTTTGACACCGACATTGGTGCTTTATTGAGAGTTCCTCTCGCGTTGCCGCCATCGAGAAGGATGCCTCATCCTGCCTTTAAAGACGGCATGTTGTTAAAGGAGCTTTGGCTATCGGCCAAACTCTCCTACCGGGCGGTTTTCTTATGACCGCTGCTCGCCGCCACGCCGATGATGACTTCTTGGGTCATCGGAAGCAACCTTCACGCCAACTCGAACTCGCCGAAAGAAGTTAGATCCGACGGAGCTCTTCCTTAAACGAGCCTCGGATCGCATCGCCGCTCGAGTCACTACAGCATCACGATCGTTGGGCCTAAACCCGATCCGAGAGAGATGAACTTCCCTGTGTCACCCATCACGTTGTGTGGTGGAGGAACAATGCGGCGACCCTTCATCTATCTTAAGGACTAGCTATGTCCGATTCCCGATCCTCCAAGCCGATACCATGAGGGGAGGACGCCACTCAAGACCTAAACTTAGAGTCAGGCAACGCGCTAGATTCATTGGACAACATCCAAGAATCCAAGCCTCCGAATTCGGAAACTCCTTGGCCCTGGAGCCTCAGATTGGGTGAGGTTTCGGATCTAATTCCACCCACCCACCCGAACATAGGTGATCTATCCAAAATTAGGCAAGAGCCCGAGGAAACAGTACATCATTACTGGGCCAGATTCCTCCTGGTCATGAACAGGATAAAGGACTGCCGTGAGGAAGACACAATTTCATTCTTCTGCAATAATTGCACGGACAAGGAATCTCAACGCCATAGGTCGCCATGAAATTACACGCTTTGTTGACTTACGCCCATAGTACGTAAAGTACTGTATGATGGAAAGCGCCCGAAAACCAAGTAAGATTTTGGGACAATCCGCCCTCAATACAAACCTCATCGCAATAAAAGGGTGCATTATCGCCAATCACCCGGTTAAACACCAAAAACAAAAACCTACAAGGCATGGAACAGATCGAGGGATGGCTCAATGAACCCAGTAAAATTATAGTACGAGGGCGCCACACCAACTCATAGCCTTAGAGCATGTTGGACACTCCGCAGTGGCCAAAAGTGGCGAAGAGCTTCTAACCCCAAAGATCCACAGAGCACCAGCCTGTGGATACCAAGACGGTATTAACAGTCTTCGAGACTTTCAGATTAAACAATATGCTAAAACTAACACTCCGCAGCCTTGCCAAGTCTACCAAGTAGCAACAATAAATCCATGGAGGACACGGCTATTACCTTTAATGCCGTTGATGAACCTAAATTCAACAGCCCGAGCACCAAAGAAGATTGGTCTTTAGTCCAATAGTGGATGGCTTTCGCCTTACCAAGGTACTCATGGAGGGTGGCAGCGAGTTGAACCTCATTTATGAGGAAACCCTTCAAAAATGGAAACAAACCGAGCCGCATTGAGCGAAGCAGCACAACCTTTAGAGGAATAATACCCACGGAAGCATGCTGCACAGAAAAATCACACCGATGTGATGTTTGGCACGGATAATTACAGGTCCAAGGAGGTCACGCCCAAGTGGCCCTGCTCAGCAGCGGATACCACGCCTATTAGGGCGAGAGGCATTCACAATTTTTCAAGCTATACCCCATTACGGGTACATGAAGCTCAAAATGCCCGCCCAACGGAATCATCACTTGCTAGTGACCCGACATAGCACTCGCTACCAAAATAAGACAGACGCACTAGCCCTTGAGGCACTATCCAAGCCCTAGCGGCCGAGGAACTGATCACGCAAGCGCCCACGGTGAACAGGACGATGTGATACTTGATAAAAGATCCAAGTCCACCTCCTTTAAACCAGCGGACTAAATAGTCAAATTCCAAGTCCACCCAACGGACCTTACAAAACGGCTCCATCGGGCACAATTAAACCTCGATGTAGACGCTCACTATGAGAATTCCTACGAAAATTGGGACATTTTTTCCTCGCACCCTTCGACATGCCAGAATCCCACGCCGCTGGCCGAAAGCACAGCCTAAACATCCTAAAAGGATTCAAGCTACAAGCAGGCTCTTCGGGTTTCTCCAACCTAAGAGACAAGCCATGGAGAGGAGCTAGCCAAACTATTGGAGGCCGGATTCATCGAGATATAAAACATCCGGACTGGCTAGCAAACCTGGTGATGGTACCAAAGAAGGATAAATCCTGGCGCCTATGCGCCGATTTCAAGGACCTCAACAAGGCTTGCCCAAAGGATCCCTTCCTCCCCGCGACCGATCAAATTATCGACACTACCGCAGACACGATTCATTGTGTTTCTCGACGATACCGCTACCATCAAATCAAGATGGCAGAGCCTAACCAAGCCGCAACGGCATTTATCACCCCATATGGCCCATTCGCTTCAACACAATGCCCTTCGGCTCAAAAACCCCGCGCAACATATCAGCAAGATGATTCGTACATGTCCGAAACCAGATCGGCAAAACAAAGGAGGCATACGAGATGATGTGGTCACAAAACCAAGCATGTCAAAACTCTAGTAGACGACTTGAGGCTCACATTCGATAATCTTCAACATATGACATCAAGCTTAACCCGAAAATGCATTTTCGGCGCATCACCGGAAAGCTCTTGGGCTTCATTGTATCCGTAGAGGAATTGAAGCAAACCCAGCCAAGATCCGAGATCTCTACAATTGATATCCCAAAGGTCCGCAAACAAATATAAAATTGATCGATGCATGGCGGTTTAAGCCGCTTTATCTCCCGCTTGGGAGAAAAGGCATTACCCTCTATCGCCTCCTCCGCAAGACCAACACTTCAAGTGGACGGATGCCACCACGGCCGACTCAAGAAATAAAAGCCATATTGGCAACAAACCCGTCCTGGCCGCTACCAACATGGGCGAACCAATGCTATTATACATCGCCGCAACTCGTCGAAGTTGTAAGCGCGGTGCTCGTTGTCGAACGAGAAACGGACGGACACAAGTTTCCTTCAAAACCAGTCTACTACGTGTCCACCGCCCTCACTCCATGCAAGTCACGGTATCCGCATTATCAAAAGATAACGACGCGTGTTTATGGCATCCCGGAAGCTGCGACACTACTTTCAAGAGTGTTCGATAACAAGAGCCTCCAAGTACCTCTACGACATTATAAACAACCACGACGCGACGGTCCGGATTGCCAAATGGGCCATTGAGCTCCTCCTGCTCGACATAACCTATAAGCCACGGCGAGCCATTAAGTCGCAGTTTTGCCGACTTGCCGCCGATGGATCAAGCCAACTCCATAAAGAGTACGGCACATATTCCAACCGGATCATGCACTTCGACGGCTCCAAAATGTTGGCTGGTCTGGGTCTGGCGCTGCTCGACGTCCCCAACAGAGATACAGTTCAATACGCATCTCCAGATAATGTATACGGACTCCAACAACACAACCGGTCACGAGGCCCTTCTACATGGTCTCCGGATGGCAGATCCATGGGCATTCAATGCCTAGAGGTGCGCAGGGATTCAACCTCGCGATATCCCAAATAAATGGAGACTTTGATGCCAAGGATCTGAAAATGGCAGCTTATCGCAACGCCGCCCTAAAAATGTCACTCGGTTCAAGGGCTCAATTTCACCATATAGCCCGGAAAACAATCAGCAGCAGACGCCTTGGCACGCATTGACGCAAAGCGATGCCGCCCCCCAATATCTTCTTAGAGAGGTTGTTCAAGCCATTCAGATATGGGAAGGAGTCCGAAATAACAGCCCGACCCAACAAAGACCGCCCGACACCAACATTCTCGACACAATTGAGGCTCGCCAACGGTAACATCTTCAGCCCACGTAATAATGGCAGTCATTGCCCCATGGACGAACCATTCCTAGCCTACCTAACCAGGCAGGAACTTCCCGAGGACCAAAACGAGGCACGCCACATAGTGCGCGATCTAAAGCCTATAAAGTCCATGAGGGAGAGCTTTATAAGAAAAGCACGACCGAGTCCTTCAGAGGTGTATCTCAAGAGGAAGGGCGGAATCTTCTAGCTGAAATTATGCCGACTCGGGCGGGCACCACGCCGCAGCCCGGCCCTTGTAAGCAAGGCCTTCCAGACAGATTTTATTGGCCGACGGCCCGGCAGATGCTCAGACTTGGTCCAACGATGCGCGGTTGCCAACTCTTTGCTAATCAAAGCCACATGCCACCCACCGCCTCCAAACTATACCCATCACTCGCCTTCATGGGTCTGGGGCTTGACATGGTTGGACCCCTTAAAGGAGGAACCCACAAGCAAAAATACCTACTGGTCATGGTGGATAAATTCACCAAATGGATAGAGGCCAAGCTCGTTAAGACGGCCAATCCGGACCGGTGATAGACTTCATATCGTGGGTCGTGAATCGCTACGGCATCCCCCACAAAGATCATCACCGATAACGGCACGAACTTCATGGCCGACGAGGTCAAACTCGTGCAAAAACATGAGCATCAAGCTCGACTATGCTTCAGCCTATCACCCTCAAACTAACGGTCAAGTTGAGCGAGCAAATGGTCTAATCATGAGCGCATCAAACCCAGATTAGTGCGGTCCTCAAGGAATCTAACACACACCGGGTAGAGGAGCTCGACCAGACTGGGGCTGCGGACCACGCCGAATCGCACCACCGACTCACACCATTCTTTATGGTATTCGCGCAGAGGCAGTTCTGCCTCATGACATAATTCATGACTCACTCAAGGCGCATGTACGAAGAAAGAGAAGTCGAGCTTGATCGGCAGGACAGTTTTGACGCTTGGAGGAGGAGCGTGACGTGGCAAAAGCCCGCTCCGCATTCTATCAACAAAGAGGCTCAAGATATCAAAGCAGAGAAGTACGGGCCAAAACTTACAATGTTGGCGAAGTTGACAAGAAAAAGGACAAACTCAAGCCCAAATGGGAAGGTCCTTTATTATCGACTCAAGTCCCGACCGTGGAGCGCACTGCCTCGAGATGCATCGGATAACCTACTCGAGCCGAACCCATGGAACGCAGCCCGCCTCCTCAAGATTCTACGCCTAGCGCCGGATTCTGAGTTCGCCTCCTTCCTCCGCCTATTTTTACACATTAACTGTCTTATATTTCTCCTTCTCCTCTCTTTTCTCTTACAGCCTTTAAAGGCTCGCTCGCGCATTGTTCGCATTAAACTTGACGCGCTATCCGCGCCATTATACCGGGGCTTCTTTAATGTAAGCTTATTTGTACGGGCTTTATGCCTAACACATGTGTAACGCCCGCATGTACCTTTTATTCACCATTATATGCATCGATATGACTTAAGTTTTGGCCAAGCTGGGTTGTTCGCTCTGTGCTTACCCTCACGCTCCCGATTGTTCGCTAGGTGGTAAAGGAGCACCTCTCGCGATTGTTACTGCCGGTCACCGGATGTGTACCTCGTAATGGGTGAAGCCAAAGCTAGCGTTTTAAGGGAATATTCGGTCGGTGAACTAAAGATGATTTCTCACTTATTTATTTATCTGCCCCTGATGCTTTTTCTTTTTCGCAGTCCGACATGCACTTTAAGGCATGCCTCCCAGGGAAAGGAACCCATAACGGAACTATTCTCCCTGGAAGATGTTTCTTACTAACCATGTAATATAACACAACTAGTTGGGCACTTGTCTGTTCAAGCACTAATGACCCCTACGCCTGGTCT
This sequence comes from Aegilops longissima, assembly GCA_021605205.1. Lineage (NCBI taxonomy): Eukaryota > Viridiplantae > Streptophyta > Magnoliopsida > Poales > Poaceae > Aegilops > Aegilops longissima. Next base: position 149,135,170 of record CM038677.1, on the reverse strand, counting down.
CCACGCATGCCCCGGTTCTGACATAACCGTGAGGGTATTTGGACACACCCGACTATAGGGTCCCGAGGTTGAAGCGAAAAGGTCCGCCATGACAAACGATCTACAATCCGCAAGAAGGCATTTTTACATGTCATCTTCAATTACATAGTCAATTTGACGGGTGTATTCCTCCTCAATACCATGTAATAGGCTGTCTAGTTTACAATTCTGTTGGGAATACTTTGCGCCAATTCTACTTGGCCGCACACTAAGCTCACAGGATCTCCTTCCCATCGGGCCCCACAGGTCCGACTCGCCATGTGGTTTGAGTCAGCCTTCGGTACCGTGATCTTCACCATGGCCCAGCCTCCCGGCGCCTTTGACGGCAGGCCGATATCTTCCATAAGCGGAAGCGCTGCCGCACTCCCTTAAGCCTCTACAAGCTCTCCAAGGCCTTCGGCAGGGAGACAGATGGCCACAAGGCTGGCCGACGCTTTTCATCACCGCCAACTCGCTCGCAGCTTGTAAGATCTCGGAAGAAGGTCACCCGCAGAACCGGTCATTTCCTCCGCAGACGACCTGTGAGCATACCTACAGACATAACTCGTTAGTCGACTTCCTCGCCAACTCTTTTTCAAAGTTCGCTCAAGCACTTACTAAAAATGTCGCGGTCGGCCGCCGATTCTCCTTCACGAGTCCGGCAACTGGGCACGAACATCCTAAGTTCCTCGCCCAGCTGGGTGTTGGCATCTTGAGATTATTCTTCTCCCGCCTCACCTCGTAAGCACGCCTCCCGGCTTTTAAACGGCGCAGGAGTTGTTGCTTGTCCGGATCTACTCCGCGCCATCCGCAATGATATTGTCGATTTACACAAACGCCAAGACTTCACAACATACTTTTCTTTCAAGCGTGATATTACCAGAGGGGGTCTCTTGGCCTCCCCTACAAAGGGCTAGTGCGGCCTCAAGTTGGGCTTTGCACTCTTCCACCCCGGGACAATTGGGTATTCTTTTTGTAAGATCCTCAGATAACAAATGATCCTTAAATCAGTTATTCTAACGATTTCAAGTCTCGGGGCTACCGTATATATAACCATCAAATTTTTCACCAGATGTCTTTCACATATCGCCCGTGGCTCGCTAGACCATTTTGAGCGGCACGGAGGTGCGATCTCCTAATTGAAGGCATCCAATGCCTCTTGGGAGAAACATGCGCCACGAAGAACTGTCCGCGACGCCTGGATTCATGGCACTTCCACCTCGGAATTGGTGGCAGATAGTCCGCTGGCACCTCTATCGGAGGAGGTCCGACGACGCCGTGTTCGCCTCCGCTCGACCTGGCTTTGGAGCCCGGCTGGTGGAGGCTCGATTACAACCTCTCCTGATATAGTCCGCGAGCTTTTTCCCCGGGGAGCACGAGCATTAGTATACCTTCCGGGAATAAAACTCGAAGAAGATGGGACGCCATACCGCTATGCCGGCGCTCAATCCGGACCGCACGCTCTTTTCACCTGTGGGCCTTGCTGCCCTTGTTGGCTAGCCACCGCAGCTCGCCTTCCGCCTCAAGGGCTCCTCTACAAAACACCATTGATATATGGTGATCAAAGATAGGCACGATGGATCAGTTTCAAAGTATTGGGACTTCGGTCTCGCCATTGTGAGGCTGGAAATATTCGGGGTAATCGTCCGTAATGGCGACCAAGGCATTGTCGATGCTCAGTTGGTAAAATACCCCATCAATCAGCTCCACGGATATGTCCGGATCCTCGTGGGAGGCTGCATCGAGGGACCGTTCCGGATCCTCGGATTGTGGAGGAGGGTTGTTTATATCCTTTGCGGCCTGGCGCAAATCCTGCGTCGAAATCACAAGATAAGGTACTTAACTATGGGAATATGAAACGAATGGGCATAAAGAAGTGTCCGCTTACCCAGCTTGGAGGATTGTACATAGAAAATCCACCCTGTGGATTGACGCGGAGGAATTCCTCCTCTTCTCCCTTGTACAAAGCGGACAAGGCCTTCGTTAGAATAGCAACCGATCCCAGCCCCTTATGGCCGCAGCGGGTGGCATCATCCTCCCAGTTGAAATCCCACATGGGGTGGCCTCTATACTGAAGCGGCTGCACCCTTCGTGATAATGCATGTGGCCATGACCTCGATCATGGTCAGTCCGAATGAGATAATAATCTTATCCGCTCATCGTAAAGGACGCCCCTGCTTTCCTTCCGAGGGCTCCGTGGGCGCCAGCTTAGGCGCTTCTTCAAAGGAGCATTATTGAACTTAGAAGGCCGATCCAACAGGTCCGCAGGGGACATCGCCTATGTAAAACCATTATGAAGGCCAGCTTCGGACGCCTTCTTTGGTGTTCTGGATAGATATCCGTCCCGCGATGCGCCATAGTTCGACCGCCCACTTGATATATCGATCCTCCCGAGAACGGGCACAAGGCGAACAACTTCTTCCACAAACAAATAAGCCTCGACGCCCAAAAACAGCTCGCAAAGGGCTACGGCCCACAATATGCAAAATGGAGGCAGCGAAGGTTGAGCAACCGAGGTCAGAGAACTGTGAGCACCGGAGAAACGGATGAATTGGAAACCGAGCCTCTTATCAAATAAGGATAAGGCATACCCGCCCCTTTGAGGGATTGGGGACGCTCACCGCTTCCGCCATTATAGGTGGCGAGTTCGCTCAACCGGGACCATAAAGGCTGGGAGAAGGAATCCTTGGTTTGGAGCGCCACTAGCTCACAGCGGGATGGAACATCTCCTAACCTCCGTGCTGAGGACTGGAGGGCGAGAGGAGGAGCTGCGCCGACCGCCATGATGGAGTGGATCTCGTTTAATGCGCCCGACTAATGCTCAAGGAAGATGGTGTGATTCGGATCTAAATCTCGCCTCTTTTATAAGGCAGCTTATTTTATGCAGCTAGGAGGGTAAAAGTAAAACACCCTGGCTTTTTGCATTCGCTTGACACGTGGAAGACTGCCATTATTGGCGTGGAAGCCAAGGAGCACAATATTCACGGAAGTTTGACACTATTCAACAGTACATGGAATTTGGAGAAGAACCGCCTTGTAATGTCAAGACAAATCTGCGCGCCGGACTCATCGTCATTGAAGCCTGGTTCGGGGCTACCGAGGGAGTCCCAGATTAGGGGTGTCCGATAGTCAACTATAACCTTTGGCCGACTCGGACTATGAAGATACAAGATTGAAGACTTCGCCCCGTGTCCGTATGGGACTTTCCTTGGCGTGGAAGGCAAGCTTGGCGATACGGATATGTAGATCTCTCCCATTGTAACCGACTGTAACCCTAGCCCTCTCGGTGTCTATATAAAACGGAGGGTTTTAGTCCCAGAGGACTAACAAAAATCATACCATAGGCTAGCTTCTAGGTTTAGCCTCTCGATCTCGTGGTAGATCTACTCTTGTACTACCCATATCATCAATATTAATCAAGTAGGAGTAGGGTTTTACCTCCATCGAGAGGGCCCAACCTGGGTAAAATATCGTGTCCCTTGTCTCTCGTTACCATCCGCCTAGACGCACGCTCGGGACCCCCTACCCGAGATCCGCCGGTTTTGACACCAACACCCCCTCTCTCGTGGAGATCTATTCGATGTAATCTTCTTTTGTGGTGTGTTTGTTGAGACTGATGAATTGTGGGTTTATGATCAAGATTATCTATGAACAATATTTGAATCTTCTATGAATTCTTTTATGTATGATTGGTTATCTTTGCAAGTCTCTCCTAATTATCGCTTTGGTTTGGCCTACTAGATTGATCTTTCTTGTAATGGGAGAAGTGCTTAGCTTTAGGTTCAATCTTGCGTTGTCCTTTCCCAAAGGATGAGGGGCAGCAAGGCACGATTATATTGTTGCCATCGAGGATAACAAGATGGGGTTTTTATCATATTGCATGAATTTATCCCTCTACATCATGTCATCTTGCTTAACATGCTACTGCTTTCATAAACTTAATACTCTAGATGCATGCCGGATAGCGGTCGATGAGTGGAGTAATAGTAGTAGATGCAGCAGGAGTCGGTCTACTTGTCTCTGACGTGATGCCTATATACATGATCATACCTAGATACTCTCATAACTATGCTCAATTTCACAATTGCTCAACAAGAATTGCTCACCCACCATAAAATACTTATGCTCTTGAGAGAAGCCACTAGTGAAATCTATGGCCCCGGTCTATTCTCTATCATATTAATCTTCCACCACTTTATTATTGCTTTGCTTTTTATTTTTACTTTGCATCTTTATACCAAAAATACCAAAAATATTATCTATCATCTCTATCGATCTCACTCTCGTAAGTGACCGTGAAGGGATTGACAACCCTAATCGCGCTGGTTGCGTGGAGCTATTTGTTTTGTGTAGGTACGAGGGACTCGCGCGTGGCCTCCTACTGGATTGATACCTTGGTTCTCAAAAACTGAGGGAAATACTTATGCTACTTTGCTGCATCATCCTCTCCTCTTCGGAGAAATCCAAGGCAAGCTCAAGAGGTAGCAAGAAGAATTTCTGGCGTCGTTGCCGAGGAGTCTACGCAAAAGTCAACATACCAAGTACCCATCACAATCCCTTATCTCTCGTGATTACATTATTTGCCATTTGCCCTCGCTTTCCTCTCCCCCACTTCACCCTTGCCGCTTTATTCGCCTCTCTTTTCCATTTGCCTTTTTCTCGCTTGCTTGTCATTATGGCTAGTCCTCTATCTTCTCCGTTGTCTTCCGAGAATGAAGTCCTAAATTTTAAACAAAGGGAGGGAGAAAATCTAAAAGATGCTTGGTATAGAATTTGCAATGCTCAAAATAGATCTACCAGGAAGCAATCTACTTCAGTTCTTCTCCACAATTTTTATGTAGGTGCTAATCCTTGGTATAGATATATCCTTGATACCATTACCGGAGGGAATTTCTTGGGCAGCCACACTTTTGACTCTTATAATGCTATGTTAGATTTATTTGGCTCACCACCTCTCTTGGTTAATGAAACGATGTTAACTTTGGAGCATGTAATGCAAAGACTTGAAATTATCAAAAATAAAGTTGCTACCGTTGAGTTAATTGAAAATCTAGATAAAAAGATCCACAATCAGATTACCCAATATGGATCCAAGGTTGGAGTAACTTTGAAAAATATTAAGGAGAAGGAACCCATAGTTAACGAGAGAATAAATCAAGATTCTACTAGAATCGATAAACTTGAGGGTATCATTACCAATTTGGGAACCGCTTTTTCTTCCGTAAAGAATACTTCGAGTCCTCCTACTAAAATTGCCAAGCTTATGTATGTTCCTAAAAATAAGGGTGAATCCTCTAGTAAGGAAACTGCTGATCTTAAATCTATAAGTATTCATCCCAATCTTTTTGCTAGCATTAAGGAACCATTTGCTACGAATGAATTTTTCGATTTTGTGCCTAAAAGTTTGATAATCACTAAAAATAAATAAATTCTTAAGAAAGATAGATGTCTCATTGAAGAATTGCCTACCAAAGATGGCAATACCTAGATCTATCCTTGCTTTTATGCCTAGCTAGGGGCATTAAACGATAGCGCTTGTTGGGAGGACCCAATTTTATTTTTAGTTTTTTTATTTTACTTCTGTTTAGGAATAAGTATTTGTTCTAGCCTCTGGTTATATGTGTTTTTATGTTTTAATTAGTGTTTGTGCCAAGTTAAACCTATAGGATCTTCTTGGATGATAGTTGTTTGATCTTGCTGTAATTTCCAGAAACTTTATGTTCACGAAAACAATTGTTAAAAATCACCAGAACGTGATAAAATAGTGATTCCAATTGATACTGATCAATAAACAAATTTCCTAGGTCTTCCTATTTTTGCTGATTTTTTGGAGTTCCATAAGTTTGCGTTAGTTACAGATTACTACAGACTGTTCTGTGTTTGACAGATTCTGTTTTTCGTGTGTTGTTTGCTTATTTTGATGAATCTATGGCTAGTAAAATAGTTTATAAACCATAGAGAAGTTGGAATACAGTAGGTTTAACACCAATATAAATAAAGAATGAGTTCATTACAGTACCTCAAGTGGTCTTTTGTTTTCTTTTCGCTAACAGAGCTCACGAGATTTTGTTGAGTTTTGTGTTGTGAAGTTTTCAAGTTTTGGGTGAAATCTTTTGATGGATTATGGAACAAGGAGTGGAAAGAGCCTAAGCTTGGGATTCCCATGTCACCCCCAAGATAATCTAAGGACACCAAAAATCCAAAGCTTGGGGATGCCCCGGAAGGCATCCCCTCTTTCGTCTACTTCCATCGGTAACTTTACTTGGAGCTATATTTTTATTCACCACATGATATGTGTTTTGCTTGGAGCGTATTGTATAATTTGAGTCTTTGCTTTTTAGTTTACCACAATCATCCTTGCTGTACACACCTTTTGAGAGAGCCATATATCTTTTGAACTATATAATTTTGCTCTAGTGCTTCACTTATATCTTTTAGAGCACGGTGGTGGATTTGTTTTATAGAAACCATTGATCTCTCATGCTTCACTTAGATTATTTTGAGAGTCTTAAATAGCATGGTAATTTGCTTAAATAATCCTAATACGCTTGGTATTCAAGATTTGTAAAACTTTCTTATGAGTGCGTTGAATACTATGAGAAGTTTGATGCTTGATAATTGTTTTGAGATATGAAGATGGTGATATTAGAGTCATGCTAGTTGAGTAGTTGTGAATTTGAGAAATACTTGTGTTAAAGTTTGTGATTCCCGTAGCATGCACGTATGGTGAACCGTTATGTGATGAAGTAGGAGCATGATTTATTTATTTATTGTCTTCCTTATGAGTGGCGGTCGGGGACGAACGATGGTCTTTTCCTACCAATCTATCCCCCTAGGAGCATGCGCGTAATACTTTGCTTTGATAACTTGTAGATTTTTGCAATAAGTATATGAGTTCTTTATGACTAGTGTTGAGTCCATGGATTATACGCACTCTCACCTTTCCACCATTGCTAGCCTCTCTAGTACCGCTGTAACTTTCGCCGTGCAATACACCTACCGATACCTTCCTCAAAACAGCCACCATACCTACCTATTATGGCATTTCCATAGCCATTCCGAGATATATTGCCATGCAACTTTCCATTGCCCGCTTATTATGACATGCTCCATCATTGTCATATTGCTTAGCATGATCATGTAGTTGACATCGTATTTGTGGCAAAGCCACCGCTCATAATTCTATCGCATATGTCACTCATGAATCATTGCATATCCCTGCATCACGGAGGCATACACATAGTCATATTTTGTTCTAAGTATCGAGTTGTAATTGTTGAGTTGTAAGTAAATAAAAGTGTGATGATCATCATTTTTAGAGCATTGTCCCAAGTGAGGAAAGGATGATGGAGACTATGATTCCCCCATAAGTCGGGATGAGACTCCGGACGAAAAATAAAAAAGAAAAGAAAAGAGGCCATAAAAAAGAGAAAATGCCCAAATAAAAAAATGAGAGAAAAAGAGAGAAGGGACAATGTTACTATCCTTTTACCACATTTGTGCTTCAAAGTAGCACCATGATCTTCATGATAGAGAGTCTCTCATTTTGTCACCTTCATATACTAGTGGGAATTTTTCATTATAGAACTTGGCTTGTATATTCCAATGATGGGCTTCCTCAAATTGCCCTAGGTATTCGTGAGCAAGCTGAAGGAAATATGACCTAGAGGCAATAATAAAGTTATTATTTATTTCCTTATATCATGATCAATGTTTATTATTCATTCTAGAATTGTATTAACCGGAAACATAATACATGTGTGAATACATAGACAAACAGAGTGTCACCAGTATGCCTCTACTTGACTAGCTCATTAATTAAATATGGTTATGTTTCCTAACCATATACATGAGTTGTCATTTGATTAAAGGGATCACATCATTAGGAGAATGATGTGATTGACTTGACCCATTCCGTAAGCTTAGCACTCGATCGTTTAGTATTCTGCTATTGCTTTCTTCATGACTTATACATGTTCCTATGACTATGAGATTATGCAACCCTGCACATCGGAGGAACACTTCGTGCTACCAAACATCACAACGTAATTGGGTGATTATAAAGGTGCTCTACAGGTGTCTCCGAAGGTACTTGTTGGGTTGGCGTATTTCGAGATTAGGATTTGTCACTCCGATTGTCGGAGAGGTATCTCTGGGCCCACTCAGTAATGCACATCACTATAAGCCTTGCAAGCATTGTAACTAATGAGTTAGTTGCCGGATGATGTATTACGGAACGAGTAAAGAGACTTGCCGGTAACGAGATTGAACTAGGTATTGAGATACCGACGATCGAATCTCGGGCAAGTAACATACCGATGACAAAGGGAACAACATATGTTGTTATGCGGTTTGACCGATAAAGATCTTCGTAGAATATGTGGGAGCCAATATGAGCATCCAGGTTCCACTATTGCTACATTGTCTCGGTCATGTCTACATTGTTCTCGGACCCGTAGGGTCCGCACGGTTAAAGTTCGATGACGGTTATATTATGAGTTTATGTGTTTTGATGTACCAAAGGTAGTTCAGAGTCTCGGATGAGATCGGGGACATGAAGAGGAGTCTCGAAATGGTCGAGACGTAAAGTTTGATATATTGGACGACTATATTCGGGCATCGGAAAGGTTCCGAGTGATTCGCGTATTTTTCGGAGTACCGGAGAGTTACAGTGAATCGCCGGGAGTATATGGGCCTTATTGGGCTTTAGGGAAAGAGAGAGGAGAGGTTACGCCTCAAGGCCTAGTCCAAATTGACTAGGGGAGGGGCGCCTCCTTCCTTCTCTCTCTCTCCCGCTTCCTTGACTCCTACTCCTACTACTTGAAGGGGGAATCCTACTCCTGTGAGGAGTAGGACCTCCTAGGGCGCCATTGAGAGGGCCGCCCTCCCTCCTCCACCTTTATATACGGGAGGGGGCACCCTTGGAGACAGTAACAATTGATTGTTTGATCTTTTAGCCGTGTGGTGCCCCTCCATCATAGTCCACCTCGATAATACTGTAGAAGGTGCTTAGGCGAAGCCTCGCGCCGGTAGAACATCATCATCGTCACCACGCTGTCGTGCTGACGAAACTCTCCCTCAACACTCGGCTGGATCGGAGTTCGAGGGACGTCATCGGGCTGAACGTGTGCTGAAATCGGAGGTGTCGTACGTTCGGTACTTGATCAGTCGGATCGTGAAGATGTACGACTACATCAACCGTGTTGTGCTAACTCTTCCACTTTCGGTCTACGAGGGTACGTGGACAACACTCTCGCCTCTCGTTGCTATGCATCACCATGATCTTGCGTGTGCGTAGGAATTTTTTTGAAATTACTACGTTCCCCATCAGTGGCATCCGAGCTTGGTTTTATGCGTTGATGTTATATGCACGAGTAGAACACATGTGAGTTGTGGGTGATACAAGTCATACTGCTTACTAGCATGTCACACTTTGGTTCGGCGGTATTGTTGGATGAAGCGGCCCGGACCGACATTACGCGTATGCTTACGCGAGACCGGTTCTACCGACGTGATTAGCACACGTGTGGTCTGGCGGTGCCGGCTCCAACTTTAGTTAATCGAGTGTGGCTACGCCCGATCCTTGAGAAGGTTAAAACAGCACCAACTTGACAAACTATCGCTGTGGTTTTGATGCGTAGGTAAGAACGGTTCTTGCTAAGCCCAGTAGCAGCCACGTAAAACTTGCAACAACAAAGTAGAGGACATCTAACTTGTTTTTGCAGGGCATGTTGTGATGTGATATGGTCAAGACATGATGCTAAATTTTATTGTATGAGATGATCATGTTTTGTAACCGAGTTAACGGCAACTGGCAGGAGCCATATGGTTGTCGCTTTATTGTATGCAATGCAATCGCCCTGTAATGCTTTACTTTATCACTAAGCGGTAGCGATAGTCGTAGAAGCATAAGATTGGTGAGACGACAACGATGCTACGATAGAGATCAAGGTGTCGCGCCGGTGACGATGGTGATCATGACGGTGCTTCGGAGATGGAGATCACAAGCACAAGATGATGATTGCCATATCATATCACTTATATTGATTGCATGTGATGTTTATCTTTTATGCACCTTATCTTGGTTTGATTGACGGTAGCATTATAAGATGATCTCTCACTAAATTTCAAGATAAAAGTGTTCTCCCTGAGTATGCACCGTTGCCAAAGTCCGTCATGCCCAGACACCACGTGATGATCGGGTGTGATAAGCTCTACGTCCATCTACAACGGGTGCAAGCCAGTTTTGCACATGTGGAATACTCAGGTTAAACTTGATGAGCCTAGCATATGTAGATATGGCCTCGGAACACTGAGACCGAAAGGTCGAGCGTGAATCATATAGTAGATATGATCAACATAATGATGTTCACCATTGAAAGCTACTCCATTTCACGTGATGATCGGTTATGGTTTAATTGATTTGGATCACGTGATCACTTAGATTATTAGAGGGATGTCTATCAAAGTGGGAGTTCTTAAGTAATATGATTAATTGAACTGTAATTTATCATGAACTTAGTCCTGGTAGTATTAGCATGTCTATGTTGTAGATCAATAGCTCGCGTTTAGCTCCCCTTTTTTATTTTTATATATGTTCCTAGAGAAAACTAAGTTGAAAGATGTTAGTAGCAATGATGCAGATTAGATCCGTGATCTGAGGTTTATCCTCATTGATGCACAGAAGAATTATGTCCTTGATGCACCGCTAGGTGACAGACCTATTGCAGGAGCGTATGCGCACCTTATGAACGTTTGGCTCAATATGATGACTACTTGATAGTTTAGTGCACCATGCTTAACGGCTTAGAATCGGGACTTCAAAGACGTTTTGAACGTCATGGACCATATGAGATGTTCCAGGAGTTGAAGTTAATATTTCAATAAAATACCCGAGTTGAGAGATATGAAGTCTCCAACAAGTTCTATAGCTAAAAGTTGCAGGAGAATAGCTCAAGCAAAGGAGCATGTGCTCATATTGTCCGGTACTACAATTGCTTGAATCAAGTGGGAGTTAATCTTCCGATAAAATAGTGACTCCATGAATTTTCTAGTCACCATCACCAAGTTAGTAGAACTTCGTGATGAACTATAGTATGCAAGGGATGACGAAAACAATTCCCAAGCTCTTCGCAATGCTAAAATCGGCGAGGGTAGAAATCAAGAAAAACATCAAGTGTTGATGGTTGACAAGACCAGTAGTTTCAAGAAAAGGGGCAAAGGGAAAAAGGGGAACTTCAAGAAGAATGGCAAGCAAGTTGCTGCTCAAGTGAAGAAGCCCAAGTCTCGACCTAAGCCTGAGACTAAGTGCTTCTGCTGGAAAGGAACTGGTCACTGGAAGCGGAACTATCCCAAGTATTTGGCGGATAAGAAGGATGGCAAAGTGAATAAAGGTATATTTGATATACAGATTATTGATGTGTATTTTACTAGTGTTCGTAGCAACCCCTCGGTATTTGATACTGGTTAAGTTGCTAAGAGTAGTAACTCGAAATGGGAGTTGCAGAATGAACAGAAACTAGTTAAGGGTGAAGTGACGATGTGTGTTGGAAGTAGTTCCAAGATTGATATGATCATCATCGCACACTCCCTATACTTTCGGGATTAGTGTTGAACCTAAATAAGTGTTATTTGGTGTTTGCATTGAGAATGAATATGATTTGATCATGTTTATTGCAATACAGTTATTCATTTAAGTTAGAGAATAATTGTTGTTCTGTTTACATGAATAAAACCTTATATGGTTACGCACCCAATGAAAATGGTTCGTTGGATCTCGATCGTAGTAATACACATATTCATAATATTGAAGCCAAAATATGCAAAGCTAATAATGATAGTGCAACTTATTTGTGGTAATCGCCGCTTAAGTCATATTAGGTAAAGCGATGAAGAAACTCCATGCCGATGGGCTTTTGGAATCACTTGATTACGAATCACTTTATGCTTGCGAACCATGCCTCTTGGACAAGATGACTAAAACGCCGTTCTCCGGAACAATGGAGCGAGCAACAGATTTGTTGGAAATCATACATACTGATGTATATGGTCCGATGAATATTGAGGCTTGCGGCAGGTATCATTATTTTCTGACCTTCACAGATGATTTGAGCAGATATGGGTGTATCTACTTGATGAAACACAAGTCTGAAACATTTGAAAAGTTCAAAGAATTTCAGAGTGAAGTGGAGAATCATCGTAACAAAAATAAAAATTTCTATGATATGATCGCAGAGGTAAAATATTTGAGTTACGAGTTTGGCCTTCAATTGAAACAATGTGGACTAGTTTCACAAAATCATGCCACCTGGAACACCACAGCATAATGGTGTGTCCGAACGTCATAACCATACTTTATTGGATATAGTGCAATCTATGATGTCTCTTATCGATTTACCACTATCGTTCTGGGGTTATGCATTAGAGACAGCTGCATTCACATTAAATAGGGCACCGCCTAATCCGCTGAGACGACATCAGTATGAACTATGGTTTGGCAAGAAACATAAGCTATCGTTTCTTAAAGTTTGGGGTTGCGATGCTTATGTGAAAAAGTTTCTTCTTAATAAGCTCAAACCCAAATTGGAAAAGTGTGTCTTCATAGGATACCCAAAAGTTACTGTTGGGTACATCTTCTATCACAGATCCGAAGGCAAGATATTCATTGCTAAGAACGGATCCTTTCTAGAGAAGGAGTTTCTCTTGAAAGAAGTGAGTGGGAGGAAAGTAGAACTTGATGAGGTAACTATACCTGCTCCCTTATTGGAAAGTAGTTCATCACAGAAACCGGTTCCTATGACGTCTATACCAATTAGTGAGGAAGTTAATGATGATGATCATGGAACTTCAGATCAAGTTGTTACTGAACCTCGTAGGTCAACCAGAGTAAGATCTGTACCAGAGTGGTACGGTAATCCTGTTTTGGAGGTTATGTTACTAGACCATGACGAACCTACAAACTATGAAGAAGCGATGATGAGCCCAGATTCCGCGAAATGGCTTGAGCCCATGAAATCTGAGATGGGATCCATGTATGAGAACAAAGTGTGGACTTTGGTTGACTCGCCCGATGATCGGCAAGCCATAGAAAATAAATGGATCTTAAATAGGAAGACGGACGCTGATAGTAGTGTTACTATCTACAAAGCTAGAATTGTCGCAAAAAGGTTTTCGACAAGTTCAAGGTGTTGACTACGATGAGATTTTCTCACTCGTAGAGATGCTTAAGTCTGTCTGAATCATGTTAGCAATTGCCGCATTTTATGAAATCTCGCAAATGGATAAACAAAACTGCATTCCTTAATGGATTTATTAAAGAAGAGTTGTATATGATGCAACCAGAAGGTTTTGTCAATCCTAAAGGTGTTAACAAAATATGCAAGCTCCAATGATCCATCTATGGACTGCAAGCATCTCGAGTTGGAATGTACGCTTTGATGAGTTGATCAAAGCATATAGTTTTATACAGACTTCATGTGAAGCCCGATTTACAAGAAAGTGAGGGAGCACTACAACATTTCGATAAGTATATGTGAATGGCATATTGTTGATCGGAAATAATGTAGAATTTTTCTCGAAAGCATAAAGGAGTGTTTGAAAGGAGTTTTTCAAAGAAAGACCTCGTGAAGTTGTTATATATTGAGCATCAAGATCTATAGAGATAGATCAAGACGCTTGATAAGTTTTTTCAGTAAGTACATACCTTGACAAGATTTTGAAGTAGTTCGAATGGAACATACCAAAGAAAGAGTTCTTGCCTATGTTACAAGGTGTGAAATTGAGTAAAGACTCAAAGACCGACCACGGCAGAAGATAGAAAGAGAATGAAAGTCATTCCCTATGCCTCAACCATAGGTTCTATAATGTATGCCATGATGTGTACCGGATATATTTTATACCCTACACTAAGTTTGGCAAGGGAGTACAATAGTGATCTTGGAGTAGATCATTGAACAGCGGTCAAAATTATCCTTAGAGGAATAAGGATATGTTTCTCGATTATGGAGGTGACAAAAGGTTCGTCGTAAAGGGCTACGTCGATGCAAGTTTTGAAACTGATCCAGATGACTCTAAGTCTCAATTTGGATACATATTGAAAGTGGGAGCAATAAGTGGAGTAGCTCCGCAAGAGCATTGTTGACATAGAAATTTGTTAAATACATACGGATCTGAATATGGCGTAATCTGCTGACTAAACTTCTCTCACAAGCAAAACATGATCACACCTTAGTACTCTTTGGGTGTTAATCACATAGCGATGTGAACTAGATTATTGACTCTAGTAAACCCTTTGGGTGTTGGTGACATGGCGATGTGAACTACGGGTGCTAATCACATGATGATGTGAACTATTGGTGTTAATCACATGGTGATGTGATCTAGATTATTGACTCTAGTGCAAGTGGGAGATTGAAGGAAATATGCTCTAGAGGCAATAATAAAGTTATTATTTATTTCCTTATATCATGATAAATGTTTATTATTCATGCTAGAATTGTATTAACCGGAAACATAATACATGTGTGAATACATAGACAAACAGAGTGTCACTAGTATCACTAAAAAAAAATACACTTCCGTGATGATACGTGTTTGTCACAGTAGGTCGCGTTTTTTGTCATGCATGTACATCCATGACAAATTTATGATGTAATCAAGATAGTCATGCCCGTGTTGTCGAGAAGTGTTCCATGACATGACCAAAATTATCATCACGGAAGTGTCCACTTCCATGACGATAAATCACGCGTCACGTATGCTTTTCAAGGGTGACCGACACGCAGCATCCACCGAACGGAACACCGTTAAGCTATCGGTCGGGTTTTGATCCGATAACCTGTTAACAGCCCCGACCAATGGGGATTTTCCACGGTAAAATCATCATTGGTCGGAGGAAACACGGTCGACTCATCGTTGGGACAAATGTCATCCACTCATTGGACGTATACGCCTTATGATACGCCGACAGTGGCACGGCCCAACAGAGGCCCATTCCCGTGAAAAGGCCGCCCGCTTGACTTGGTAAAAGGTGGCGGTCGCCCATGGAAAGCCTCGTTAACGGCATGTTCAAGATATAGCCCATTTACGCCCGCTAACCCAAGGCCCGTTACGCCTTATCCAATTAGGCCCAAGAGCGTAATCTGGGCCATCCAATATGATTCCAGCCTGCTTTTCACTTCTGGCCCATGTATGGCCCATGACGCCTTTCGCCCATATGAGGCCCTATGTAACTCTTGGCCTATTAACGACCCGTGGTGAAACCGGCCCGCAATGAACAAAGGTATCACTTTGCACCCATTAACGGGGCCGTGGTGAAATCGCCCGTAATGAACAAAGATATCACTTTATACCCATTAAGGGCCCGTTATTCAGTTGGGCCGCTTCAAAGAAATGTTATCTTTCGCCTTCTCGTGAGCCCATTTATTCTGGGCTCATTTCAAAGATTCGCTTACTTACGCCCGTTATCGCTATTTTTCGCCAGGGCCAAATTCAGCCCGTGGTTACATCGCCCGCTTGTGATCCGTTAATACGCTGGGCGTTTTCATAGCATCATCAAACACGCCTATTAACGCTGGGTCGTTATGGTCATACGCCCGATAAGGCCCATTGATGATATGGCCCGAGAAGCCCCATTGTTTCTACGCCCGTAGAAGGCCCATTGTTTCTACGGCCCGTAGAAGGCCCATTGTTTCTACGGCCCGTAGAAGGTTACTGCTTCTATGTCCCGTAGAAGGTTCATCGTTTCTACGGCCCATAGAAGGCCCATTGTTTCTACGGCCCGTAGGAGGCCCAAAGGTCACTACAAAGAAATATTAGCCCATGGTTATTGTGGCCTAGTTTTAAAAAGAACTGCATCGACTACAAGCAAACAAATAAACAAGACAACAAGGAAATAAATAAGCAAGCAACTTATGCTAGGCTATCACGGGCTGTTACATATTACATCCATCTGGCATCAAAGTTCGCCACCAAAGCAAAATATAGGGAACAAAGCAAGATATCATATACATCGTTGTCAGTTGGCACCAGCGCAAATAAACGCCGGAGCAAAACAAATCCAGAATTGAAACCACTTCGTAAGATCTCAAGAAACAATATCCCGGTACCCATAATGTCGGCAAGATGCTTAGCAAGTTTATTAACTTTCTCTTGTTTGGCGCTTAAATCCTCCAAATATTGTCGTTAACAGAAAATATGCATCCGATTCTGCAGGACTTCTCAATCCTTCACCTTCCCGTCAGAAAGCACATCCGATCGATGTCTTTCAACTTGAAGTTGAGACTCGAGAAGACGAACTGATTCAGCACAGTTCAAGAGCTTGTGCCAGCAGAGTGGCCAAGAATCTCTAACACTACATCAAGACAGACTTTTGGGTTCCCTCACTATCGCCAAGATAGTTTTTATCAGCTTTCTTGGAGACCAACAGGATGTCTCACTATCTTGAACCTTATCTCAGACATTTCCTTTACCATTGGATAACGCGGCATCGTTTCTCCAATATTTTGTCCAAGATTCTAAAAGAGAAACAAGCAAACACATCACATGTTTACTATGTTGTATATGAAACTCATTTTGGTAAATGAGTTCAGTAGTAAAGTGGACAGGATAACAACATGAAACAAACATATATCTATGTACCATGGTCACTTTATGGTCTATATAATTCTAGTTTTTGTTGCCAAATCAAGATAGAGACACAGCTCAAATAATATTTGTTCAAGACAAAGCAGAATAGACAGAATATAAGTGTGGGTAACTATAGAGCAATAACAACACTTGTAATGTGCATGACATGAGAACATAACTGTTTATTCAATTGAAACTGAAATCAACATAGAGCAGGTTACAACAAAGAAACCAGCTTAAAGAAACAGGTTTAAAACATACCCTTGCGCCATTGGAGTTTCAATTCCATCCTTCAAATTTGAAAATAGTTGGTATGAGTAAATACAAGAATGCAAGAGCAAAGGAGTATGAACCATAGCTACGTAACCTGACCTGAGAACAAATCTTCTTCTCCTTGCGTTGAGTTGGGATTCGAGTGGTGGTCCTCGTGCTTTGGGCACTGCAGTTCCCTTTACTAACCGCCGTGTTTGGGTGCTCTATGGTGGAGATGGTGTTGTGTCAACTGGAACCGGTTACTATCTCGCCGGGTTGGGGTTAGAAGGGTGTAGCTGGTTCTCCGTCCAACCGGTAGGGGTACACACTACAAAAAAGACACATCCGTGACATTTTGGGCTGAACGAAATTTTTCTCTCTCATACATATGACACTTCTATGATGATAATTGTGACAAAACCCGTATCATCATAGATGTGGTGGGCTCCTACTTATGACAAAAAATCATGATGTAAAATGGGCTTTTCGCCCGGCGGGCCGGAGACGCAGCTGCATGACATTCTTTGGGCCGCCCATGACGGAAAAACCGTAGAAGCGAGGGGAGGAAAATTTCGGGAGTTGCCGTTACGGTGGAGGTCGGGCGAGCGATACACGCTTTCTCGAGACGACGCTGCTGCGTGTGCGTAGGCGTTGGCTCTAATCAACCCGAAGCGAGGCGTTGGGCTCTAATCAACCCGAGCGACAGCACTGCAGTTACGTGTTATCAACCCGAGGGACCGATCGATGGCCGTTAATCGAACCCGATGGAGCGATTCTTCGCCATCGCGCTAATCAAGCCGATCGATGCTGCCTGGGATGAACAAAGGAGCATTGCGAGGGGGGTTGGATGAATAGTGAGCGTGGTGTTGCCTCGGATGAACAGAACCCGTGGTGTGGAGGGCTGGATGAACAGAGATGTGGATGGGTGGCCGTGGAGGGGTGGTTGAACAGACCCTGTGGTGTGGAGGGCTGGATGAACAGAGACGGTGGAGGGGTGCCCGTGGAGGGGTGGTTGAACAAGAGCTGTGGAGTACCGCGGTGGAGGCTGGATGAACAGGAGCCCGTGGAGGCTGGAGGAGTTCGACAAGAGTCTGTGGAGGCTGGAGGAGGTCGACGATAACCCGTGGAGGCCGGAGGAGGTCGACGGTGGAGATGAAAAGATCCGTGGAGTCCTGCTTTATGCACGCCACACCCTCCCGGCGAACAGACCCTGCTTTGACCGTGAGGAGGTCCGCTTTGGTCTGCTTTTGGCGGTACACCACACCCTCCCGATCAACAGACCCCTGCTTTCACCATAGGAGGTCTGCTTCTCCATTTCGCGGTACACCACACCCTCCCGATCAACAGACCCTGCTTCGACCGTAGGAGGTCCGCTTCTCCGCTTTGTGGTACGCCAGCCCTCCCAATCAACAGGACCCCGCTTGAACGTGGCCGGTCGAACACAAGGCCGCTTTCTCCGTTGTGTGGTACGCCAGCCTCGCTTCCATCGCCTCGTTCCGGCCCAAGCCTCCCGGCGAACACGACCATGTATTCTGTTCCGACCCAGCCGTTGATCCCCATGAACACGCATTTACGACGCTGTTTCTCCGTTCGACCCAGCCATGTACGATGCGTGATAGGCGTTAGAGACCCTGCCCGTATGTAACGCACGCGGGTCGTATTTTCTTTCTTGCACCGCCGCTGTATGTACGCGTACATGCTATGTGCGCGCTTCTACTACGCCACGCGCGCGTTTCTACATCCACCAAGATATATGTACGCATACATTCGCCACCTGAATGACAACGCTATGTACGCTCGACCAGGTGGGTCCCGACCGCCAGCACTTCCTTGCGCAGAACGATGTAGCCGGTGGGTCCCAGCAGTTAGGGGGCGAATCTTTTTTTCGACGCACTTCCTCATGCGCGAAGATGTAATTGGTGGGTCCCAAAGCATGTGGGGAAACATTTTTCGCTAAATACGGTGGCCTGTCCGTGGGTCCCCGCCGCCGTGGAGGAATAATTATTTTGCGCGTAATAAGGAGGCACTTCCTTGCTGCGTCGAGACCCAGCTGTCGCCCTCCACGACAGTCCAAGTTCGATGGAAGCCATTCCTTGACCACGTTGACCATGCACGCCGAGACCACCAGGCGGTGGACGACGACGAGGCCTAGGAAGGGACGACGCTGAGCCGGGAAGACGCGCAGTGGATGCCCACGATAGAGGAGTATGAGGGTTCACCTGCTCGCTGCGGTGTGAGGCTGCCGCCGCAGAATAACAGGGGTGGGTGCATGAGGGATGGCCTAGCCAGCGTGGAGTAGTAGGGGCGGTGAGGCTCAAGGCATCACACAGCCGGCCACGGGCGGCAGGAGCAAAGCGGCACGACCGGGCGCTAAGCTTTGGGCGGCTTGAGCAAGAAGACCAGAGGTTGAAGAAGCACTACGGCCGTTGGATGGACATCGTAAGGTTACTGGAGCTAGAATCGTTCATATATTGACTAAAGTTGACAAAGGCCCCCGTCCCAGTCAACTTAGTATGCCCACAAGTCAGCCTCCCACCAAGGTTGGTCCCAGCCAGCAGGGGGTATTCATTTTTGTGCGTAATAAGGAGGCACTTGTGGGTCCGAGCCGACAATGGGGGCATTTTTTTCCAACACGGTGGTCTGGCCCCTGTGGGTCCCAGCAGTCAGGGGAAACGTTTGCGAATACCGTGACCCGTCCGTGGGTCCTCGCTGTCGTGGAGGAATAATTATTTTCACAGAATAAGGAGGCACTTCTTGCGGCTGCGTGGACCCAATTGCCAGCCTCTCCACATACAAGATTCTTCCGATGGAAGTCGGTCGTTGACCACGCTGACCACGCCACGCCGAGAGCACCAGTGGCGGTGGTCTGACGACGGCGAGGCCTAGGAAGGGACGACGCGAGCCGGGGAATACGCAGCAGTGGTAGCCCGCGCGGAGAGGAGTACGAGGGTTCACTGGTTCGGCTGTCGTCGCTGCAGAATAACAGGGGGTGTGGGTGAGTAGAGGGATGGCCTAGCCAGCGGTGGGAGTAGTACGGGGCGGTGAGGCCTCCGCGACATCACAGCCGACCACGGGAGGCAGGAGCACGCGACACGACCGACGCTGCTTTGGGCGGCTGGAGCAAGAAGACCAGAGGTTAAAGAAGCACTACGGCAGTTGGATGGACATCGTATAATCACTACAGCTAGAATCGTTTATATTGACTGAGTTGACAAAGACCTTGGTACGCGTCAACTTAGTAGGCCCACAGCTCGGATTTGGCAGAGAACATATAGCCCATTTGCGATTTGTAAGAATGTACAGCCCATTTTCAATTCTAATGGAATTTACTACAACCCATTTACGGGTTTGTTAAAAGTACAATCCAACTTCTAGGTAGGACAACGATTAATAATTTAAAACAACCGCTCAAAACAAAATAAAAAAAATCCCACATTTTAATGGGATCTGAAATATTTTTATCCCAAATTTCTAGTCAAGTTGAATATAATTTCAAAATAAAGTTGTATCAATGTTAAAATCCAACTAAATATTACAAGAACAAGTAATGAAATTAAAATTTCTAAATTCCAAAAATACTATATTTTTCAAACTAATTACGTGTTTGGTGCATAGTAATTGACTAGTTATTATAATTACATCCCATTTATTATTTCTTAAAGTCCATTTTCTTGTTAAGCCTAATGCATACCGTCGTTGTCAAACCGCGGATCTCGGTAGGGGGTCCCGAATCAAGGCCTAGGCGGATGGTAACAGAGACAAGGGACACGATGTTTTTACCCAGGTTCGGGCCCTCTCAATGGAGGTAAAACCCTACTCCTACTTGATTAATATTGATGATATGGGTAGTACAAGAGTAGATCTACCACGAGATTAGAGAGGCTAAACCCTAGAAGCTAGCCTATGGTATGATTGTTGTTCGCCCCACGGACTAAAACCTCCGGTTTATATAAGCACCAAGAGGGTTAGGTTACACAGTGGTCGGTTACAATGGTAGGAGATCTACATATCCATATCGCCAAGCTTGCCTTCCACGCCAAGGAAAGCCCCATCCGACACGGATGAAGTCTTCAATCTTGTATCTTCAAAGTCCGTGAGTCCGCCAAAGGCTATAGTCCGCTATCCTGACACCCCTAATCCAGACTCCTCAAGAGCTCCTCTAACCAGGCTTCAATGACGACGAGTCCGCGTGTATATTGTCTTCGCATTGCAAGGCGGGTTCCTCCTCCAATACTTCATAGAAGATTTTGAACACAAGGATAGTGTCCGCTCGCAAAATAAGTTCCACATACCACCGTAGAGAGAATAATATTTACACAAGTTCAATCACGACGTATTCCGCAGCGGACATCACACCACGGCCAAGCCTTTATTCAATCGTTTTACCGTCCCACCTCGCCGCTTAGCGAGGCGGTTTCTCGCACATCTTGTCAAAGCAGAGATCGTGGTCCCTTATTCTGGGATTCTCATCAATACGGGCGTAGATCCAGGCCGTGCCTGCTGGCACGCCTCTATCGAAGGCGAGTCCCGAACGGTCACGGAGGGCCTCGGTATTCAACCTCTTTATAAAGAGACCAAGGCCCCGACTTTTTCTCAATCTCAATCGAATCCGCCCGCCTCGAGTCCCAACACCCAAAGCTCCAGATTCAGCGCTTTGGACCTTCGATGATGTCCGCCCGACCTTCAAGGCCGGTGGATGCCTTCCTCCATCACGAAGAAGACGCCCTAAAGCTAAGAGATGATGTGTACCTAACCGCAAATTCAGATAGGTTGCCTGCCCAAGGGCAGGTTATTCCTCTCACAAGCCCGGTGAAAGCGTGGTGTTCATGTCTCACTTCCTTCGGGGCTAGGGTTTCCACGGACCCTTCGTGAGGGGGGCTCATGTTTTATTACGGGCTGGAATTTCACGACTTGGATCCGGAGTCCATCCTCCACATCTCATCGCTCATCGTCAGATGTGAAGCCTTCCTCCGTGATTACCCCACACTTCGGATTGTGGCTCAAAACCTTCAAGGTGGAGCCAAAGATGATCAAGGGGCAACCGGCAGAGTGCGGAGGGGCTGTTATAAGCAAGAATGCTGACGCTTCATGGCCCGAGGGCTCTTTTCAAGAGGAGCTCAGTCTATGGCAACAAGAGTGGTTTTATATCACAGCTCCTAGGGGCACAAAATGGGTGGCGCCACCTGCCTTTCGCTCGGGTCCTCCACCGCGGCTGGCGTCATGGGTCAATAAAGGGCTTGACTGGGGGCCGTCCAAGGATGTGCCCTTGTTGTGGTCGATTAGAGACCTCCTAGAGAGATAGATCAATCTGGTCGAGTAGCGCAGGTCATGTTGATTCGCCGTGATCCTGCCCCGCAAACTTCGCCCTCTCGCATGTGGGAGTTCAACCGAGGGACCACGAGCTCTTCAACATTTTATGGGCGCAACGCCCATGGAGATGTACAAACTGCTCTTCGGATCACAAGCAATGTGTCCGGACTTGACCGAGGACGCAGGTCTGAGCTGCAACGCCTCGGATGCTCAAGTAAGTAGTCCCGTGCATCTTACACGCTATCCGATATTTATCATAAACTTGCCCTTAAAAGAGCTGTCCCTTAAACAGAGTGGATAGCGAAGCAAAACTGAT
This sequence comes from Aegilops longissima, assembly GCA_021605205.1. Classification (NCBI taxonomy): domain Eukaryota; kingdom Viridiplantae; phylum Streptophyta; class Magnoliopsida; order Poales; family Poaceae; genus Aegilops; species Aegilops longissima. The sequence continues at coordinate 149,112,648 of CM038677.1, read as the reverse complement.
CGTGTCCGCCCTCCCCGAGACCATGCCGGATCCCGTGTTAACTAAGATGTGGAGGCTGCGCCTTTAGAAGAAGGCTAAGGGGGAACAAGGAAGCTACTGCTCTCAAGGAGGTTATCAAGAAAGGAGGGATCGAGAATCCTCCATCCAAGGGGAGAAGAGGACCGCCTCAAGATCCGGAGACCAAGGCCTCAAAGCTGGAAGAAATCTTCGCCAGAGGGTCCTCAAGGCCGAAGATGCCCCGCCGCATTATTTCCCAAGGAGATCAGCCTCCAGCGAGCCGTAAGTAGAGAGGGAGTTTTAAAATAAGAGACATCCCTGTTTTATTTCTAAAGATGACCAAAATTTTACCTTGTAGTTCGGATCTCAGCCCTTCTCAACAGAGCCCGCCTCAGGGATCTTCGTCCCGAGATGATGGAGAGCGAACGCCCCTGCCGCATCGCTTAGCGAGGCGACGATCTTGAGGTGTCGCCATGATGGTTTCTTCGAATCCGCAGGGGCGGAGGACGGTCGTAGGGCCCCCTGAGCCTCCGTGTCCGACCTTCAAAAGGCCATCGGACGAGTCCGACGCCCCGTGCACGGTCGGAGGAGTTGAAGGATCTGCTCGGGCGAGTGTTCATCTCGAGAGGATCACCGTGAATTGATGGGTACGCTGATTGAAAAATTTCGTCCGCTGAAAGCGGTTGTACGAGGCCGCCAGAGTTTATCGACGGGTTTTAGGGTACGCGATGATGTACCTTTTGACAGCCCGCATATATAAGATGCGCCTGTAGATAGTAGCCCCGAGACTCGTGCATTGTCAAAATGACAGCGCGTCGAGGATCATAATCCTGTGTTATAATATGTCGCCCTTCCTATGTAGGTGGCGAGCGTCCGTGGCTAGCCGGACCGATGAACTTGTCAACTAAAGTGGCACTTGACGCTATGGATGCCGACATCGCGCTTGTCAATAAGTGGCTTGACGAGTCACAAGGTATGCGGTTTCTCCGTGGACACCTGGTAAGGGAGCTTGATGCCCGTGTTTTACAACATGTATGCTTGATCCATATGGTGCCGCTGCCATGGAGAACCTTCGGGCGGAGCTTGCCCGAGCCAAGGAGCAGGCCAGAAAAAGTGATGCGGTTGTTTTAAAGGCGTCAAGAGCTAAAAGCCAATAGGCTGCTCACCGCCAAGTTAAGAAGGAAATGGCCGAGATGGCCGTGAAGTTGAAGAATGCTACCACCACCGCGAGCTTCTTGAAAAGAAGGTCGAGCGGAGCAAGAGGACTCAAGAAGGCCACCACCGAGGCTAAGGATGCTCGCCTCGTGATGAGAGCTATGAAGGAGGAGCTACGCCAGCCGAGATATCGCGCTGGAAAGTCCTTTCGCCATGGAGGAAGTTTACGGATCCTAAGTATGCTTAGTTGGACCGCTGTGGAGTAGTGAGGATGCTTATCTCGACTTGGCGGCGAAAAGCGGACGCCGCCAACACTTCGGAGATCAAAAGGATCACGAGATGGAGGAGCTTTTTTGGTCGCGGTTCCGTAATCCAAAGCGTCCACTTCTATTAACTGATCATTTTACCGAATGGGCGGAGCTGAATAGGTTGTCCGGACTTGCCATGAAAATGTCGGACTCATTTGTACGTAAAAGGCCCGAGCCAAGAGTTATTTTGGCTTGGTGCAACAGCCTTGGTGTGGTGCCGCATATCAAAGCAATGAGGCGGTCAAGATGCATAGAGGGTGCGCGGATGGCTCTTGCCCGTGTCAAGACATACCGGTCGGAGTTGAAGGCCACCGATGTTGCGCCCCAAGATTCGGACGGAAGCCGAGTAATTGCCGAGCACTATTTTCGTGAAGTTCTCGCAGGCGCTGCTTAATAGAGACGCAGTGCTCAAGGATAATATGTTCAATAACATGTATTATTGTGAAACAATGTTTCATGGAATATAAAATCTTTTATACTTGTGCCTTCAAGAATTAAAATACCTCCCGTGTGGCCGTTAATGTATATGTGTATATAACCCGAAAGATGGCAGTCTTTGGCTTCAGCCCCATGCATATAATGCGGGTGTTTGCAGAAAGCGCTTTTCACACTTGATCCAACGCCTTGGTCCTACAAAGGAGGTGATAGCGCAGCAAACTAGGCAACCGGACTATAATGCTTTATCACTTTCACTTAGCCATAGAGTTCGACGTTGGGGCTACTATATAGTTCTCTAGGGGCACCGCCGCCACCCGAATTGGGCGCCAGATGTGCTCTGGCCGAAATGGCACTTCGTCGATGCGGAGGAATTCTAAAGATTCCATGGTCATAGAGTGGTTGACCAGCCTCACGCTATATCATGACAGCAGCTTCTCGCTTTCATCGAGGTGCTTGCCTCGGCCAACCAGGCACAATCGCAGAGTTCTCCGGTGCCGCATTAGCCGATAGAGCTGCACGTAAGGCAGCAAAACACGGAGCCGGCAAACCCAACATTTGACCAAAGACATGATTCGAGCTGATGCATATAAGGCCTAACTCGAGACGCCGAACACTCCCTAAGGTATTCGGTCTTTATGAAAACGGGTCAACAATCGCCTCTTGGTAATAAGCCCTCGTGTCTAGGTATGCGCTAAATTTGACGTGGCCTATGCTAAAACGCCAGCCTCCTCCCTTGTTATAGCAAGAAACCGGGGATGTATATCAACAAGAGACAGTGAAAAGGTTTACGCAGGGTCTTAATCTGAAAAGAATCTCATGTAAGGGTCCCCATCGCACGCTCCGCTACCGTGTCTCCGTGTGCCGATCTCGGACGGTGTTGCAACGATGTTCATCTCGTAAAAGAGAGGAACTTAGTTGAAAAAGGTCATGCGAAAATGTATGTTATATTAAATAAACAAAGTACAATTCAAAAAATGAATAAAATTGAGCTTTATGGTCTCTAGTTGCGGAGCCCCTTGTACGGGGGTATGTGTCTAGTAAGCCCTTGTATGTTTACGCCGGACTCGTCCAGCCATGTCCGGGGTTTGGACGACCTGTCTAAGTGCTTTTATTGATGAAGCCGGTTTATTGTGTGGCTGTCAAGGCAACTGCACGATTTTCCGGACTCGAGGAACCCTCGATGTTTCCTTTTAACGAGATGATGCCGCGTGGACCGGGCATTTTAAGTGTAAGAGATGCATAATGCGGTATTGCTAAAGCGGCAAAAGCTTCGCTCCAATAGTGCTTGATAGCTACTTGTAAATGGGGCGAGGTGGAAGGTTAACTTTTCATGCTAAAGTTGTCGGGTGAGCCTAACACAACTTCTAGCAAAGAGAGAGCCCGTATAATGGGCATATGGGCCTGGCATTACCCCTTGAAAGGAAGTGTTGCTATGGCTAAATTTGGTTGGGTCTATCCCCATTTTATGGATTGTGTCCTAATATAGTAGGTTTAGATCACTACCGCCGCCCATTAGGACTTGTGAAAATTGGAGTCCGCCAATTATCGGATCTAATATCAAGGCAGTCCAACCTGCCTTCCAGATACTTCTAGAGTATTCCCGATGGTCAAGGTGATAGGTTTAACAACCAGCAGGGTGACTCCTCCGGATAGGCCGTATGGCGCTGCACTTCTATGGGCGCCGCCTTATTTTTCCCTCGTTGTCACGTGAAGTGAGTTTATTGTTTTGATTTCTTGTGGTAAATTCTTTTGTTTTCCGGTGATTTGATTTTGGGGTTCGCCATCGCCCTCGCTGGTGTGTCGAGCCCTTGTGTTCGGGCGTTGAGTTTGCCGGACTGCTTGAAGACCCAACAATCTCGTGGGTATGGTTTGCGTGCTTCTCGAGTACTGTGGATTTGGCATATCTTGTCCAAGATTTTGTTTAAGTTAGATAGCTCGTCTCGTTATCCTTAAGGGGCAGCTTTTTATGATTCTACCGAGAGCTTTTGAATCCGGGCGTTGATCGCCGTGCTTTTCGGCTGTTTCCTTGGTCCGACGCTGGTCCTTGTTGCATCGTGGTTTCCCGTTTCCTTCCCTGACTTTGGATGTACTTGGGTCGCTGGTGCTGCATCTTGCCAGCCAGCTATCCTCTCCCGTGCAAAAGCGGGTCATGAGGCTTGTTAATGCGGCCATTATTCTTGGCTTTTCTTGGCCGAGGTGTTCAAGCGAGCCATTCGTCTCGGATGTTGTGTTTGAAAGCTGCTAAGGCTTCGTGTCCTGACAATGACTATTTGGTTCTTTTTAGTAAGGAATCTGTTCCAAAATTTCCGAGCTGACTCTCCGGTTGTTGAGTTATGTGACTTAAATCGCTTCAGATCCGGAGGTCGGACATAGGTCCCTTGAAAATTTGCCCAAAAGCATCCTCGAGCTCCTCCCAACTTCCAATGGTGTTTTCGGAAGGCTTTAAGCCAATGCTGGGCTGGCCCTTTGAGCTTGAGGGGTAAGTATTTTATGGCGTGAGATCATCTCCTCTAGCCATGTGTATGTGGAGGATGTAATCCTCAATCCGCATCTGTGGTCCTGTTGTTCCGTCAGATGCCTCTATGTTTACGGGCTTGAATCCCGCAGAAATTCATAATCCAGCACCTCATCGGTGAAACATAGTGTGCGCACCCCTATATTTAGGTGTACCGTGATGTTCGGGATACTTGATGTGTTGCATTGCTTACTAGAGCTTGCTTTCTTGGCCCGTAGATAGATCTAATCGGGCCGCTTTTTTATGCGAATCCTCGGCGGATCGCGCCGCCTTGTGTGCGGCGCCGCTTGCCACTCTCTGCTTGCCATGGGTCGCCCTCCGACCGGTGGCCTTTTTGTTTTTGATTATGGGGCTCTACGGCCTCCTCATCAAATTCAGGCAGAAGTTTTCGCTGGTAGAACTCGCTCGACGATCGCCGCCGATTTGTCAACGGTGTTGAGTACTTTGCTCCATCTGATTCTCGAGTGCATCTTCCGCTGTTTTGAGCTTACGCTTCGCTTTTTCAGGCTACGCATAAGGGCGACGCAGCCTTTTGTGGAGGTTCTTCGCTCAAAGAACTTGTCCGGGCGTGAGATCGTCCGACTGTTATCTTCACCGGGATGGGTTGTTTATCCAGATTGTCCTTTTCGACGGTTGCTTGATAGCATGTTCGCCGCCCACCGTTCGCCCTGCTCTATGGCTGGGTCTGTATGGCTGTTGTCTTTGTCGAGGCGGGACTTTGAGCGCGCTTACGCCGCCGCTTTTGACTGCCGAGGGAATGATCCTTCGAGTGTCCTCGTTGTTCCTCATCGCCGCCTTTAGGTGTGTCCACCATGTATACATCGTGAGATGAGGTGGTTCTCCAGGCCCTATAGGTGCTGGTTCATGTTCTCCCTACATCGCCGCCCATACCGCCGATGTCTTTGGAGTCGGTTGCCATGTCGGTTAAATCATCGACAGGGCTACGGCGGGTGGTGGGTGGGCTTTGAATTTCTTCGTCGTCTGAGATCCCAACCTTCCCGACCATAATCCGCCAGGCTCTCCGATAAGAGAGAGACTTTAGTGAATTCAGGATGTCACCAAAGGGCAAGTGCTGAAAGATGTCCGCGGTGGTGAATTTATGATCGGCGCCCAATCGGATTCGACATTGGCGGGGGCGCAGAAGGCTCGGAGTCCGGAGAGGAGTCCGATACCTTGGAGTTACGAGCCTTGCAAAGGACGGGGTAGGTGTACGGCTCAATCGCCAGAGATCGCAGCCCCGAGGCGGTGTCCAGCCATCCATCCTCGATCGGCGCAATGGGCCCGAGCTAAAGGTCGGAGCGACACTAGTGCGCCTCCAGACATCGCTCGGCGGCAGAGCTAGATCATGCCCTCGTGACAAAGGCGGCGCGCTTGGCTGTGGCTCGAACCCGTCGAAGATCAAGTCTCCACGGACGCCACCGTAGTTCAAACTTCCAAATCTGACCGTGGCTGGGGCGAGCTTTCAATCTGCTCCAGATGGCTGCTTAATTGGCCCAGAGTAAAGCCGCCGATCACGTAAGATCTGTCCGAGGAGAAAAGTCTCACCGGAGCGATCGTTGTTGATGATCGGAGGAGCCATCGGGCCTCAAGATGACGCATACGAGGAACTCTCAATGAAAGCACCAATGTCGGTGTCAAACCGCGGATCTCGGTAGGGGGTCCCGAATCAAGCGCCTAGGCGGATGGTAACAGGAGACAAGGGACACGATGTTTTTACCTGTGTTCGCCCTCTCGATGGAGGTAAAACCCTACTCCTGCTTGATTAATATTGATGATATGGGTAGTACAAGAGTAGATCTACCACGAGATCGTAGAGGCTAAACCCTAGAAGCTAGCCTATGGTATGATTGTTGTTCGTCCCACGGACTAAAACCCTCCGCTTATATAAGCACCAAAGAGGGTTAGGGTTACACAGTAGTCGGTTACAATGGTAGGAGATCTACATATCCAGACGCCAAGCTTGCCTTCCACGCCAAGGAAAGTCCCATCCGCACGGGACTAAGTCTTCAATCTTGTATCTTCAAAGTCCAGAGTCCGCCAAAGGCTATAGTCCGCTATCCGGACACCCCTAATCCAGACTCCTCACATACCTCCTAGGAAACTTTGCAGCCCAATGGGACGGATAACAAGTTGATCCGATATTGTGTACAACTGTCGCCCAGCTTGCATTGCCGAGGTTGAAAAAAGGCATGTGTAGTACAAGACAACCTAACATGGTTACTCGCCCACATTCTGTGGACGCCGGAAAGGCCCAAACAAGGCTTCAGACAACTTTTTGAAGTCACCGAGCTCAATTAATAACTTAAGAAAAAGTTAGATTACAGTGGAACCTAATTAAAAGTTGTCACGAGCAAATAAATAATTCAACGGGTCCCACTTGTGCGCAGCGTGTGTGTGTGTGTGTGTGTGTGAGAGAGAGAGAGAGAGAGAGAGAGAGACCCATCCGTCGATGCTCAGAATACATCTTTCAGCCATATGCATTGTTGATGCTCAAGAAAACTTATATAGTTGACATAATCATATAGAACATCATAGCACATCGAACTTGCATACAAAAATTTCACGCAGCGCACAATCAGATGGAAGCAAAGGATCGCCACGGGAAGGGCTATGTTGAAACCAATGAAGTCATACATAACGGTTCATCGCCTTTATAAATGACGGGAAATATCTTGAATGTTGTGCAAAGAAAATGCACAAACAACACAATAAGTTCTGCTAGCACATTAAGTTGACGCACGCCCTTTCTAAAAAAAGTTCAGGTACAAAATTAGAACAGGTCACAATCAAATGTACCGCATATCGCTGCTTCGCACTCCATAGCTCAGATTTAACTAGTACTATCTCGACAAGATTCAGTTGTTACCTCAAATTAGAGCACATCCAGCAGCCAGCCCTCGCCTCTTCTCCCAAAGAAGCAAAGGGCTCCACCGCCGATGGAGTAGGCCCTGTGCCATCCATCGCTCCGAGCAACACGGGAAAGTCCGACGTTGACTCTGAATGGACGTTGTCGACGGACTCGCACCAGCGGGGGCGGCAGGACTTCGATTGATGGATTGACCACTTCTTCGACATGCACCTAACACTCGACATGTACATCCCTAACATGGTCCACGGCGCCTTGGTGGAGACGAATAGTACAACCCCGTTCCTGCACCGCATCTCAACACCAATCACCTTCGTATGGTGGACGGCTTCTTCATCCATGCCATAACCGCGTGAGCCCAGCTATCCGAGGAACAAACATACTTACGAGCTCACCTCCAAGGTCGTTGATAAGCTCGTTCATGGACTCGTTGTTCCAATCACGTCAAGGCATGCCGTGGAAGGTAAGCTTTGTTAAAACTCGCTTAGAGGGCACCGAGCCCCATCCCGGGTGCCACCGATCAAAGCTCACCAAAGCGCCATCGCAGAACAAACGCCGAAGATTCAACACACGATTGTAGTCGAAAGTTGTTCGGAACCCGACGAAGAAATCAGCCGGTGGCGGACAGACTTCGACGAGCAAGTCACTTATTTGGATGCCGTGCGCAATGCCAAGAGCTTTGACAAGGTCGTCCGGCGAGACGGGAGGCCGGTCGCCGTTGATGGTTACCATTAGCACTTTGCCGCAAACTGGTCGCTGCGCCGCCATGCCACCGCTTGAGCGACAAGATGCAGCGATCAAGGCAGTGATTTGACCTCGTGATCTCCGCTCTGAGATCCGCGCTGACCGCGACATGATAGTGTGCTTGAGTACAGGAGAATAGGAGGGGATTTGGGAACTGGAGTAGGAATCGAGATTCCGGAGGTGGGGAGGGCGGAGACTGGGATGAAAAGGTAGCATGAATTTCAAGCACGCTACTAATATGTTTTTGCCAAGAAGCGCATTTAAAACACCGGTGGCGCCTACATGTCGGCCTAAGAATCCTTATTCTTTCTTTTTGGAGAGCCCGGCCTTTTTTTAGGATCTTTTGAGAGCCCGCCCATGAGTCATAATTGACCTGTTTGGCATTATGCTACTACTCGCCCATAATCAACGACACCTCACCGCCCAAACAAGTGTACATCATCGAAAAGACAAGGAGCTCAAATTATATAACTTGAAAAAGGAGATATACTCAACACCGGAGAATGGTGATGCCCTCATTTATCCCACCAGAGTTCGAGACAATAAACAGTTCAAACAACGATATATACAACATTCAAACACCGACTAGTGACTACTATCGACATAAACAAGAAGACATGATAGTTCATAAGAAGTCTTGCTACACCACCAAAACGCACTCCATCTGCAAGGCCGACTCGTGATCCGCATAAGAATGACATTCTAAATGTAAGCAACTATTACATAGAAAGAGTGACATACACGAGGATGACCAAATGACAAGGAATATGCATAACAAAAGAAAGAACTACCCATCCAGAACCAGCAGGAAAGACAACAAAGTCTTTCAAGAGATGATCCAACACCATCATAATTTGCAGCCCCGCTCAATGATCAGTTATCCGGAGACACCAAGATTCCACCCTTTCGATGCAACAGCCCAATTACCTATCAACTCAAGGCTTGAACCACATCATCGCTCGTCAGAATTGAGACATTCAAGGATCAAAGTTAATCCGATGCCTTTGTCATTCTCACCTTCTTTTGGCTGCAGTCAGTATCGTTGACAATCGGGGAGTATGCTCCTAACTCCTAGGGCTTGCCATGTAGACACAGATTTTCCATAGCAAACAGAGCCTCTCCGCCATCAAGGTCCTTGCCAACGGTGATCTCCTCGTTAATCGGATAATTGAGTCCGAGAAACAGAGAATGTGAACCAAGGCTGTTTACCCGCCCAACTAAAAATCCTAAAGGCCCCAACAAGCTGGTATCCTGCTCATAGACGAATAACCATCGTCCGGATACTCACGATTACACGGTGCTTGTATACAGTGGGGTTTTTGCAATATAACTTTTCCGCTCATGTGTCCGAATGATCATCGCCTTTTGTCGTTGCCTCGATCGAGCGAGGAACCAGTTGTGCTTCCCTGTTTTGGCAAAGGTGGTGTGATTACAAAGGGCAGAATCGAGGGACACCGCATCATATCAAAAGGATGTGCATTGTTAATGTAAGATCAGCATTGTTCGAGTATGAGTAGGATAATGCAAGAAACAACATTGATATGTCCTGTTGGAACTAGGAGGAAAATACAGGGAAATGTATACTGGGTTCGAAAATATAGAAGTGCCATGCATGGTTATACTCATGTTATCTTGCAATCGATTCTTCACAGGAAACTACCATGACATGCATGTTATGTAATCATGTTATGTCCTCACAAACAAACTCTTCAAGGTAACTAACAGACCATGCATTGTTATATACTCGTGTTCTGTGGGCAAAATTTTTGTGAGAATATTATTCTAGTCATTGATTGTCAAGGGCTTAATATAGGTATGTACACATGGTAAGCATTGTAGGATTTCACTACTTCCAAATATAGAGTTCTCCATATGCACATTTACTTCCCTAATGTATGGTTAGATGAAACCAACAGTGTGGTGCATGTTTCTACATCATGAAAATGAGGAAACTAACATGGCCATTGATACACACTCATATTTAGTAGTAGTATATAGATTACTGTAAAATAAGGATAATATCCATATATTCCTAACCGTTTGATTATTCAGGGTACAAATTGGCTGTAATGACATGGTCACAATCGCATGAATTAACTCATTCCAAATATAGCTGATTTATATGCCTCTAATATATTGCCATAGTTCTACTCAAATTCTGCTCAAACAGGATATGCCAATCATCAAAAAAATTCAAACAAAGGTCATGGTGTCATCATTAACATGAGACGGAAACAACTTATACGCAGTCCCAAAGAATACGTGGTGCCATCCGCTTTGTCGATCACAGAGATGATGCCATTGTGTTCAATAGCATCACGTAGTGTGTATCAGCTTTGACGATGATCCACCGCGAGCCGAAGTTGTTCCAGCTAAAAAAGGCACCGGCGTAAAGATAGGCGAGTCCGCTGGTCTAACAAGGCAATTAGCTTGAAGTCTGCGTAATTCGCATGTCGTGTGGGTACTTGGCAGATTACAATCTTTTGCAAAACAAGGTCCATCCAACTGACGTAGTAATCTAGATGATTTGGACCGCGATGATAATACTCTATATAATCCAACGGAGGAAGGATAATCTCATGGGAGGTCTAGAAGTTCACGAGCACCAACTTTTTACCGCCTTCATCAAGGCAGCCATCCAGGGGAGTTCATGCCACCCAGACATACCTGCCAAGAAGTTTCGGGCGATGGTGATCGGATCGATGTCGAGGGAAATGATGTACGGCGACACACTACATACCGCAAAGAAGTTTCGCTAATGGATATCGGATTGAAGTCGAGGGGCATTATGCACGCCCAGATCATGGTGAGCCAATCTCGCAAGACCGATAGCAGCAAGGTGGTGTCTTGAAAAGCTTAGGCCTCGCTCGACGATGGCCGGTGCATGTCCTCGAGCATGCAGCCAGCTGCAGGGCGGTCAACATATCCATACACGAACAACAGAGGTCGAGGATGTCATCGGGAGATTGCTCCAATCGCTGCTCATATGGATGCTGCGTGGTTCACTGGCCATGGTGGAGTTTGAAGGGGCTTGATTTACGGGGAGAAGGATGTCGGTGCTGGAGCGGCTAGCGAGGGAATAGTGGTACTGGGGAGGCGAGTGAGGCGACGGTACACACGGGGCACAAAGTGAGATGGAGACGAGACGGAGAAGGAGATGGAGATGGAGTGGTGCTATGGGAGCGGAGAGGGAGACGAGGCGAGGCGCCAATGTGTTGTACAAATGACGGTGACAGATCGCACAAAGGCATGTGGTGAGGCTGACTTTGGTAACCCGAACACGCCACCGCCTGGACTAGTGTCAAAGCAGGTGTTGTCACTTCACCGTCAGACCGGATGAATAGTATTTTGACCATCAAGTGTACCACAGCTTGTACTACTACTACTACTACTACTACTACTACTACTACTACTACTACTACTACTACTACTACTACTACTACTACTACTACTACTAGGAACATGAGTACTCCAAAGATTGTATAGCGGAAATAGGTCTCCGTGTTAGTCTGTTGGGGAACGCTGCAGAAAATTAAAAATTTCCCACGGTTTCACCAAGATCCATCTATGAGTTCATCTAAGCAACGAGTCATGGAGAGAGATTGCATCTACATACCACTTGTAGATCGCAGGCGGAAGCGCTCAAGGAACGGGATGATGGAGTCGTACTCGCCGTGATCCAAATAACCGATGACCAAGTGTTGAACGGACAGCACCTCCGCTGCTCAACACACGACGGAGCGGACAACATCTCCTCCTTCTTGATCCAGCAAGGGAAAGGATAGGTTGAGGAAGAAGGCTCCAGCAGCAAAGACGACGCAAGGCAGGATGGTAGAGAGGCAAGATCTCGGCGGTGGCTTCGCCAAGCACTCAACGGAGGAGGAGAGGTGTTGGGGAGGGAGGGTTGCGCCTTGGATGTGGTGTGCAGCCCTCCCTCGCCCCTCTATTTATAGGGAAGGGGGGCCGCCCCCTAGATGAGATCTAGAGGGGGCGGCGGCCAAGGAGGGGCTTGCCCCCAAGCAATGGGGGCGCCCACTAGGGTTCCCCCAACCCTAGGCGCATGGGCCCAGGGGGCGCCCAGCCCTCCAGGCTGGTTCCTGCCCCCACGGCCCATGAGGACCTCCGAGAGGGGTGGCCCTCCCGTGGACCCTCGAACCCTCCGTGGCCCCGCATAATACCGATATGCCCCAAACTTTCCGTGACCGTATGACAACTTCCCATATATAAATCTTTACCTCCGACCATTCCGAACTCCTCGTGACGTCCGGATCTCATCCGGACTCCAACAACATTCGTAATCACATACAAGTCTTCCTAATAACCCTAGCGCCACCGAACCTTATGTGTAGACCCTACGGGTTCGGAGACATGCGACATGACCGAGACGGCTCTCCGTCAATAACCAACAGCGGATCTGATACCCATGTTGGCTCCTACATACTCCTCGATGATCTCATCGGATGAACCACGATGTCGAGGATTCAAACAACCCCGTATACAATTCCCTTTGTCAACGGTATCGTTATTTGCCCGAGACTCGATCGTCGGTATCCCAATACCTCGCTCAATCTCGTATCGCAAGTCACTTTACTCGCACTATAATGCATGATCCCGTGACCAAACACTTGGTCACTTTGAGCTTATTATGATGATGCACTACCGAGTGGGCCCAGTGATACCTCTCCGTAATACGGAGTGACAAATTCAGCCTCGATCCGTGTCAACCCAACAGACACTTTCGAGATACCGTAGTGCACCTTTATAGTCACCCGCCACGCCAGGACGCTTTGGTACACCCAAAGCACTCCTACGGTATCCGGAGTTACACGATCTCATGGTCTAAGGAAAAGATACTTGACATTGGAAAAGCTCTAGCAAAACGAACTACACGATCTTGTGCTATGCTTAGGATTGTCTTGTCCATCACATCATTCTCCTAATGATGTGATCCCGTTATCAATGACATCCAATGTCCATAGTCGAAACCATGACTATCTATTGATCAACGAGCTAGTCAACTAGAGGCTCACTAGGGACATGTTGTGGTCTATCTATTCACACGTATTACGATTTCCGGATAATACAATTATAGCATGAATAAAAGACAATTATCATGAACAAGGAAATATAATAATAATCCTTTTATTATTGCCTCTAGGGCATATTTCCAACAGTCTCCCACTTGCACTAGATTCAATAATCTAGTTACATTGTGATGAATCGAACACCCATAGAGTTCTGGTGTTGATCATGTTTTGCTCGCGAGAGAGGTTTAGTCAACGGATCTGCGACATTCAGATCCGTATGTACTTTGCAAATATCTATGTCTCCATCTTGAACATTTTCACGGATGGAGTTGAAACGACGCTGATGTGCTCTGGTCTTCTTGTGAAACCTGGGCTCCTTGGCAAGGGCAATAGCTCCAGTGTTGTCACAGAAGAGTTTGATCGGCCCCGACGCATTGGGTATGACTCCTAGGTCGGTGATGAACTCCTTCACCCAAATTGCTTCATGTGTTGCCTCCGAGGCTGCCATGTACTCCGCTTCACATGTAGATCCCGCCACGACGCTCTGCTTGCAGCTGCACCAGCTTACTGCTCCACCATTCAACATATACACATATCCGGTTTGTGACTTAGAGTCATCCAGATCTGTGTCGAAGCTAGCATCGACGTAACCCTTTACGACGAGCTCTTCGTCACCTCCATAAACGAGAAACAAGTCCTTTGTCCTTTTCAGGTACTTCAGGATATTCTTGACCGCTATCCAGTGTTCCTTGTCGGGATTACTTTGGTACCTTCCTACCAAACTTACGGCAAGGTTTACATCAGGTCCGGTACACAACATGGCATACATAATAGATCCTATGGCCGACGCAGCTTCTCCAAGGTCCTTCATTGAAAAACACTTATTCAAGTAGGACTTAATGCTGTCCAAGAATTCTATATCATTTCCCATCAGAAGTATGTCATCTACATATAATATGAGAAATGCTACAGAGCTCCCACTCACTTTCTTGTAAACGCAGGCTTCTCAATAAGTCTCAAGATAGACCCAAACGCTTTGATCATCTCATCAAAGCTTAATGTTCCAACTCCGAGATGCTTGCACCAGCCCATAAATGGATCGCTGGAGCTTGCATACTTTGTTAGCATTCTTAGGATCGACAAAACCTTCCGGCTGCATCATATACAGCTCTTCCTTAAGATAACCGCTAAGGAATGCCGCTTTTGACGCCCATCCGCCATATCTCATAATCATAGTATGCGGCAATTGCTAACATGATTCGACAGACTTAAGCTTCGCCACGGAGAGAAAGTCTCATCATAGTCAATCCCTTGAACTTGTCGATAACCCTTAGCGACAAGTCGAGCTTTATAGATGGTGACATTACCATCCGCGTCGTTTCTTCTTCTTAAAGATCCATTTGTTTTCTATCGTCGCCGATCATCGGCAAGTCACCAAAGTCCATACTTTGTTTTCATACATGGATTCTATCTCGGATTGCATGGCTTCAAGCCATTTGTTGGAATCTGGGCCCGCCATCGCTTCTTCATAGTTCAAGGTTCACCTTGTCTAACAACATGATTTCCGTGACAGGGTTGCCATACCACTGTGTGGAACGTGTCCTCGTGGACCCACGGGTTCAAGAGCAACTTGATCCTAAGTACCTTGATCATCATCATTAATTTCCTCTCCGCCGGTGTAGGCACCACAGAACATTTTCCTGAGCTGCACTACTTTCCGGTTCAAGAGATAGTAATTCATCGAGTTCTACTTTCCTCCCACTTACTCCTTTCGAGAGAAACTTTTTCCGTAAAGGATCCGTTTTGGCAACAAAGATCTTGCCTTCGGATCTAAGGTAGAAGGTATACCCAATGGTTTCCTTAGGGTATCCTATGAAGACGATTTTCCGACTTGGGTTCGAGCTTTTCAGGTTGAAGTTTCTTGACATAAGCATCGCATCCCCAAACTTTTAGAAACGATAGCTTAGGTTTCTTCCCAAACCATAATTCATACGGTGTCGCCTCAACGGATTTAGACGGTGCCCTATTTAAAGTGAATGTAGCTGTCTCTAGTGCGTATCCCCAAAATGATAGCGGTAAATCGGTAAGAGACATCATAGATCGCACCATATCCAATAGAGTGCGACACGACGTCCGACACACCGCTACTACCGAGGTGTTCCAGCGGCGTGAGTTGTGAAACGATTCCACATTTCCTTAAGTGTGTACCAAATATATGACTTAAATATTCTCCTCCACGATCTGATCGTAGGAACTTTATCTTTCGGTCACGTTGATTCTCTACCTCATTCTTAAAGTCCTTGAACTTTTCATAGGTCTCAGACTTGTGTTTCATCAAGTAGACATACCCATATCTACTTAAGTCATCAGTGAGAGTGAGAACATAACGATATCCTCCGCGAGCCTCAACGCTCATTGGACCGCACACATCGGTATGTATGATTTCCGATAAGTTGGTTGCTCGCTCCATTGTTCCGGAGAACGGAGTCTTGGTCATTTTACCCATGAGGCATGGTTCGCACGTGTCAAATGATTCATAATCGAGAGACTCTAAAAGTCCATCAGTATGGAGCTTCTTCATGCGCTTGACACCTATGTGACCAAGGTGGCAAAGTACACAAGTATGTGGGACTATCGTTATCAACTTTACATCTTTTGGTATTCACACTATGAATATGTGTATCATTATGTTCGAGATTCATTAAGAATAAACCATTGACCATCGGGGCATGACCATAAAACATATCTCTCATATAAATAGAACAATCATTATTCTCAGATTTAAATGAGTAGCCATCTCGCATCAAACGAGATCCAGATACAATGTTCATGCTCAAACTTGGCACTAAATAACAATTATTGAGGTTTAAAACTAATCCCGTAGGTAAATGTAGAGGTAGCGTGCCGACGGCGATCACATCGACCTTGGAACCATTCCCGACGCATCGTCACCTCGCCCTTCGCCAGCCTCCGCTTATTCCGCAGCTCCCGCTGTGAGTTACAAATATGAGCAACGGCACCGTATCAAATACCAGGAGTTACTACGAGTAATCGGTAAGGTACACATCAATTACATGTATATCAAATATACCTTTAGTGTTGCCGGCCTTCTTGTCCGCTAAGTATTTGGGGCAGTTCCGCTTCAAAGGGCCCTTCCTTTGCAATAAAATCACTCAGCCTCGTGCTTGGGTCCATTCTTTGACTTCTTCCCGCAACGGCTTACGGGCGCGGCAATATCCTTGCCGCCCTTCTTGAAGTTCTTCTTACCCTTGCCCTTCTTGAACTTAGTGGTTTTATTGACCATCAACACTTGATGTTCTTTCTTGATTTCAACCTCTGCTGACTTCAGCATTGAGAATACTTCAAGAATGGTCTTCACCATCCCTCGCATATTGTAGTTCATCACAAAGCTCTTGTAGCTCGGTGGGAGCGATCAAGGATTCTGTCAATGACCGCCTCGTCCGGAGGTTAATGTCCACTGGGACAAAGCGGTTGTGCAACCTAGACATTTTGAGTATGTGCTCACCGACAGTAACGGTTTTCCTCCATCTTACAACTATAGAACTTGTCGGAGACTTCATATCTCTCGACCCGGGCATGAGCTTGGAAAACCATTTTCAGCTCCTCGAACATTTCATATGCTCCGTGTTGCTCAAAACGCTTTTGGAGCCCCGGTTCTAAGTTGTAAAGCATGCCGCACTGAACGAGGGAGTAATCATCAAGACGAGACTGCCAAGCGCTCATAACGCCTTGGTTCTCTCGATGGGTGCTTCACCTAGCGGTGCTTCTAGGACATATTGTTTCTTGGCTCCTATGAGGATGATCCTCGTGTTCCGGACCTAGTCCAATAGTTGCTGCCATCATCTTTCAGCTTGGTTTTCTAGGAACGCGTTGAAGTTCATGGTGACATGAGCGTTGGCCATTTGATCTACAAGACATTTTGCAAAGATTTTAGACTAAATTTCATGATAATTAAGTTCATCTAATCAAATTATATAATGAACTCCCACTCAGATTTGACATCCCTCTAGTCATCTAAGTGTTACATGATCCGAGTCGACTAGGCCGTGTCCGATCATCACGTGAGACGGACTAGTCATCGCCGGTGAACATCTCCATGTTGATCGATCTTCCATATGACTCATGTTCGACCTTTCGGTCTCTTGTGTTCCGAGGCCATGTCTGTACATGCTAGGCTCGCAAGTTAACCTAAGTGTTTTGCATGTGTAAAACTGTCTTACACCCGCTGTATGTGAACGTAAGAATCTATCACACCCGATCATCACGTGGTGCTTCAAACGCATTTAACTTTAGCAACGGCGCATAGTTAGGGAGAACACTTTCTTGAAATTATTATAAGGGATCATCTTATTTACTACCGTCATTCTAAGTAAACAAGATGCATAAACATAATAAACATCACATGCAATTATATAGTAGTGACATGATATGGCCAATATCACATAGCTCCTTTGATCTTCATCTTCGGGCTCCATGATCATCTTGTCACCGCATGACACCATGATCTCCATCATCGTGTTCCATGAAGTTGCTTGCCAACTATTACTTCTACTACTATGGCTAACACGCCTAGCAATAAAGTAAAGTAATTTACATGGCGCTTTCAATGACACGCAGGTCATACAAAAATAAAGACAACTCCTATGGCTCTCGCCGTTGTCATACTCATCGACATGCAAGTCGTGATTCCTATTACAAGAACATGATCTCATACAACACATATATATCATTCATCATTCATCACAACTTTGGCCATATCACATCACAAACACTTGCTGCAAAAACAAGTTAGACGCCCTCTAATTGTTGTTGCAAGTTTTTTCGTGGCTGCAATAGGGTTCTAGCAAGAACGCTTACCTACGGAAAGCCACAACGTGATTTGTCAACTTATATTTACCCTTCATAAGGACCCTTTTCATCAAATCCGCTCCAACTAAAGTGGGAGAGACAGACACCGCTAGCCACCTTATGCAACTAGTGCATGTCGGTTGGTGGAACCTGTCTCACGAAGCGCACGTAAGGTCGGTCCGGCTGCTTCATCCCACAATACCGCTGAAGCAAGAAAAGACTAGTAGCGGCAAGCAAGTTGACAAGATCTACGCCCACGACAAAATTGTGTTCTACTCGTGCAATAGAGAACTACGATAGACCTAGCTCATGATGCCATTGTTGGGGAACGCTGCAGAAAATTAAATTTTTCCTACGATTTCACCAAGATCCATCTATGAGTTCATCTAAGCAACGAGTCATGGAGAGAGATTGCATCTACATACCACTTGTAGATCAAGGTCCGGAAGCGCTCAAGGAACGGGATGATGGAGTCGCACTCGCCTCGATCCAAATCACCGATGACTAAGTGCTGAACGGACAGCACCTCCGCTGCTCAACACACGCGACGGAGCGGACGACGCCTCCTCCTTCTTGATCCAGCAAGGGAAAGGAGAGGTTGAGGAAGAAGGCTCCAGCAAAGACGACGACGGCAGGATGGTGGAGAGGCAAGATCTCGGCTGTGGCTTCACCAAGCACTCAACGGAGGAGAGGTGTTGGGAGGGAGGGCTGCGCCTGATGTGGTGTGCAGCCTCCCCGCCTCTATTTATAGGGAAGGGGAAGGGGGCCCCCTCTAGATCGGCGGCGGCGAAGGAGGGGCTTGCCCCAAGCAAGGGGGCGCCCCACTAGGGTTCCCCCACAACCCTAGGCGCATGGGCCCAGGGCGCGCCCAGCCCTCCAGGATGGTTCCTGCCCCTTGCGGCCAATGAGGCCCTCCGAGAGGGGTGGCCCTCCCGGTGGCCCCAGACACACCGATATGCCCCAAACTTTCCGGTGACCGTATGACAACTTCCCATATATAAATCTTTACCTCCGACCATTCTGAACTCCTCGTGACGTCCGGGATCTCATCCGACCAACAACATTCGTAATCACATACAAGTCTTCCTAATAACCCTAGCGCCACCGAACCTTATGTGTAGACCCTACGGGTTCGGGAGACATGCGACATGACCGGACGGCTCTCCGTCAATAACCAACAGTGGGATCTGGATACCCATGTTGGCTCTACATACTCCTCGATGATCTCATCGGATGAACCACGATGTCGAGGATTCAAACAACCCCAGATACAATTCCCTTTGTCAACGACACGTTATTTGCCCGAGACTCGATCGTCGGTATCCCAATACCTCGCTCAGCCTCTCGTTATCGCAAGTCACTTTACTGCATCAGAATGCATGATCCCATGACCAAACACTTGGTCACTTTGAGCTCATTATGATGATGCATTACCGAGTGGGCCCAGGATACCTCTCCGTAATACGGAGTGACAAATTCCAGCCTCGATCCGTGTCAACCCAATGACACTTTCGGAGATACCGTAGTGCACCTTTATAGTCACCCGCCACGCTTTGACGCTTGGTACACCCAAAGCACTCCTACGGTATCCGGAGTTACACGATCTCATGGTCTAAGGAAAAGATACTTGACATTGGAAAAGCTCTAGCAAAACGAACTACACGATCTTGTGCTATGCTTAGGATTGTCTTGTCCATCACATCATTCTCCTAATGATGTGATCCCGCTATCAATGACATCCAATGTCCATAGTCGAAACCATGACTATCTATTGATCAACGAGCTAGTCAACTAGAGGCTCACTAGGGACATGTTGTGGTCTATCTATTCACACGTATTACGATTTCCGGATAATACAATTATAGCATGAATAAAAGACAATTATCATGAACAAGGAAATATAATGATAATCCTTTATTATTGCCTCTAGGCATATTTCCAACACTAGCATGCCTGTTCACTTCATCGCTCAGTATCATCCATATTTGCAGCGTAACCAAATTTCGCATGCCCAATCAACGCCCTGCCGCGATGCATCGAGTGGTCGTTCTGGTGCATCAAGGACGGGATGCAGATCATTCCACACTTGAGAAGAGGAAAAATGGAAAGGTAGAACGCGGCAGCAGAGGAAGAGAACGCTGGCTAGCGAGGCTGGGAGGGGATCGAGCAGGAAGTTAATGGTCCACGCCTAAAGGTTTTGGGAAAACCTGATTTTCATAAGGTGACTTATACTCACCTAAACGGAGGGAGTATTCCTTAACCAAAGAATGTTGTGTCTCCCACTCACGGGCTCAAAAAAAAGCTACGACACATTTTTTTTTATCTGTTTGCATAGGTCCCACCTATCAGGAAGGATGGGCACGATACCTAACAGGTACGACTCCTCGCCTACCCGCATAGCCTTTTCGCTTAGTCTACCTAGCCGTCTAATCAACTGCATGCATGCCACTTCTCCCATTTACTTCTCCATCGGGAACCGATTCGCCTCGGCTTCTTCACCTCCCCTTTGTCTTCATTTGCATCCAAACCCCACTGCGTTCACATTGTTTCAACCTCTTTAAATAATCATCTACTACTTCAGTTAGACTAGCCATCTAATCCTAATTCTCCAAACCATAGCCCTCCGCTCCAGCGGTTCCAAATGGTGAAAGAGATCGAGATGCAGGTTTTAGCGCCCAACATGTCCTCGTCAAGGCTCGATGCGCATAGTTGCCACCGCCACCGCCCACCCAAGGGTTGTTCGCAGTGGATCAACAATGTATCCAACTCCTCAAAAGGTAGAGACGAGGGTCATCGGTCTCGACGCAGAGTACACGGAGCGTGCCCCTCGGAAGATCCAGCAGTGGTTGCCGCCCTTCAGCTATGCCTCAAGATGATGTTTTGGTGTACCACATCATACACTCGCCTCCATACCGTGAGCTTCACGATTTCTTGTCTCGGAGGACGATACTGTGGGGCAGCCATCGAAGGGGACAAATGTAAGTCGGAGCCGCATAACCTTGATTTGAAAAGCATCACGACCTACAAACCAGAATCAAAATTCCTGAGAAGATTGTGCTAAACAGACACCATCCCTATTTGACGTAGCAAATTTTGTGCTCGTACAAATCTTCGTAAGTGTGACGAGATGGTGGAATTAAGGTCGTCTGATGGGAGAATTATCCCTTGACGACGAGCGGATAAAATATGCTGCCCTTGATGCCCGTGTGAGTTTTGAGATAGCTGCAAGGTCCAAAGAGCTTGTTTCAAGCCGCTCCACATGAGAATGAGAACAAGAAGAAGAAGAAGAAGAAGAAGAAGAAGAAGAAGAAGAAGAAAACGCTGCACCAGCAGGAGGGCATTATGGATGGATGAACTATTTCTCTTGTCAAAAAAAATTATTCCTCTCGTGTATATTGATATAGATTGACTATTTCGATGGTGTGCATGTCTTTGGAACAGAGTAGTAGCATGGGTCTGCTTGACTATAAGGAACTATTTATCCGCATATATAGCTTTCTCGCTACTCCTTCCAAAGGATCGGTATACAATGCATGTGTCCGTGAGACATGACAGCTTGTCTATGGAAGTCCAACCACGGTGACCATCACGCTTCATCTCGTGATTACCACGACGCCTCCAACCCATTGCACCACGCCCCCCGACATGCGCCTCACCCCTCTCGGCCGCACCGCCCCTCTGCCTTTGTGTGCATGACATGTGGGCCACCTAAAATGCGGCGAGCATCAAGTTTCTACCACAGCCACCCATGATTCCCACGACGCCGCCGAATCCATGAAACCACACGCCCCGACCTGCGGCTCACCCCTCTTGGCCCCACCGCCTTCCGCTCAGAGCATTACATGTGGACCACCACCCATCGGGTCCACATGTTATTGACTCAAAGGTAGTTGTAGTAAGCGCTCAAGCTCAGCCCGACGGCCCCGAGAGGGAAATGTAACTCTGTGCTGTGGCTTGTGGTGCTCCCAGCAGCACTAACTCATGCCAAACTCGAGATTTGTTTCTTTACTATACATGCACGCAACGATTTAATGGACATTGTAATCTCAACATGTGATGGGGAGCTCTAAATTTGAATTTGAAACTTATAAAACAAAAGATTCAAAACAAATAAACCGGGAGAGAGGAGTATATCGAGGATGTGTCCCATACAAAACAACTCCCTGGTTTGTCACCGCCAAGATGCGGTTAGAAAGGAGCACAACATCTTCCTACTCAGACGGCAACAAATCGGTCAGATACAAAGATGGTCCGCCTTTGACCGCCATGTGCAAGGTTCGTGCTATCTTTTATTCAATCTCACCATGGTTCCATCGCATCAATTCATGTGTTGGCCTGTTGCATGGCTGATCCCAATGTTGGACAAAGGTTCTACGGAACGGTGTCACCGCTGTAAATGTTGTGCAAATTGATGTTGGTACCCTCCCGCACATATGCAAGCCAATCTCCACTCGCACCGAGCCCGGCCTCGTGAAACAAGGGGGGGGAGAATTAGGAAGTGGACACGGAAGTAGTCTTTAGAATGCATTTACTACGTGATCAAACTCATATTACCTGCTCATCGGAGGAAAACTGAGTGCCCTCGACGCCGGCATCTCAAGGGCGCAAGTTGCAACTACGGCCACGCCCGCTAGAGAGACCCCCAAGGAAACATCCTCGTATGCTCCACGGAACATCAAGATGCATTTGTATGAGTAGTTTATCTTGTGAGAGAAAAGGATGAACGAGGGAAGGCCTCTAGAGATAGAGATGGACACTACTACTACCAATGTGTTGGCCCGCATGCTGCAATGGATCCAAACTAGTAGAATAATACTTGTTCACGTGCTTGAAGTATAAACACTCTAGATTTGATATACATGTGTCGCCAGACACCACAGCTTGTCCATGGAAGTTGAACCACGGCGACCATCACGCTTCTTGTTTCTACCATCGCCACACCCACACGCCGATTCCCACGACACCGCTCCAACCCACGGCACGACGTCCCCGACGTGGACATGGATCCTCCGACGTGGCTATCACCGCTTGTCTCGCTTTTTCTTCGCCGATGTGTGGGACCCACGCTTATGGGTCCCACATGTCGCTGATGTAATAGTAGGATTGTTCGTGCCCCTCATCCCTCTCGCCCCACCGCCTCCTCCGCTTTGTGTGCATGACATGCGGGCCACTGAATCTGCGGCGACCATCAACTTTCTACCACAGACACACCCGATTGACGCAGCTTTGCTCGCTTCCGCTGCTGCAGGTTCGATCCGCATCTCCGCACCATTGAATTTTCATCCAGCGGGTTGTGACACATTTCGTCCCGGCATCAATCCTCACCGAGTACTTATGTACTACGTGTAGTACCCGCCGGTGGCCATCTACTCCTCAGAACGCCTCGACGCCCAATTGTGGTACCTCGCCAAGGCCACGCCACCACCGGCCGGTTCATCTCGAACGAGTGAGTCGCGAACCACGCCACCACCATGAGAATGACATGTGGGCCAGCCGCATTTAAGGCCCACATGTCATTGACTCATAGGCCGGGCACTAAGCCATCAAGTTCGGTCCCGTGGGCCCCGAGAGGAAAATGTAACTCCCGGGCAGGCCTTGTGGTGCTCCCTGCTGCACGAGCTCGTGCCAAAATGGAATTTGTTTTTACTACTACTACTAGTACTAGTAGGAAGGTACACGTGCATTGCACGCATGAGATTCTCGTGGTTTGTGCATTATGCTTCTACATGTGTAGTTTTCTCGGATTCTAACATGTGGCAAAATTTGGTGGAATGTAAGGTTAGGCAAGTTTGATTAACTTAGGTGAGTGTTTGGTCTAAGCCACACCTTAGGCAAGCCACACTGGGCCCACATGACATACACACAAAAATGTGGCAAGATTCCCTTAGGCTTGCCAACTTGTGGCAAAATTTGGTGGAATGTAAGGTTAGGCAAGTTTGATTAACTTAGGTGAGTGTTTTGTTCAAGCCACACCTTAGGCAAGCCACACTGGCCCCACATGACATACACACAAAAATGTGGCAAGATTCCTTAGGCTTGCCAACTTGTGGCAAAATTTGGTGGAATGTAAGGTTAGGCAAGTTTGATTAACATAGGTGAGTGTTTTGTTCAAGCCACACCTTAGGCAAGCCACACTGGTCCCACATGACATACACACAAAAAATGTGGCAAGATTCCCTTAGGCTTGCCAACTTGTGGCTCTCATTTGGAAGAACTTATTAATAACTTTGCCTGAGCTTAGTTGTGGCAAATTTAGTCATGAATTAAGTTCAACCATGGAGTCTTCTAGATTATACATGTGGCGAATCTGGTGGATGATATCCAATGGCCGTGAGTGCTCGGATTTGCAATCTTTGTACCATCGGATTGGCTTCATCCAACCACCAACTTTCAAAGTTTTTCACACACTATATAGGGGTATGGATATAGATGTGCCGGTCCGCTGCAATGGATCCAAAGTATATCTATTTAGTGGAGTGCACTCTAAACACATTATTTATTTATTTTCTCTAACCTTCCGTAGCCATGCAACCAAGCCACATAAGCTTCATGGGTGCCCCCACATCATATTATTCATACCACGTTGATTGAAAAAGATAAATCACCCAAAACAAGATCTTCCCGCTTTTTGTTCCTACGATGTTGTGTCGCGGCACGTATATAGAGTAGTACTAGTAATATAATAGTATTAGAAGTACAAACTTGGAAGGAGTGGTACTAATACGGAATGCTCCTACTCTATCAACGAGCCCCGCCTCGACACAAAATTTATTGGCTTCCGTACAGCCTAGATCTTCCCTTGTTTCGCTTTTCCAACCCGGCGGGCGGGCGGGTGTCGGTTTGCTCAACGGGTGGTCCCACATGAAAGTGAAAACGCTTAGGCACAAGGATGGAGCTACGTGAGGGCCAACACGCGTTCTGGCCCGCCCAACCTAGCAGGATTTTCGTAGTTGTACATCCAGTTTTGAGGCATGGAACGCCAACGCAAGGGTAATTTCTATAGCTCGCTAGATCGGCACGCCTAACGCTTTGCTTCAAGCTCGCCATCGCTAGGCAACACGCCTTCCCTAAGCTATGTGTCGGTCGGACGGGCCGTGTTGTACTCCCGATTCCGGCGCTGGGGTGCGACATTTAACGTGGCAGTCAGAATAACCCCTAAGTAACTTTCCATATTTGTAACTCCAACTCTTGCCATTTTCGCATTGATATATGATATTCCTCCGTGGTTGGGTTTTTCTTCTTTTGCATTTTGTCCATGTCATGCATTTTTATCATGTCATCATGTGCATCGATTTGCATACGTGTTCGCCTCTTGATTCCGAGCATTTTTCCCGCTGTCCGCTTTTGCAATCCCAAGACTCCTATCTCCCCGCGGTCCTTTTACGCTTTTTCCGTAAAGGGTACTAAACCTTCTCGAAATGGACCGAGGTTTGTCTAGTGGCCTTGGTATACTACCCAGAGACCACCGGTCAAGTTTCGGTCATTTGGAGCTCGCTTGGTACTCCAACGGTTAACCGCTGACTCTCGCAAAGGCCTCTTTTAAGTTGCAGCCCAACACCCCTTCAAAACAGCCCAATAACCCATCTATGTCACTTCCATGCTCTCCGTCGCTCGATCACGATCGTGGGCGAAAACTACACCTCATTTGGAATCTCCTAGCTCCCTCTATGCCTATTTAAGCAAACCCCCTCCAATCCGGTCTTCCTCCCCAAACCCTAGTTTTTCTCCGCGCACACGACGCGCCCGCCCAGCTGGACGCTGACGCCGCCGCCCGCAGCCAGTGGCAGGCTGCCACGTGCCCGCCGCCTGCTTTCCACTGGCCCTGCCTCCGCCTGGGCCCTTCTGGCCCTCCGCCCACACATGCCCACACAGCCCGGCCAGCGCCACAGCTCAGCCTCGCCGCGAGTTCGCCCGCCGCTGTTTTCCTCCTGGGCCGGGCCCACAGACACTGGCTGGGCCCATCACAGAGACGGGTGGCTCCTCGCCGGGACCTCATGGCGGCTGGGCTGGCTCCACCGGCTGGCCACTGCCGCCTCACGGGCCACTGGGCCCGCCGCCCTCGCTGCCTCCGCCTCCCCGGCGAGCTCCTCCGCCGCCATCGCCAGATTCGATCGGTCGGGCCTCGATCCGCCTCGGTTCAGCGCCGCTGACTCTCTCTCTCCTTTTTTTTCCTAAGTCTTGATATATTTGTTATTTTGTTCCATTTTCAAAGTGGTATATCTCTTTCATCGTAGTCTCCTTTTATGCAGATAATATATCAAAATGTTCGCCTCAAGAGTAGATCATTTCATTCCATTGCATCATTTTCATTTGAGCTCATCTTGATGCCCGAAATGCTGTTGGAAGAGTGCTATGTGATGTTAGTTTCTGTTTCGTAACAGAAGTTGCACTTTTGTTATTTTTGCCATGATTAATGTGTGCACCCTATGAATTTGAGTCCTACATGTGTTTTGAAATATGCCATGCCATCTTTCCAGGGATATATGCTGTGTATTTTTGTGATCTATGTGGTGACTAGCACAAGCATGCGAAGTAGGTGTCCTGATGTTGCTGTTTTCAGTCCTGTTTTAGCTGATTTTGATGCCATGTTAACTTGATGATACCGAGAGATCTATGCATATTTTGAGATACTTCAGTAAGGATGTTTTGTAAATCATGTCTTGATCTATCCATCCATGCCTTTGTTTGCAATTATGGAGTGCCATAGCTTAAGTCAATCGAGCTCTACTTTTGCTATCAAATGTTTCCTGGCAGATTGTTTACATGTTATTCAATTTTGCCAAGCTTGTTGTGGTTGATCCATTTATGCTATGTTATTGTTCTTGCCATGTATGTCTTCTATGTCATGTCTTCTTGATTTATGTATGCTTAGTTTATCATATAAGACTCTGTAGTGAGTGCATTGAGCTTGTAAACATGCCTACTTGTTATCAGTTTTTGACATGTCATGTTGCTGAATCTGTTAACGAAACTTTCAATATTGACATGGGTGTTACTATATTTTCTAGTCCTTTTGGCTTATGGTCAGTAAGGGATTTTGTTCTAGGCTTTGAGTAGATTCATTCCATGCCATGTTTTGCTATTTTAAGGCCCTGTAGCATGTAGTTTTGCTGCTCTGAACATTGCAACCTGTTGTTGTTTTTGCCATGTCCAGCCTGATATTTTGTGCACTTATGCCATGCTTGTTTGAACCTGTTATGTTGTGAACTAGCCGTAGCTCAGTGCTCATCTTTTGTCGAGCATCTTGTGTAGATCACTGCCATGTGCTTTGTTGATACGTTTGGGTGCAGTAGCTTAATTAATTGTTGCTTGCTAAGTGGCATCATGCTGTTAATGGTAGATTTGTGCCATTCTTGTTTTGCTTGTCATTTCCAAACCGTGCATCCGATTCCGGTGATCTTTATATCGATTTCAACCGAAATCATCTCATCTTTCCAGTGGCATACTTGGTTTGCCAAGTTGATGCATGGTTCATCATTTACCTTACAGAGCGCACATACGCATTGCATGTCACATCCCGCATATCATGTCATGTTTTGCATCATGTTGATTGTGCATTGCACCGTGATTTATTGTGGTTCCTTTGTTTGTGTTGTTGCTTTGGGTAGAGCCGGAGACGAGTACGTGAACGAGGAACCTGTTGAGAACGCCACGAGGATCAAGCTTTCGACAACTCGAGAACATTGCGTGCAAGATGACCATACCTCGAAATCACTTCTATCTTTGCTATGCTAGTTGCTCGCTCTTTTGCTATGCCTATGCTGCGATGCCTACCACTTGCTATATCATGCCACCCATATTGCCATGTCAGCCCCTAACCATCCTTTCCTAGCAAACCGCTGATTGGCTATGTTACCGCTTTGCTCAGCCCTCTTATAGCATTGCTAGTTGCGTGAAGCTGAATTTTGTTCCTTGTTGAACATGGAGATGTTGTTCCTTGTTGGAACATGTTTACTTGTTGGGGATATCACAATATATATCTGCTATAATTAATACATCTATATATTTGGTAAAGGGTGGAAGGCTCGCCTTATGCCCGTGTTTTGTTCCACCTTGCCACCCTAGTTTCCGCCATACCGTGTTATGTTCCTTGATTTTATGCTCCTTACACGGTTGGGTGATTTATGGGACCCCTTGACAGTTCGCTTTGAATAAGACTCGCCCAGATGGCCCAACTTTGGTTTTACCATTTGCCACCTAAGCCTTTTCCCCGGTTTTCGCGAGCCCGAGGGTCATCTTTATTTTAACCCCTGCACAGTGCTCCTTCGAAAGTGCTGGTTCAAACGAGTAGACTGCAGGGCCACCACGGGAAACTCGAGGCTTGGTTTTACTCAGAGGATGTCTCATCCGGATGTGCCTCGAGAACGAGATATGTGCAGCTCCTATCGGGATTTGTCGCACAATCGGGCGGCTTTGCTGGTCTTGTTTTATTGCTGTCGAAATGTCTTGTAGTCCGGGATTCCGAGATTGATCGGGTCTTCCGGTAGAAGGAATTATCCTTCGCTGACCGTGAGAGCTTATAATGGGCTGTTGGGACACCCCGCAGGTAATATCTTTCAAAGCCGTGCCCGCATGTTATGAGGCGATGGGAATTTGTTAATGTCCGTTGTAGAAAACCCAAAGTTGACCCCAAATAAAATACACATCAACGGCGGTGTAACTGTGGTGGTCTCTTCTCGCGGAGTCCGGAAGTGAACACGGTGTTGGAGTTATTTCGACGTAAGTAGTTCAGATCACTTCTTGATCGCTACTAGCTTCACGACCGTGCTTTGCTCCTCTTCTCGCTCTCTTTTTGCGATGTAGCCACCATATATGCTAGTCGATTGCTGCAGCTCCACTTTACTACTCTGTCCTTCCTATAAGCTTAAATAGTCTTGATCTCGCGGGTGTGAGATTGTCGAGTCCCCGTGACTCGTGATACTTCAACACAGTTGCAGTGTTCCGATGAGGCTGCAGGGTGATTCAACCGAGCTCAAGTGGGAGTTCGACGAGGAACGTGGTCGTTATTATGTGTCTTTTCCCGATGATCAGAGTGGTGCTCAGCTGGGACGATCGGGATCTGTGTAGCATTTGGGGTATCTTCTTTTATTTTGGTTCCGTAGTCGGACCTTGAGTGTACTCAATGATGGATGTTTATTTATGTATTGTGTGAAGTGGCGATCGTAAGCCAACTATGTACCTCTTCCCTTATTTATTACATGGGTTGTGTGAAGATTACCTCACTTGCGACATTGCTTTCAATGCGGTTATGCCTCTAAGTCGTGCCTCGACACGGGAGATATAGCCGCATCGGGCGCTATGTTGGTAATCGAGCCTTCCCCACTTAGGAGCCCCTACTTGATTGTTTGTCATGTTGTTGAGTCTAGAATGGAAAATGTTTTGAGTCTTAGGATTATATATATCTGAGAGTAGGATTCTTTTTACTTCCCACCCTTCGTCGCCTGCAGGAGGTCTCCCGACGAGAGTTTTGACTCTTCTCTCCTCAAATTTCACTAAAAAATTTAGGATCACGTGGGTATCTTGGAATCGTTCGATGGTTTTGTGACGAGAACATTGTTCTTGGTGCCTCCCGACATTTAGGGGTTGTGGCAGTGTCCCGGGAGTTGAGCTCCGAGGTGTTGTCGCCACAATTTTATCGCTGCAGCTCGAATACCGAGTTTTGCCGACATCGAAATCTCTTTTGTGCAGTTGTTGGTGAGATAACCTCGATAGCCCAAAGATCGTGGCGAAAAGGGAGTATTGCCATGACTTGTATAACGGATGTTTTTCAAGGTCGAGGTACACGATTTCCGAGGATTTCTTGGTTATGTGTTGACGGATGGATACAAATGGATCTAGGTATTGTTAGTTTGGGTGATATATTTTGTGTCCCTCGTATCCCCAACACCAGATTGCATAACCGTAAAGTTTCGGAGTTTATAGGTGGGAATTCTAGTAGCTTACGTGATATTCTTTCCGGATGATGTATGATTTGAGATTGGGGTTCAACGCCTAGTGGTCCGCCCATTCACGGTCGATTTAAGTGGTCGCGAGACGCCTTAAAGAATCCTTGGCTATGCTGATTCGGGACGCCTTGTTTGTCATTCGTGACGCCCGCATATACGTCAGGTCCGTGGGCCCCACCACTAACACTTTGGGCGTAAATTCTATCATGTGTTTGTTCCGCTCATTCTAGAAGCCAATCTTTTGTTTTCGCCAGATATTCGAATTGTTTCTAAGATGATGTTGTTTCCATATCTTTATCTAAGTGGCTTTCACCTTAATGGACGGTGATGATTAACTTTGGAATTCATTCGCTCATTTTGTTCGAATGTTTATTGTGAAGACTATATGTTGCAATTTCTATCCGCTGATTCTACTTATCTATTTGTCTATCAAAGGACTAACGGATGTCACCTCTTCAGATGGCTCCGCCAACGCTGCCGAATCCGGATCGCAATGATGGGGATCACCGAACCTCCACCTCCACCTCCACCTCCGCCTCCAGAGGCATGGCAAGCTATCATGGCAGCCACCAATGTCAATGCTCGATGATTTTGCAGCTCTTGCAAGAACGCATCAGGGCAAGGCAATCAAGGAAATCAAGGTCAAGGCAACAATCAGCCACACTTTGCTACTCTCGCCGGGCCTCGCTAATCAGCCAAGTCTTTCGGTTTCGTGTTGAGGCTACAGATGCCGATTTATTGGTTAGTGGACATCTGCAAGCATTTTGATTGTAGCAATGTCGAATTCGAGGACTTTGTCAAGTTTGCATCGCTTCAACTCAAGGATCAAGCTGCCGAGTGGTACTAGCAATACAAAGATTCCAGAGGAGGTCGGTCATTACTCGATGAGTTCCGCCGTGATTTCAGAGCTCATCACATTCCAAAAGTTTTGTTGAGAGCAAGCGTGAGGAGTTCCGCAATCTCAAGCAGGGCAACATGTCTGCTCTATCAATACAATATCCAGCCTGTAAGCTCGCTTGCTTTGCTAAGCAAGATGTACCTAATGAAAAGAGTATGATCTATCAATTCAGAGGTGGTCCGAGAGAAGATCTGCAATTAGCTCTTGTGCTTTTTGAGCCGATAAGTATGATGATTTCTACAACATGGCATCAAGCAAGAAGCTACCCAGCTCAAATGTGAGGCTTCTAAGAAGAGAATCGTGGATGCAGTTCAGTCCTCTTCTTCCTCTCAAGTGGCAGCTAAGCAGCAGAAGTTTTACCTTCCTCCTCCTCCGTCTGGCCACCTTTACCAGCAGAAGAACTCAGTGGCCGTGGATCTTCCCACCCACCCAACCCAAGCTATCGTAACAAGTCTAATTCTCAAGCTCCAAGGTCAAGTGCTCCTTACCACCGCCGCTCTCCGAGGTGACTTGCAACAAATGTCGCAGAAGGTCACTATGCTAACAAGTGTTTCAACCAGAGGCGCCTTCCTCCTCCTCCCGTGAAATCTTCCAAGAATGCAAAGGGTCAAGCATAATCCAAAGTATGCCAAGGTCAATATGATGAATGCAGCTCAAGCAGAGGAATCTTCCGATGTGATAATGGGTAATCTCTCGCTAATGATATTCCGCAAAAGTCTTATTTGATACCGTGCATCGATTCTTTCATGTCATATCCTTTTGCATCAAGCACAATGTTGACACGTAGATTCTCTCCAAAGTTATGCAAGTTGTTTCTCCGGAAGGCTTATGAATTCTAGTTTGGTTGTCCTAATGTCTCTATCAAGATGGGCGATTATAGATTTCTTTCTAAACCAATTGTCCTTGGTGACTCGGATATTGATCTTATTCTCGAATGGATCGGCTTTCAAAGACAAAGCTCAGCTTGATTGTGCTGCTGTGGAAATTCAATTGACTCACTCTTCTAATGATGTGATCATCTATGCCGCCGTGATGAAACCATTCGTTGTTTTCTCTCAATGAGAAGGGCGAATGAATGCGATCTCTCGATTCCAATGCTTAGAGTACCAAGATGTCTTTCCGTAAGAGCTTCCGGTATGCCTCCTCATCGCCAGCTTGAGTTCGTTATCGATCTTGAGCCCGCATCGAACCCGCTTGCAAGCGCCCATACAAGCTTGGACCCGATGAGCTGAAGGAATTGAAGAAGCAGCTCGATGAACAAGAGCGTCTGGTTTGATCGCACCGAGTTCATCTCCTTGGGGTTGTGGTGTTCTTTTTTCCGAAGAAGGATGGCACGGACCGACTTTTGCGCCGACACCGCCCATTGAATAAGAAGACAATCAAGAACAAGTATCCACTTCCCAACATCAATGAGCTTTTCGAGCAACTCAAAGGTGCTACAAGTTGTTCTCCAAGCTTGACCTTCAGATGGGGTATCATCGATTCGTGATTCGTGAACAAGATATTCCCAAGACAGATTCGTACAAGCTTTGGTTCTTATGAATATACCGTCATGTCTTTCGCCTTGTCAATGCTCCTCCAACATCTCTCTCGGATGATGAATTTCATCTTCAATCCCTACACCAATGAATTCGCCTTGGTCTATCTTGATGATATTTTGGTCTTCTCCAAGAATAAGAAGGATCATGCCAAACATTTGCGATTGGTACTAGACAAGCTCGAGAGTATCAATTCTATGCTAAGTTCTCCAAATGTGAATTTTGGCTTGATGAAGTGCTTTATCTTGGTCATATCATCTTCGCTAAGGGTATCGCTGTTGATCCCCAGAAGGTGTCCGCAATTGTGAATTGGGAACCTCCTCGAATGTCAAGCAGCTCCGCAGTTTTCTTGGTCTTGCAAGCTATTGTCAAGATTCGTTGAGAACTTCTCCAAGATTGCAAAGCCTCTTTCCAACCTTCTCCGTAAGCATGTGAAGTATGTCCGGTCTCCCGAGTGTGACGTTGCTTTCAATACCCTCAAAGAGAAACTCGTCACAGCCCTGCTCGACTCCTCCCGATGAATCCAAGCCATTTGAAGTTTTCTCGTGATGCTTTCTTCAAGGTCTCGGTGCTGTGTTAATGCAAGAGAAGAGAGTTGTGGCTTATACCTCTCGCCATTGAAGCTCAACGAGAAGAACTACCCCACTCACGATCTTGAGTTGGCGGCAGCTTGTCCATGCATTGATAACGTGGAGACATCTCTTGTTGGGAAGGAAAGTGGACATTTTCACCGATCACAAGAGTCTCAAGTACATCTTCACTCAACCCAACCTCAACCTCAAAGTGCACTCGATGGGTCGAAATGATTCAAGAGTACAACCCAAGTATTGAATATACTCGGGCAAGGCCAATGTCATTGCAGATGCTTTGAGCAGAAGGCTTATCGCAGCAGCCTAATCCTCAAGCCCTTTCACCGGATCTCTCGAAGCTTTCCGAAGCTGAATCTTCAAGTTGATCCTCAAGGCTTTCTTGCCAACCTCATAGTCTCTCCTACTTTGGAAGATCAGATTCGTGAGGCTCAACTTCTGGATGCCATGGTGAAAAGGTGAAACGTGGTATCGACAAGGGCATTTCCAAGTACAAGTGCTTCCACGTTGATGACAAAGACACTGCTGTTTTTGAGGACCGGATTGTGGTTCCTAAGGGTGGTCTGCGAAAAATCATTATGAACGAGGCTCACAATTCGCTTCTATCCATTCATCCTCGAAGTACGAAGATGTACCATGATCTCAAGCAATCATATTGGTGGACTCGAATGAAGCGAGAAATTGCTCAATTCGTGAATGAGTGTGATGTCTGCAGAAGAGTGAAAGGTAACACCAAAGACCAGCTGGTCTCCTCCAACCTCTTGCTATTCCGGAATGGAAGTTTGATCATATTGAAATGGACTTCGTGACTGGTTTTCCAAAGTCCAAGCGTGGAAATGATGCTATCTTCGTTGTCATTGACAAGCTTACTAAAGTGGCTCATTTTCTTCCTATCAAAGAATCCATCACAGCAGCTCGGTTGGCGAGCTATACACCTCCAGATTGTCTCCTTGCACGGCATTCCACAAGTGATCTCTTTAGACCGTGGCAGCATCTTTACCTCCAAGTTCTGGGATTCTTTTCAAGGCCATGGGCACCAACATTCGCTTCAAAGACAGCTTTCCATCCTCAAACAAGTGGCCAAGTCGAGCGAGTAAATCAAATCCTTGAAGATATGCTCGGGCTTGTGTCATTTCTTTCGTATGAAGTGGAAGATTGTCTTCCATATTCCGAAGTTCTCCTACAACAACAGCTTCCAAGCTTAGTTCGGCAAGGCCCCATTCGAAATTCTCTATGGCGAAAGTGCCGATCCTCTCTATTGGTCCGAGACAGTGAACGCCAACTTCTTGGCAATGACTTGATCACGTATGTAAGAAATGTGCCAAGTCATTCGTGAGAATCTCAAAGCCGCATAATCGCGCCGTAAGAGCTATTATGATGATAAGCACCGTGATGTGACTTTTGAAATCGGAGACCATGTCTACCTCCGCCTCTCCAATGAAAGGCACTCGCCGCTCGGTATCAAAGGGAAGCTTGCCCCTAGATACGTGGGTCCTTTCAAGATCATTGGGAAAAGAGGCGATCTCGCCTACCAACTTGAGCTTCCACCCAACTTTGCAAACGCACGATGTGTTCCACGTGTCACAGCTTCGCAAGTGCTTCAAGACTCTGAACGCACTATCAACTTCAAGAGATTGACCTTCAAGAAGATCTCTTATCATGAGCACCCTGCTGCTATTCTTGAAGAAACCGAGCGCAAGACTCGCAACAAGTCAATCAAATTCCTAAAAGTGAAGTGGTCACACCATTCAACCGAGAAGCTACCGGGAGCGCGAGGATCACCTCCGTTCGAATATCCGGAGTTCTTTCAGTCCTAGATCTCGGACGAGATCCTCTTGTAGTGGTGGAGTGTTGTAACACCCGGAAGTAACTTTCCATATTTGTAACTCCAACTCTTGCCATTTTCGCATTGATATATGATATTCCTCCGTGGTTGGGTTTTTCTTCTTTTGCATTTTGTCCATGTCATGCATTTTTATCATGTCATCATGTGCATCGATTTGCATACGTGTTCGCCTCTTGATTCCGAGCATTTTTCCGCTGTCCGCTTTTGCAATCCGCACTCCTATCTTCCCCGGCGTCCCTTTTACGCTTTTTCCGCAAAGGGTACTAAACCTTCTCGAAATGGACCGAGGTTTGTCTAGTGGCCTTGGTATACCACCAGAGACCACCGGTCAAGTTTCGAGTCATTTGAGCTCGCTTGGTACTCCAACGGTTAACCGACTCTCGCAAAGGCCTCTTTTAAGTTGCAGCCCAACACCCCTTCAAAACAGCCCAATAACCCATCTAAGTCACCTCCATGCTCTCCGTCGCTCGATCATGATCGTGGGCGAAAACTACACCTCATTTGACTCTCCTAGCCCTCTATGCCTATTTAAGCAAACCCCCCTCCAACCGGGTCTTCCTCCCGAAACCCTAGTTTTCCCTCACACACACGGACGCGTCTCACACAGCCGGACGCCACACGCCACGCAGCTGCTGGCAGGCTGCCACGTGGCCCTGGCCGCCTCCATCGCCTGCTGGCCCGCCTGGGCCCTGGCCCTCCCGCCCCCACACACATACCCAAGGCCGGCCGCCCGCGCCTCCGCCTGCCCTGGCCGGAGCTCCGCCCGCTGCCTTTTCCTCCCGGCCGGCGCCCACAGACCTGGCTTGGCGCCCCACAGACTGGTGGCTCCGCCGCCGGACTCATGGCGCTGGGCCCTCCACCGGCCGCGCCCGCCTCCGCCTGGCCACGGGCCCCGCGGGCCTGGCCGCCGCCCCGCCTCGCCTCGCCGTCCGCCTCCCGGCGAAGCCTCCGCCGCCGCCGCCAGATTCGATCGGGTCGGGCCTCGATCCGCCTCGGTTCCCCGCGCCTGACTCTCTCTCCTTTTTTTTCCTAAGTCTTGATATATTTGTTATTTTGTTCCATTTTCAAAGTGGTATATCTCTATCATCGTAGTCCTTTTATGCAGATAATATATCAAAATGTTCGCCTCAAGAGTAGATCATTTCATTCCATTGCATAATTTTCATTTGAGCTCATCTTGATGCCCGAAATGCTGTTGGAAGAGTGCTATGTGATGTTAGTTTCTGTTTCGTAACAGAAGTTGCACTTTTGTTATTTTTGCCATGATTAATGTGTGCACCCTATGAATTTGAGTCCTACATGTGTTTTGAAATATGCCATGCCATCTTTCCAGGGATATATGCCGTGTATTTTTGTGATCTATGTGGTGACTAGCACAAGCATGCGAAGTAGGTGTCCTGATGTTGCAGTTTTCAGTCCTGTTTTAGCTGATTTTGATGCCATGTTAACTTGATGATACCGAGAGATCTATGCATATTTTGAGATACTTCAGTAAGGATGTTTTGTAAAGCATGTCTTGATCTATCCATCCATGCCTTTGTTTGCAATTATGGAGTGCCATAGCTTAAGTCAATCGAGCTCTACTTTTGCTATCAAATGTTTCCTGGCAGATTGTTTACATGTTATTCAATTTTGCCAAGCTTGTTGTGGTTGATCCATTTATGCTATGTTATTGTTCTTTCCATGTATGTCTTCTATGTCATGTCTTCTTGATTTATGTATGCTTAGTTTATCATATAAGACTCTGTAGTGAGTGCATTGACCTTGTAAACATGCCTACTGTTATCAGTTTTGACATGTCATGTTGCTGAATCTGTTAACTAAACTTTCAATATTGACATGGGTGTTACTATATTTTCTAGTCCTTTTGGCTTATGGTCAGTAAGGGATTTTTGTTCTAGGCTTTGAGTAGATTCATGCCATGCCATGTTTTGCTATTTTAAGGCCCTGTAGCATGTAGTTTTGCTGCTCTGAACATTGCAACCTGTTGTTGTTTTTGCCATGTCCAGCCTGATATTTTGTGCACTTTTGCCATGCTTGTTTGAACCTGTTATGTTGTGAACTAGCCGTAGCTCAGTGCTCATCTTTTGTCGAGCATCTTGTGTAGATCACTGCCATGTGCTTTGTTGATATGTTTGGGTGCAGTAGCTTAATTAATTGTTGCTTGCTAAGTGGCATCATGCTGTTAATGGTAGATTTGTGCCATTCTTGTTTTGCTTGTCATTTCCAAACCGTGCATCCGATTCCGGTGATCTTTATATCGATTTCAACCGAAATCATCTCATCTTTCCAGTGGCATACTTGGTTTGCCAAGTTGATGCCTGGTTCATCATTTACCTTCCGGAGCGCACATACGCATTGCATGTCACATCCCGCATATCATGTCATGTTTTGCATCATGTTGATTGTGCATTGCACCGTGATTTATTGTGGTTCCTTTGTTTGTGTTGTTGCTTTGGGTAGAGCCGGGAGACGAGTACGTGAACGAGGAACCTGTCGAGAACACTTACGAGGATCAAGCTTTCGACAACTCTGAGAACATTGCGCAAGATGACCATACCTCGAAATCACTTCTATCTTTGCTATGCTAGTTGCTCGCTTCTTTTGCTATGCCTATGCTGCGATGCCTACCACTTGCTATATCATGCCACCCATATTGCCATGTCAGCCCCTAACCATCCTTTCCTAGCAAACCGCTGATTGGCTATGTTACCGCTTTGCTCAGCCCTCTTATAGCATTGCTAGTTGCAGTGAAGCTGAATTTTGTTCCTTGTTGAACATGGAGATGTTGTTCCTTGTTGGAACATGTTTACTTGTTAGATATCACAATATATATCTGCTATAATTAATACATCTATATATTTGGTAAAGGGTGGAAGGCTCGGCCTTATGCCCGTGTTTTGTTCCACCCTTGCCACCCTAGTTTCCGCCATACCGTGTTATGTTCCTTGATTTTATGCTCTTACACGGTTGGGTGATTTATGGACCCCTTGACAGTTCGCTTTGAATAAGACTCGCCCAAAGATGGCCCAACTTTGGTTTTACCATTTGCCACCTAAGCCTTTTCCCCGGTTTTCGCGAGCCCGAGGGTCATCTTTATTTTAACCCCCCGACCAGTGCTCCTTCGAGTGCTGGCTCAAACGAGTAGATCATGGGCCACCACGGGAAACTCGAGGCTTGGTTTTACTCAGAGGATGTCTCATCCGGATGTGCCTCGAGAACGAGATATGTGCAGCTCCTATCGGGATTTGTCGGCACAATCGGGCAGCTTTGCTGGTCTTGTTTTATTGTCTGTCGAAATGTCTTGTAGTCCGGATTCCGAGATTGATCGGTCTTCCGGTAGAAGGAGTTATCCTTCGCTGACCGTGAGAGCTTATAATGGGCTTGTTGGGACACCCCGCAGGTAATATCTTTCAAAGCCGTGCCTGCGTTATGAGGCAGATGGGAATTTGTTAATGTCCGTTGTAGAAAACCCAAAGTTGACCTCAAATAAAATACACATCAATCGCGCAGTGTAACGTGATGGTCTCTTCTCGGCGGAGTCCGGAAGTGAACACGGTGTTGGAGTTATTTCGACGTAAGTAGTTCAGATCACTTCTTGATCGCTACTAGCTTCACGATCGTGCTTTGCTCCTCTTCTCGCTCTCTTTGCGATGTAGCCACCATATATGCTAGTCGATTGCTGCAGCTCCACTTTACTACTCTGTCCTTCCTATAAGCTTAAATAGTCTTGATCTCGCTGGTGTGAGATTGCTGAGTCCCGTGACTCATGATACTTCAACACAGTTGCAGGTTCCGATGAGGCCAAGGTGTGATTCAACCGAGCTCAAGTGGGAGTTCGACGAGGAACGTGGTCGTTATTATGTGTCTTTTCCCGATGATCAGAGTGGTGCTCAGCTTGGGACGATCGGGATCTGTGTAGCATTTGGGGTATCTTCTTTTATTTTGGTTCCGTAGTCGGACCTTGAGTGTACTCAATGATGGATGTTTATTTATGTATTGTGCGAAGTGGCGATCGAAGCCAACTATGTATCTCTTTCCTTATTTATTACATGGGTTGTGTGAAGATTACCTCACTTATGACATTGCTTTCAATGCGGTTATGTTTCTAAGTCGTGCTCGACACGCGGGAGATATAGCCGATCGGGGCGCTATATGTGCCTTTTCCTTTTACTAGCAATGTGCTCGTATGCTATGCACGGATCCAAAGTAGTAGAATAGTAGTATTTGTTCACAAACTTGAAAGAAATCACTATTGTTTTAATATACTCCTAATATATTACTCCCTCCGCATCTAAATATTTGTCTTTTTGAGATTTCAAATGGACTATCACATACGGATTATATAGACATATTGTAGTGTTTCTAGTAAGATGCCTGCTGCTGTACCTAAGTTGATGGAAAAGGTAAGCACAACTTATAAATTGAGGATGGAGTACTAGTTACAGTTGATGCCAAATTTTGTCCCCATTGTATTTCAGGCCAAATTTTGACCATAGATTAAACTAAGAAAATGTTCACGCATGTCACCAAACATTATATTTTTCAAAACTATGTTCAAAGACGAATCCAATGAGATAATTTTTCTTGACATGCATTAACATTTTGTTAGTTAAATCTTTAGTCAAAATTTGGCACAAACTATAAAAGATACCTATAAACCAGGACGGAGGTAGTACCCACTATGAAGGTAGTAACATAGTCTAGGGATATGTGTATGTTACTAGTGTATGTTACTCACCATTGTGGCTAGTCTAACACATAGGCGTGGTGCATTAACTCTCACGTTGTTTCTTATTTTTTGACATAAATAGAGGAATCAACCAAGAAGAGATGTGGGGCTTGTATGCTTTTAATGACTTGAGACTATCAAACATGACATGCAAAGTGGTCAGTTGCTGCACAAGAACAAATACAACCCACGCCAAGACACACGCATCTTATAGCATCACATCCAATGGCTATAAAACATGAATGAGACCAAATTATATCTCATCTAGATGAGTTCTAGCAAAACTGTATTAATAATACTTAGTACTCCTCATGCCATGTATCATATAAGTATCATGTAGTACTTTATTTATTGCCATGTATGACACATAGTTCACGAGCGCCTCTATATGTACCACCTTTTTTTTAATTTCAAGTTTTGCTCCATGGCACAATCCATCGATACTACTACTATACAAAAGTGGAGTACATACATTTTTTAAAAGGCTAGAGGGCGGGGCAGTCTAGCTCGGTCGGTTTCACGAGAGGCGAGGGCCTTTGTGATTTGACGGCTCATTAATGTTGTCAAATCGAATAGTATCAAGGCCGCCGCTGCATGCCCGACGCCCATTAAACCCTCCATTAAACCCGCATGCAAACCGAGAATCCTACTCCGCCACATGTCCGCTCATGAGCGGGCCGAATTAAACGCAACACCGGTCGAGCTCCTCCAGTCCGCCTCGCTTAAACGAGGCCGACGCCGCCAAGCTCCTATCGTCGCCTCTATTTACACGAGGCCGCAGACATGGGCAAGAATCGCACCCTCCGCCGCCCCCATCTCCTCCTTCACCATTTTCTCCACCCTTCCGATGGCTTTCGGCGAGCCGCTTCTCCGCATATTACCCGCTAGGTGGCCCGCCGAGCCCTCCGGATACGGGCGAGGCCGCCGGTGCTTCACCAACCTCGCTTGGCCGGACGGAGCTGGGCTTGCCGCCCAAGCAAAGGCGTGGTTCAAGAACTCGCCGCCCAGTTCAGCTCGATGAGGAGTCGCGAGTTGCTCCACGCCGCACGGGCGGCGAAGCACGCCATGACGGGCGCTGCTGCCGCTGCTGCCGCATCAAGCGCGCCACCAGTGTTCGCGGTGGCTATGCCTCCCGTGTTCGTGGGCGCGCCTCCGTGCTCGCGGCAGCGCCATGCGTGCAGACATGTGGCCGAGTGCGTGGAGAGCGACCAGTCGGTGGCCAGCTTCTCCTCAGACGCTGCCATCATCGAGGAGAAGTAGAACACGGAGGCCGCCATCACTTGGGACCCATGAAGGCCACCGCCGAGGCGACGCATCATGGATTCAGGTGGTTTCTTTGCTGCTTGCCTCTTCCGAGGACCTTCGTCGACCCCGCAAGTGTCCGACGGACATGAGGAAGACAAAGGGATCCAT
The DNA here is from genome assembly GCA_021605205.1 of Aegilops longissima. Taxonomy (NCBI): domain Eukaryota; kingdom Viridiplantae; phylum Streptophyta; class Magnoliopsida; order Poales; family Poaceae; genus Aegilops; species Aegilops longissima. Next base: position 149,071,770 of record CM038677.1, on the reverse strand, counting down.
GGACGGCCATTTAGAACTAAAATAAATCTAGATATATCCATTTCTAGGACAAGTATTTCGGACGGAGGAGTATTAATTATACAAGAGAGCCGGATTGGCACCTCTTAGTTCATGTAAATGTAATGAAATCCATCATGTTTATATGAAGATCCGCTTTTTATACTAAATCCTTCATGCTTATATGAAATCAGTCCGTGTTTGCACGAATTTCATCTGGTTGGTTAGAGTTGTAAAATTGTATGTCGCCGGCATTTGATGTCGCCCTCCGGAAGGAAGCGGGAGGAAATTTGTCGGCTGCCGTTGGAGATGCTCTTTATGTTGAAATAATAGAGTGACATCCAATCCATTTGAGTTAATTGCATGTATGATTGTCCTCTATAAAAGTTAATTGCATGTACAGTGTACACGTGACTTGCAGTGGTGGCTACAGCTTCGCATAAAAAGTTAAAAAGAAACAAGTCCATCCTTAATATTCTAAGTACTGTGGGTTCCACTGTCAAGACAGAGAGCGTAAAGAAGTATATATTAAATAAGTAGAGTAATATATAATATACAAATCTAAAGTTAAAAGACAGAATTGAACTCATGTCATCGCTATAGCATCCGCGCTAACCAGCCCAGACATTTTTGTTGTAGACCATGCTGGAGATATATCTCCATGTCTACTCTTATATATACTCCATTCGCTCCTAAATATTTGTCTTTTTCAGATTTCAAATGGACTACCACATACGGATGTGTATGTAGACATATTTTAGAGTGTAGATTCACTCATTTTGCTACGTATGTCTTTTCATGAAGGGGCCGATTTGTCCTTGATTTATTTATGAGGTATCCAGATGGCAATCGCACCGCCAAGAAAAGAGGGTAACATCAAAATTATGGACTACTTTTTTGAGTGTGTTGGTAAGGTCCGTCATAGTCACTTGTTGAAATCTCTAAAGATAATATTTTTTCGTCTTCGAATATTGTCATCAAATGGATAAAAGGAAATGTATCTAGACGTATTTTAGTTTTAGATACATCTATTTTTATCCATTTTGATGACAAGTATTTTCGGACGGAGGGAGTAGAAAACAGAGTTGGTGATGATGGTGTGCGTGCCATCCTGCAATATAGGCCGTTGGATTTATATCTAACGGATAGGAAAGAAACTATGGCAATTTTGCAAAAATATACCCACACGTCTCTCCACGTTCACAAATAAGGCCTTCCCTCGTTCAGCCTTTTCTCTCACAAGATAAACTACTCATACAAATGCATCTTGATGTTTCATGCAACGCACGGGCAGCTAGCTAATTTCTTTTAAAGTAGTTGTTGCGATAATTGGGTTGAAGTGATATGTTTTATGTCTGCCCTGAATGATTTTAGATTCATTAGTATTTCTTTCCGTTTAAATAGATGACCCAACTTTATACTAAAGTTAGTACAAAGTTGAGTCATCTATTTTGGAATGGAGGAGTAGTAACAAAGAAAAGGTTGCCTTGTTAATTAACAGAAAACAGGGTGAAAACTATCACATGAGGCCGGTAAAACAAGGCACACTGGGTTTAGCGCCATCGTCACTACAGTTGTGCGCTGCGAGAAGTCTACATATCGAGGGGGCTACCGAGCGAGGCACCGAGACACAATGTTTGAGAGAGAAACCAATTGATGATTATGATCAGATCGAGTTGTCACCCTTCCGTTGTCATTGTTGGGGAGGAGGAGAGAAAGACGACGAGAGTGTGTGGTAGTAGGCACAGAGGCACAACTAGCGAGCGTCTGTGCGTGTGTGTGTGTGTGTGTGTGTGTGTGTTTGAAAGAGGAGTCGATAGATTATTATCAAGATCGATGTGCCACCCTACTCCTTCAGTGCCGGGTAGTGTGTGTGTGTGTGTGTGTGTGTGTGTGTGTGTGTGTGTTTGAGAGAGAATCCAGTCAATAGATTAGTATCAAGATCAAGGTGTCACCCTACTCCTTCGGTGCCGGGTAGTGTGTGTGTGTGTGTATGTTTGAGAGAGAAGCCAGTCGATAGATTAGTATCAAGATCGAGGTGTCACCCTACTCCTTCGGTGTTGGGAAGTGTGTGTGGGGGGGAGGGGGCAGTGACACTCACATATCTCTACTCTTATAAAAAAACAGAGTTGGTGATGATGGTGTTCCTGCCGTCCTGCAATATAGGCCATCCAATTTATATCCGATGGACATGAAGGAAAATATGGCAATTTTGCAAAAAATACCCACACCCCTCTCCGCATTTGCAAACAAGGCATTCTCTCGTTCATCCTTTCCCCCACAAGATAAACTTCTCATACAAATGCATCTTGATGTTCCGTGCAACGCACATGGGCATCTTGCTAGTAGGGAGAAGGAGTTTGTGTGACACATATCTAGCTATATTAAGGGATAGGTAGATAGCATATGTGTGAGAGACATTATTATACTTTGAGACATTAGTGGCTGTGGGTGGACGGAATTAAAGGGGTGGCGTGTTAGACATAGAGAGCATGTGTGTTTCTGTGTGAGAGACTTGTAGGACGGGGTAGAAAGACGAATTTAACCTCGACGGAGGAAGAGAAATACACGGCGCGCGTGTGTGATTCCGATGCCCACAGGAAATGAGGTATGTATGCGTGTGAGAGAGATTGCACAATTCATTCATGTATCACTATCTAGCGATCGTGGACGGCATCGCTTGAACATAAGTCAATATCTACTTCAGATCGTGGCCAAAGGTACAATATCGATTCAACGCTATAAAGATTGGACACTCACATATCACATTTTTTCTATTTAAATAAACCTTTTTCAGTTGTGCATGCCAAAGTTACAGTGATGTTTCTTCAAGCAACCAATGTAGCTATCATGCACATGCACCATTGTTACTCTTGCATTCAAATTCACTAGTCTTGGATGATTTAAGTTTAAATTTTGAAGTAATATATATGTAATATTCATATATGAATTCAACGGTTACGCAATTTATGAAATGGAGGCTATGTAATCATATGAGGTAACACTTTTAAGTAGCTAACTACAATATCCATTTCTTTTTGTGCGCCTCTACACTAACACGTCAATGCATTATGTTTAAAGTAAATAATCGATGGCACTAAATTATCTATTTACACGAGAAATACATAGGCTGAGCGCTTGATCCCTTTTTTGTGAACGCACCACTACACCGTGACGATTGGTCGCGCCTGTGAACGCCAAGTTATCGGCGATCATCCCGAAAGTTATTGTTCTTTTTCCGGGTGGACTTCACACCAGTTATTAATCGCCGACGCTGCGCCCGTGTACACAGCCTAGCATGACCTTCCGCTAGCACGGTCCAAAATTAGTTGAAACTGGATACGAACGATCTCGCTGGCGGCAAAATCTCCCGCCTCCTTCTAAAATTTCCGCCACCTTAGTCTTTAGCATGCGAAATCCCCTTTGTCCTTGGTGCACGGAGACCAACAGTTACATACCGCCTCATCTACATGATAGGTCGGGCTGCTTTGGTAACTTCCTGTTCCCCCACTACACGCTACCCCATTTCTCTCCTCCTCCCGCAAAACGACTAACTCCACAACACCATAGCATCTTACATCATGTCGTCTGCATTTCATCGCCTTTTTCTCCTCCTCTCGAAACCCTAGATCGCTCATCCACCGCGCATTATAGCCCATTCATCGCCAACAAGGCCCACCTCGCCGGATCTTCTTCATGCGCCGATCTACCCTCCCACCTCCCTAGAAACAAGTAGACTGCTCATCCACCACTGTATTCACAGCCCATTCAGTGCCGGCCTTGTCCACGGCGCCGATCTGCTTCGCCGGTATTTTGTCAACCGCTTGCGATCTGCAGCTGCTCATTCAGATTCCCCACCCGAGACGCTCGTCCACACCCCCGGAGCCGCCCCACCGACGCCTCGCCGACGGCCTCGATCCTCTTCGCCGACACCTTCCTCAACCCTAGCGGAGGCGCGCCGCCAACACCTTCCTCAACCCTACCGGAGCCGTCACGACACCAGCGCCAACCCTACCGAGTAGCTTTGCCTATACCATTCTCAACCCTACCGGGCCGCTGGCTAACTCACAAGTCCACGGCCTCAGTCCGCTTCCTCGCACCTCATCCAACCTACGGAGCAGCTTCGACGCCTCGCCCACGGCCGCAGATCCGCATCGTCGACACCACCCTTAACCCAACCAACGGAGCAGCTTCGACGCTTCGCCCACGGCCGCAGATCCGCGATCGTCGACACCATCCTTAACCCAACCACCGGAGCAGCTTCGACGCCTGGCCCACGGCCGCAGATCCGCGTCGTCGACACCATCCTTAACCCAACCACCGGAGTAGCTTCACCCACGCCTCGCCCACGGCCACAGATCCGCTTCGCCCACACCATAGTCCACCCTACCGAGCCGCTTCCACAAACACCCTACTCGACGGTTCTAGATCTCCTTACTGCACCCTAACAGCCGCAAGCAGTCAGTCATCACCTCGACGCTTTCTAACCTGATTCCCATCGTTCGAGAGATGCCAAGCACCCGCCACGGCCTAGGTACTTGTCACCTTTAAACCCGCCCAAAGATCACCGCCCGATGTACTTCAAATATAATAACCGGTCATTGTTACATTGTTATGCAGCCGCAAAACTACAAGGACGATGTTTCTTCCGGATCTAACAGCTTGGCCAACCAAGATCCCGGATCGAGCCATTGCTATGATCTTGTAAGCGCTCTCTCTCTCTTGTATTGTTCTCAGGCTCGCCAAATGCTTTGCTAGGATTTTCACCAAGAATCCCTTTTGTGCATAATGATTTCTACTATCGGCTGCTAAATTAGATATGTAGATGTCATACATGATACTACTCGCATCTCCGCTCCTAAATATAAGTCTTTCTAGGGATTCCACTATAGGCTACATACGGAGCAAAATGAGTGAATCTACACGCTAAAATGCATCTATATACATCTCGTATGTTGTCCATACTGGAATCTCTACAAAGACATATATTTAGGAACAGGGCAAGACATTACACAAAATCATAGGTGGAATGTAGGAATTCCAAGGCATTACATTAGGCTCCCTTAGAGTGCCCGCCACCAAAGATACTGAGTCATGGCTAGTTTATGGTACGCACACAATCGTTAATTGGTGGTTTAAATATGCACAAGGGATATGCAATGTAGTATCATGTAGAGATGTATGAAATTAGCCGTGTCAACTTGCAGATAGGGTTACACAATGAAAAAGTACAAGATGTATGTGGCAATTTCATGGAACATCGCAAAAAAGGAGAGGCAGCGGTGAGCCTATATAAGGTGCTATGGTACGTCACTCCTCCATTGCAATCATCGTGACATGTTATTTGTATGCCAGTTCTATTAGCCAAGTTTCTTAGGGACAGCTTATTACGAAGTTATCCTAAGAAAATAAGCAACCGTGAATATAAGCTCCATGTAATACGCCAACCAGTTCTTTTCATTGCGTTTTCAGCTTATCTTTGGTATGATCAAGGAAAGTCTAGATTGCATTATATATATTTTTCATTTTGCTGCACATATGGAAATTAATTTGACTTGCAAACATCACAAATTGAACCCAAAGCAGTAATTAATATGATAGGAAAACAGACCATCACTATTTGCTCAAAATGCAAATACAAATATACCATCTACTTGGCACAATCTACTTTGGTCAATGTTTTCCATAGAGATCCCATTGCCTAATTTAAACGAAGAACGATGACCCACATTTAAATGAAGAACAATTATTTGTTGAAATTGATGGTCCAAGTGGCTGGTTATTATCATATAGCAGCACCACCGAAAGCATCATATAGCAGCAGCAGCAGCTCATAGCAACTCATCATACAAGAAGCAGAGTTCTGCATTTCATCATATACCAGAAAGAGCTCATAGCACCATCCTTCAACAAGACCTCAAGGCCATGGCCTCGGGAGGAGGGGAGGGGGAACAAGGTGCCTTCTCGCCGCAGTGTGGCATCACCAGAAGTTGTGCAAGCCATTGAGTAGTGCATTGACTAACCACAAAGGAGCAGCACCATTGGAGACCATGAGAATGAGGGCGGCGCCAGAGGGAGGAGCAGCCAGGAGGTTTGCCCCTACCCGCTGGCCATGTAACCTAGCTGGACATAGCATCGTCGAGGACCAGGCTAGATGGGACCAGTGGCGACGGCTCGCTGGAGGAACCCTAGTGCTGCAGGCAGGGGATCGAGGTAGAGGGAAAGGGGAGAGGAGATGTAAGCGGGCAGGGCAATGAATGCTTGCGTGTTTGTTTTTACTTGAGGTTCAGGTGTGACACAAGCGTCAGCAGTTGCATTTTGAGTGTAATATAGGCAGACAATAGAGTCATTTCACTATTCCCCTTCCCTTCAATTTTTAGTGAGGTTCTACCCGAAACACCACCCTCCAAAGCGAAATTAGTTAAGCCCAAGCCCATAACTCAAAGATGACTTATTTACATCTTTTATGGCTTATTTTGACAATATACTCTGAAAAGGCGGAATCAAACTGGCCCTTAACCTGCAATTCAATTGTGCGTAATGATGAATCACTCCTGCCGCTATCTCGTACATTTAGGCATCATCATACATGGCATAACCTAATACATGTGCTTTTCATTGTAGAATCTGAATATGCAATGTTTATGTTAGTTCATACGCTGCACATGATGTTTAAATGCCCTTAAATCTGGTCACCAAGTGATGGTCTTTAAGCCTCCTTCTTTGCTTCTTTTCTTGATATTTAAGATTTGCTCACACATCTGTTCAATTGCTTGTTTGCATCAGCCAGCCATACTAGGACTATTTGCTTTGATTACTTGTTGTTCTTGACCTAGCACTCTAACAGAGCTTGTCAACGATTTAAACACTAAGGGCTGCTGTAGTGGGGCCTTATCTAACTCATAGGTGAATAAAGGTTTGGTTGTACACTACAGTAGGCTCTCCAAGAGTACCTGGAGATCCAGTTCGAAGGTATGCCTAGTTTTTACATAGTGTAGACATAGTAAATGCTCATTTCATTATGTGCAAGTGCAAGAGATACGGCATGTTTCATTATGTGGTGTTGTTTTGTTAAAATCTCATCCTTTTGTGTTCACAGACTGGAAAGTATGCATGTTTATCTTCCAAGGAGACGAGTAACTAGTTTGTGTCACCTTGCAGAGGGGGTGCAATGAAGATAAGATTGAGGATTTCCAAGTACAAGATGTTAGGAAGGAGCCTTGCAAGAGAAGTAGGAGCTGCACTGAGCCTCTTCAACCTGCTAAGGTAAGTCACTGTATGCAAATCAACAGTTCAATTCCTTGTTTGTTTCAGGCATAGTTAATTTTCTCTTTTCAATTGCTTTATTTGTCCTCACATAATGAGATGCCCAAATAATTATGCCTGATGTTTGGTACTATGTATCACTATTAGTTGACATAATTAAAGTCCTTACCATTTAATTACTCGCCAAGTGTGCTCAAGCTTTGAAGTCTATTAACCAACTATTATTGCATGAGGCTCACAATCTAGTTTATACTATGCTAATGATTGCATAGTTTTGCTCGATGTAGTATGTTTGTATGAAACCCTCTCGCTATTCATTATGCTCCCTAAGACTTTAATTGAGGTACGTAATGGCCAACTCGCTTGCTTACTTATACGCAACGTGTTGTCTAAATTTGTAACTTGTCTGTGTTTTCGATTGGGCCCCAACATCATGCTCCTCTGGTGAGCTAAGAGGATTTCTGTATGTGCTGCACAGACTATCTTTTTTATAATTTTAAAATATCACCGCTTATGCTTCATGACGGTAACATTTTTGTGTGAAAGTGACGGTAACATTATTGTTAGTCCTGTTTTGCCATGTAGTACAAAATAGTGTCTTGTTCGCTTCATCGTTGTAACTATATTTTTGCCCTAGTCATGTGTACTTACGTAAACATTTCAGGATGAAGTGACATCAACACAAAAATCAGGAGCAAATGCGGCATGGCCGTTATCGAATGATTATGGATTGAATTGAATGTGCTGATGTTCTCGAGCATCAACTAGAGGTGGCAAGACAACGGTACATGATTGTCAACGATAATCAACAAGTTGAGACTAGACATGCAGGTATTAGATGCAGGAGTCAAAAATTGAAACAAGACACCGAGGTAACCATGAAGGAATTGGAGATTTTGCAGACTGAAATTTGTGCTATCCGAATCCGCCAATCCTATTTTTCTCAAGAGATTATAGTTCAAATGGAGTTAAGTTGATGCGCGTCCATGATGTATGAGCCATATTTGCCCAAAGGTATGTAATTTGCTGTTTGTGTATGCTTTATTATCACCGTGCTGCACTATAATGCCCAAAGGAGTATAATCGGCTGTAATTTCTTTCTTGTATAGTGTAGGATTATTCTACCTTTCTATGCCTTGATCTCTTTGTTGTATAGTGTATGCTTTTTAGAGGTGATAGTATTGAGTAGGATAATTCTTTGAATATTTTATATCGTTCAAACGGGGGCCAACTCGCCCGACCATGGGCCTTCTACGTGTCGTAGGATCCATGGGCCTTCTACGTGTCATAGGATCCATGGGCCTTCTACGTCTCGCAGGATCCATGGGCCTTCTACGTCTCGCAGTGTCCATGGGCCTTCTACATCTTGCAGGATCCATGGGCCTTCTACGTCACGTAGGATCCATGGGCCGCCGACTCATTTATGGGTCTTGTACTGGCCTTTAATGGGCCGTAGACGGGCCTATAATGGAAATCGTACGTTTTATTGGCTGACCATAACGGGCCATTAATAGGTCGTATTTGGTGATGCTATGAAAATGGATCAACAAACAAACGGACCACAAACGGGCCGACTGTAACGACGGGCTGAATTTGGCCCACAAGCAGAAAATTACAGTAATGGGCCGTAAGTAACCGAATCGCTGCAAATAAGCCCAAGAATAAATGGGCTCAGAAGGCCGAAGATAACATAATGTAAACGCCCAATCAATAACGGGCCTTAATGGGTATAAAGCGATACATCGTTAATTACGGGCCGTTTGACCACGGGCCGTTAATGGGTCTAAAGTAATACATCGTTCATCGCGGGCGCCACCACGGCCGTTAATAGGCCAAGAGTTACATAGGGCCTCATATGGCCCGAAGACGCCATGGGCCATACATGGGCCGAAGCGAAAACGGGTCGAATCATATTGATGGCCCAGATGACGCCATCGGGCCTAATTCGGATAGGTCGTAACGTGCCTTGGGTTAGTGGGTGTAAATGGGCTATATGCTAACAGTGTCGTTAACAAAGCTTTCATGGGCCGCCCGCCACCTTTTGACCAAGTCAAACGGGCCGCCTTTTCATAGGAATGGGCCTCTGTTAGCTGTGCCACGGTCGACGTATCATAGGCGCCTTTCGTCCAATGAGTGGATGACATCTGTCCCAACAATGAGCCGACATCGCAGTTTTCTCCACCAATGATGATTTTACACGTGGAAAATCCCCATTGGTCGGGTTGTTAATGGGTTATCGGATCCAAAACCCGACCCGATAGCTTAACGGCGTTCGTTATTGTGGATGCCACGTGTCGGTCACCCTTGACGTAAAGCACTTCGGACGCCGCGATTTATCGTCATGGAAGTGGACACTTCCGTGATGATAATTTTGGTAATGTCATCGAACACTTCTATGATAGCACAGGTATGACTATCTCGATTCTGTCATAAATTTGTCATGGATGTATGCATGACAAAAAACGCGACCTACTGTGACAAACATGTATCATCACGGAAGTGTATTTTTTTTGTAGTGACAATCTGCGAGAGTCTGGGTTATGTGTGGTGGATCTGGTCCTTGGGCAAGTACAACCGTGGTTCTATCTGCATCAACTGGTAGCACTATCTTTTCTCAAGACCGTGTTGTTACTCCCTTAGATAACGCCATCACGCCTCCAATTCAAATGGCTGATAAACAAGAAAAGTAATTGAAAGTATAGACATTGTATGATAGATGTGCAATGGATAGTGGGGAATAAAAGAGGGCATGAAATAATTCATATTTATGTTGTCTAACCAAACAGATAGCATGACACAATTTCACATATATGATGGCTAACTAAACAGATAGCATGACACCAATTTCACATTATGATGGCTAACTAAAAATATGGAAAGACATAGTTCAAAATATGAGACTATGTAAACAGGATGACATGACATAACTATATAATGTGTTTATTAAATAGGTTGGCATGCCATAATTCACATACATTCATGGATAGAATGCCATAATTCTAAATATGATGACTATAAACACTAAACAGATGAGATGATATAACTATATGATGTCTTTATTAAATGGGTTGCCATGCCATAATTCAGATAGATGATGTGTATGTACTATGTAAACATGATGGCATGATATAATTCAAATATATGATTTATATAGTAAGCAAGTAAGAAGATGGCAATCTATATATGATGTAAAAACTAAGCAATGCAAGATAAAGATGCATGGCATGGGTAATATAACCCTGCCAAGTTTGAGCATAGACCTGTGGGGGAAATAGGACTGGTCATCGCCTCTAATCCTCCTCCGAGGAGCTCTTCAGAGCCAAGAAGATGTCTCGCCTTCACAGTAGCATTGTTCCGCCTCAATACCTTGTTTTCACTCCAGATACTTCCATCACCGCTCAAATGGCTGATGCAGTGAAGAGTAGTTGAATATACAAACGTTGTTTCCATAAATGGAACACGTAATACAAAAAAAATGATAGCATGATATAATTCACATACATGATGATTGGCTAAACAGCATGGCATTGCATAATTCACATATATAATGCCTTTGCAACAAGATATCATTGTATAATTCATATATAATGTCTTGCAACAAGATGGCAATGCATAATTCACATATATGGTAATTAGACACTCAAACAGTGGCATTCACACAAAGCATGTCTAAACTAATCAAATGGGATAGCAATGCGAGACACCATACGCACGATATGAGCAACATAACTCGCCAAGTTAGAGCATACACCTCGGGGAATAGGACTGGTCATCTGTCTCTCAATCCTCCTCCGAGGAGCTATCCGTAACCAGCGAGATATGCGCTTTGTCGATAGCATAGTCTCGCTCGTAAGACCTTGTTTTCACTCCAGAATTTGCTATCACCGTGTCAAATGGCTGATGCACACGAAGAGCAGCTTGAATGTACTAACATTGTTGACAAATGTAATATGTAAATAAAAAAGGATGGCCTGATATAATTTACATATAAGATGACTGGCTAAGGTGATGGCATTGCAAAATTCACATATATGATGCATGGCTAAACAAGGTGGTGTTGCATAATTCACATAAACAATGAATAAAATAAAATGATGGCATTCGCACAAAGGATGTCTAAACTAAGGTGATGACATATTTGATGTATAAAGTAAGAAATGCAAGACACCATATGCATGATATAACCAACATCAAGATGCCAAGTTAGAGCGAAGACCTCAGGGGTAAATAGGAGTTATCTTCTCCTTCTAATCCCCTCGTAATGTATATCTTCCTTTCGATTACAATCCCAAATGCATGGAGGGGGGCTGCATTTGCGCCTACCATGGAGCGATCGTCTGCATGAAATTATATTGCCACGCAAGGCTCGTCTCTTTTGCTCTACATGTTCAGTTCCATTGTTTACAATAACTGCATGCATAGGAATAAAACATAGTGAGGTTATGTAAGGAGTGCATGCAGAAATCCGAGTGATGGTAGCAACTCGTGGATAGACCCAAAACCAATAATAGCAGCAGATAATGGCTTCAGCTAATAAATACAGATAATGGCTTTTTACTGTTTGTTTCCCACCCAACATGAAACTCATAGTAGACAATGGAGATTAACCGATAGTAGATAGATACTATTGATAGCGGCCCGATATGTACCCCGTAACCATTTAAAACTCAAGTTTGACCATTAGTTTGAGCTGACTCGAGTCTAATCGGTGAACAGGACGATAAAGTAGCATGTAATATTAATGATGCATAACGAAGCGTACACGAAGAGTGCGACTCTCTTGCGGACCCTGTAGTCCTCGAGGTCATCTCGCTTTCGGTTGATGATGGTAATGCAGTTTTCAGATGCTGCAACAAGGGAATAAGATCTGGGCGGCGAAAGACAGTCCGAGGTCGGATCCTCGCTGTGTTGTACCTTTCGTTGCTGGACCAGCTGAGCTGGGGTGGACGACGCAAGAGCAGGAGCGGGACAAACCACGCAAGATTTTCTTTGACAACTATCTCGTAAGAGAAGTAATTTGTAAGGGCTCGCTTGAATTGGAGGATTCCAACAATGCAGGATAGGAAATAGATAGGAATAGGATAGGAATGCACGTGCAAAACAGAGAATTTAAAACACAGGATTTCTCGCCAACTGGGTGTTTGATTCACAGCAATTGGAAGATCACATGATGCAAAGAAGCATGGTGAGATTAAGTCAAACCATAAGAAAATGTACGGTTATAATGCTATTATGCTACTATCTCTTAGTCTTGTGCTTCATGAATAGGAATTTGAAAAGGAGGACAAGTGAAAATTAAAATTCCTACTTTTGTTCTTTCAAGGAGACACTAAAGGAACAAACGTGTGCTCATGGACAATATATATAACGTAGAGTAAAAAGAGATGCAACAAGTGTACAACCCTTTGGCGAAGCCATGTCGATCTCAGCGTGATTGGGTTGGCGGTGAGGATGCTCCGCTGACTTTTGCTGCCGGAGGAGGGAAGAAGATCTTAGGCATCTAGAGATGGAGCCCGAGGTAACGCCTCTGCGTGATGGAGGGTTTAAATCGCTGGAGCAGCTCCGTGAGTTGTACGACGCCGAGGCTGAAGCAGGACAAGAGAGACAACGAACAATGTTAACCTAAGTGGAATTCTAATAGCATCTCTAATACATGACGTAAAATACATAACCACAAAGTGCTAGATGTAAAATACATCAGCCGCTCATCTCTTAACTTAACCGTCAAACAGAACTTAATCTGTCGAAACTGAACTTAATCGGCTTAAACTGAACCTAATCGTTTAAACTGAATTTTCTTTGTCGAAACTGAATTTTGTTTGCCAAACCGAACGCACTAGCAAGGTGAGGCTACGTCGGTCGACTGACTTTTTCATCTCTGTCACCGATTTTGCAGCCGTTGGATACGTAAATCAAGGGCCTGCGGTTCATCTTCAACCTCCACCTCGAGCCGCCAGCCACCACCGACCAAACAGTTGCCCCAGCGGCCGTGCGCGCCGCCTCGCCCGCCTCAAAACTCCCCACCGCCGGTCCGCGCCGCCTGCCATCCCTCTAGGCCTCCACATGCCGAGCTTTTCTCCGCGATCCCCACGCCACCGCTTCGCCAACGCCCGCCACCGGCGGCACCACCGCCCCATCCTCGAACCCTAAGATAGATAGTGGGGTACCTCTCCGTGCACCCTCCCTCGCTGCGGCTGGTTCTTCCTTCACCCATGAGCCCACCACTTGAAAATCGATCGACCCAAAAGTCGATTCAACGATCAAGTGTAGCAATCGGAGCAGCATCGCAAGCAAGAGCAAGAGCGAGAGCAGCAGCGAGCAAGAGCAATAGCAAGAGAAGACCAAAGGGGACCGAGAGCAAGAGCAGAGCAGCAAAGCAGCGAGCGAACGCGAGCTAAAAAGCGGCAGCTCCTATCGATGTGGACGCCGCCCGAGGGAGTGACGCTGTGGAGGAAGTGGCGGCGACGCCGCCAGGATGGAGCGCTGCAGTGTCGGCTCGGGACCGAGCGCCGGCAGCACAAGAAGATCGAATCAAGAAGAAAATGCGCGATTAGTGTACAACCTCTTTGGTGGCGCCGATTAGGGCGCAGCTTCATCCGAGGAAACGGTGATGATGATGCTCTTCGGTGGTGGAGGTGAAGACGGCGTGTGGGAATGGAGGTGGCGAAAGACGAGGGGAACATCGGGAAGCTCCTTGGAGGTGGAGGACAGGGTGGCTAAACCGTGGGGACGATGAGATCGACGACGGATCCTCATCCGCATGTGGATGAGGGACGCCGAGGTGTTCTTGTGGACGACGTCGTCGGGGAAGAGGCTCCGCCTGGGTGGCGGACGGAGCAGGGTGTGGGGTTTCTCGCGGGTTTTCACGGCCTCGGTGTATGCGAATGGGTGGGCGATGGGATGGCAAGGGGGAACCATGGCTTAGAGACGCGCTTTGTCCGAAATGTGGGTAAGTTATGAAATTACCCCACCGATTTGAGGCGGTTCTTTGGTTTAGGGTACCACGGGCATTTCGCGTGTCGGGATTTCACAGGAGGTAGGAGTTTTCGCGCGCGTTGTAATTTCGGAATAGCAAGGCGCGGGTTGAGATGGAGGGAGTTGTCAGAGCACAACGAGACAAAGATATATCTTAAATATTTCGGGCTAACAAGGCGCGGGTTAAAATTTTCGGACAAGCCTAACGTGTACTGTACCAAATCAATGCGCACTACAAATGTCATTTAAAACTTTGAATTCATGTTATGTTCAATTAAAATATTTCGCTACGTGTATAATGCATGCAACCTACTACTCAAATGAACGCTTTAGTGCATTCCAAACGATATACTACCGCTCAATATGAACTAAATTTTAATAAGATCTACAGAATGATTGTTGTGAAGTCAAAGCATTTGAATTCGTTTCTCTGTTTTAATAAGATCTACAATCATCATTATTGTCAAGTTAAACCATCGTTTGTGTATTATCTTCACAGCACACCACATGATTAGTCTTGAGTTACATATGAACTATGTGTACTATATGAACTCGAACTAGATTTTTTGAATCCACTTTATTTGATTTCATAATCTAAACCATGTCACATATGTGTAATGTGTTTATCACATTATGTATGGTGCCCCGCCCCCTACGCCTACAAGTATTTAGATGTGAGTTGCAAACACCACGCATTACCACAAATTCAAATAAAATGTGAGAATGTTCGATATATAGTATTGTTTAGATTGCTCGATATTTAGTTGTAGGCTGCAAACGCCGCACATTATCAAAAATTCAAATAAAATGTGAGATTGTTTGATGTATAGTATGGTTTAGATTGTTCGGCATTTAGCTGTGAGTTGCAAATGCCATGCATTATCACATTATGGTATAACATGTGCACAGCACGTGTATCACCGCTATATTCATGCATGCAATGTTTAAAACACTATGATCTCCTATTCAAATATATGAATCCGCTTTCATATCAAATTATGATCTTTGTTAGTCTCTTACACCCACACAATCCTCTAGCCTTTGTAGCTACCACTAACTTTCTCTCGCATGCACACGCCTCCTCGCCTCCCCTCCTCGGCATTCTATCCACGGGCACATTCATTTTTTTATTTAGGTCGTTCTCCCGAGTCTCCACAACTCCTTTCCGACACACACCGATCGATAAACCTCGCCAATGATGCCTGCCTGCCACACACACACACAGCTTCAATCTCCTCCTTTATGTGTCCTTGCCTCGTGTCTCTCATATGGTCGAGACACACGTGAACTCTCTCCCTCTTTTCATCGATCTCACAACCGCACACTCCTCCCCTATCTAGCTAGTAGTTGGGCCTCTCGCACCACCTCCTAGATCCATTCTCTCTGTCTATCCGTCTCGCTAGGCCTTATTTGCCTCTAACAAATGGGCGACACCGACCGATCTCTCGCTATACATATAGCCAGCTAGGTCCTTATAACTCGCTTTTACCCACACATCGATCGATCTACCTCATTAGTTGTGTATCTCCTTTCCTCCGACAAACAACAATTGATCGACCGATCTAGTTAGGTTTGCTTACCAAACACATGGTTCCCCTTCATCATCCATGGATGCGTCCCAGCAGATCTATCACACACGCAGGCACACAGTAAACACATCCCCACTCTTATTGATAACATTTCAGTTCCACCCTCAGTTTGTCTAGTAGGCCTCTCCCAACATCTCCGAGAAGCAACTCCATCACCCATCCAGACTCTACCCCTCTCCTCCCTCCTCCCTCCCTCTCCCTCTCTCTCTCTGTCCCATCATATTTCCCGTCCTTGAGTTATGTATGGATGTCGACCGATCTCCCTCAAGACATAGCTGGGTATCTCCTTCTCAACACATATCTGAGTCCTTCTACCTCTATAGTTAGGCCTCTGCCACCCCTCCCCCACCCCTCCCCCCCCCCCCCACACACACACACCGATACATCAAGCTCTAGTCATGTCTCCCTACCACACACAAACTTGACATGTGCCCTCTAACGTTCAGTAGGCCACGCCCTATATCTTTGACTTGCACACACACACACACACACACACACACACACACACACACACACACACACACACACACACACACACACACATTTGATGGCTCTCTTCATCGATCTACACCCACCCACTTGATCCTCTCTTTGACTCTATCGATAGCTATGACCCTCCTCTCTTCTCGTGGATTGCCCGACCCTCTCGTATGATATGGATAGGCCTCCATTTCACACACATTGCATGCAAAATTTTGTTTGAGATGTCATCGACACATATTCCCACAAATAATTCATGAAATCAACCCCCACCCCACCCCACCCCCACCACAAAACAAAAAACACTCACGAACAGCGGTTTGTATCTCTCACACACACCCACGTAGGGTGGGGACATGCACGAAGAGAAGAGGTGCATGCACGCCGCACGATACTCCGTCTCTTTCCCAACCACACCTGCGCGGGTACAGATGGAGCTCATTTACAGTATGAAAAAGGCCACGTGGTAATTTGTACGTGTCTGGTTGTCCATTTGGTGGAGGAGGATCGCCTACCACGGGTGAACAAACAAATTGCGACTTGGCGCATTATGTTAAATTTAAAAAGAGGCAAAACATGTGGGGCCTACCTTAGAGGCAAGGCTCTATACCTGGGAGTACTTTTGATGTGTCCTCACAACTCGCAGAACAAGGAGAAGCTTGCTTAGTATGCCGTCTCCCCCGCCCACGGGCGCGGTGGCTCGCAGGATGAGGTGAAGCTTGCTCCTCCCTCGCCCATGCGCGCGGTGGCTCGCAGGACGAGGAGAAAAATTTACTATTCCCTCTGTTTACTCCTCGTCCCTACTACCTTGGTTATAGAGATTATATCATATTGTTTGGAATATACATGTCCTTTAGTAGATTTCAATATGAACTACTAGTACATACTCCAAACACTGATGTATATAGACATATTTTAGAGTGTACATTCACTCATTTTGATCCGTATGTAGTAGCACTCTCCCTCGCCCCTCGACCCTCGCCCACATGGTGGATGTGCAGCAATTCATTCGGTCTCATATAGCTAGAACGATATATACTGCACTACCATTATTGCTCGACTTCCCGAAGAGGCGAAGAGCCAATCGCAAGGTTAATATTTTGGAGATGCCAAGCGCAAGGTTAGTAGGTGCCGCGTCATTTATAAATATATTTTTTCGATGTACGTCACATAATATGATAGGTTCATATGGAGAAAAAACGCTCCACTATATACATAGTCGGGACGGGCCAGCCTACACGGTTGCTTGCTGGGGTTGCTCTCTTCACACTCTCTCGCACAAAACGATTGTGGCCACATCTCTAACATCCCGGCGGATCACGTCCGCTTGGGGAAGGGTGGATGCTTAGTGTAGATCACGGTGGCCGTCGCCGACGGGCGAAAACCCTTCAAGCACGCCCCGATCAGGGGTCCCCACCGTTCTTTCTCACAAAGCTGGTGAGGTTGACTTCGTCCCTTGGTCCTTTGCCATGACGTGGGCAGTTCACGCCTCCCACCGCCCTCCTCAAGGTTGAGCTCGTCCCTCGGTACAACTCCCTTCTGATACGCCTTGCACCATCGCTTCCAGTGCCCACATCACTCCTGTGGATTTCTCTACTTCTTTGCCCCGCACATACCAATGATACCTCTACTGGCTTCTCGTCATTGTATTTGTGATGAGTTTATGTCTCATCAACTAGTCCTAATAATCTTATTCTAATCACGCTTCTTTAATTTCTTTGCCGGGGATGCTCATCTCGATTTTGGTGAAACTGCACAAAATGATCCGATGGTCAAAAG
>CM038677.1:148957858-149053584 GCA_021605205.1 Aegilops longissima | reverse complement strand
GTCGCCACCTCGTTCGTGGCCCTGCAATATTCACGTTATTCCTGTCATCTTTAGCAACCACATCTTTTAAATACTCCCATAAGGTATTACTTACCTTCCTTGTCCTCGAGCTGCTTTTTTGGCAAGTCTAAGCTCGTTCTCGGACCGCTCGAGGCTCTGCTTTAATGCATCAACCTCCATGAGTCGGTCTGGCCGGTCGGCAGCGCAGCCTGCATTCCCATATTGACATACTTATGTTAGACTGCTGTGTATATCTTTTTAGATCCTCAGTCCGGCTATTTCTTTCCGAACACCAAAATGAGCATCAGGGGCTACTGTCTATGCGGTAATATTTTTACATATCTTAAATACATACCTCAAAGCCTGTTGGAAGGCTGGCACAGGCTTCAATCAGCCCGCTCTTGGCGGACTGAACTTTCTGGATCACCACACTCATAACAGTGCGGTGCTCCTCATCGATGGAAGTGCTGTTAAGCGCCTCCATCAAATCGTCCGTGCCTCGGTTGGGCCGGAGAGTCACCGGCGTCGCAGATCTTGCCCTTCTTACGAAGGTGCTTTGTCGAACTCCGGAACCTTGAAGGTTCGATGCGAGTCGGCAGGGCGGACTAAAAAGCCGTTGGGGTTTATCCCTTTGCGCCCGGAATCCGGGAGGTCCCCTTGCGGCGCCTCGAGGCCACCTCCTCTGGCTGGGCCTTTGGGACTCCACCCGGCGTCATCCGCGGTGGGAGGAGGCAGCGGATCGGGGGTGAGTGCTATTCACATCCGGCGAATCCGAGGAGCCGCTCGGCGAAGCGTCGAGCCGTCCCTGGGCATGACTGCATGGTTATATTCGGCGTTAGAAGATGTTGTGCGACAAATGGAGCGCCATGAGTTATTACGGTATCCGGACACTTACGATTTCGCGAGGGCTTGGTGCGTGGTGGCCACTCCTCTCCGCCGTCATCGGCGTTGATGAGTGTAGTCCGGAGGGAGGTCCTTCCTTCTTGGACCCTCCGGCCTCCCGGTTAGGCGGCCTTCCTTTTCTTCTCTCCCCGGCTGAGAGAGGCCTCTTCCTCCTCCTAGTCTTCGCGGGAGAGTCCGCCTCGAGTCATCGGACGATGAGTCAAACAACACTGGCGCCGGGAACTCCTCCGAGTTCCGTGGCCTTCTTCTTAGCCTTCTTCTTGGCACCCGTAAGGTGCGGAACCAACAACCCGTCAGCGGGCGTCCGCTGAGTCTTCGAGCAAGAGGCGAGCAGTCAACCTGTCCGGGCGTCTTACGCCGATCTGTCAAAGGTGAGGAGGTTTAGATCCGCATAGAGTCAAACTATGAAAAAAGAGTCCGTAAAGGTAAAATAGCTTACCTCGCTGGCTTGATGCGCGAGCTGAATCAGCGATCTTGATGGCGGATGTAGAACCTCGGCGCCCTTGAACAGCACCTTCGGGCATCTTACGTGCGTGGTGTGAAGAGTCGGCTCAAGGTTAGGTGTTGTGCGGATCAAACTCCCACAAGTTGAAGGCCCATTGCTGGCATGGGAGGATCCGGCGGATGAGCATAACACTGGACTATGTTGACAAGCTTGAGCTTCTTGTCCACCGAGGTTTGGACGCCGAGTTTGGAGTCGGTCAGCTCTTCGAATTACCCACGACAGGCCGTCTCTTTCCATGAGGTGAGCCATGTAGGAAGCCAGATCGGAATTGGGGGCGCTGCCCATTTGGAGTGGCGGCTCGGTGATGTAGAACCACCCGATTGCCACCTTTATGGTCTCCACGAAGGAGCCCTCGAGCCATGGGGCGTTGGCCATCTTGCCCACCATGGCACCTCCGCACTCCGCTTGGCGGCCGCCCACTACCTTCGTCTTGACATTGAAGGTCTTCAGCCACAAGCGAAGTGGGGCTGGATGCAGAGGAAGGCCTGCTTCTGACGATGAAACGCCGAGATGTTGAGGATGAAATTGAGGCCAGATCATGGAAATCTAGGCCGTAGTAGAACATGAGCCCCGGACAAATGGGTGAAGTGGAAACCCTAGTCCGCGAGAGGAAGTGGGGAGAACACCACCCTCTCATGGGGCACAGGGGTGGGGATGAGCTGCCCTTGTCGAGGAGCCGTGCGCGATGTCGTCGGACAAGTATCCGGCCTTCCGCAGCTTTTGGCGTGCCCCTCCGTGTGGAGGGGGCCATCCTGCCTCCCGCTCCGGATATAGTTGGAGAAGGTTGAGGTGGGATGTGCGGACTTAGGCGCTGGAGCTCGAGTCTTGTGAAATGGATAAGCAAAGGAGGAAGAAGGCGTGTGTGAAAAAGTGGATCCTTATCCTTATATGGACGGACAAAGCTATGCGTCCCCACCGACTGATAAAACTTCGCTTATCTCCCAAGCGCCCGTAATCAATGCGCGGTTGGGTTACCCCGCCCGTATTCATGAGAATCCCGGAATAAGGGGACACGATCTCTGCTTTGACAAGACATGCCAAGGAAACCGCCTCGCTAAACGCGCTGAGGTGGGACAGTAAAAACGATTCGAATAAAGGCTTGGCCGTGGTGTGATGTCACGCTGCGGAATACGTCAGCAGATTGAACTTGTGTAAATATTATTCTCTCTACGGTGGTATGTGGAACTTATTTTTCAGAGCCGGACACTATTCTTGTGTTCAAAATCTTCTATGAAGTATTCGGAGGAGGAACCCGCCTTGCAATGTCGAAGACAATATGCGCGCCGGACTCATCGTCATTGAAGCCTGGTTCAGGGGCTACTAAGGGAGTCCTGGATTAGGGGGTGTCCGGATAGCCGGACTATAGCCTTTGGCCGGACCCCTGGACTATGAAGATACAAGATTGAAGACTTCGTGCCGTGTCCGGATGGAACTTTCCTTGGCGTGGAAGGCAAGCTTGGCGATACGGATATGTAGATCTCCTACCATTGTAACCGACTTTGTGTAACCCTAACCCTCTTCGGTGATTATATAAACCGGAGGGTTTTAGTCCGTAGGACGAACAACAATCATACCATAGGCTAGCTTCTAGGGTTTAGCCTCTCGATCTCGTGGTAGATCTACTCTTGTACTACCCATATCATCAATATTAATCAAGCAGGGGTAGGGTTTTACCTCCATCGAGAGGGCCCGAACACTGGGTAAAACATCGTATCCCTTGTCTCTGTTACCATCCGCCTAGGCGCTTGCAGTTGGGACCCCCTACCGAGATCCACGGTTTGACACCGACATTGGTGCTTTCATTGAGAGTTCCTCGTATGCGTCATCTTTAGGCCCGATGGCTCCTCCGATCATCAACGACGATGCGCTCCGGTGAGACTTTTCTCCCGGACAGATCTTCGTGTTCGGCGGCTTTGCTGCTGCTTGAGCCAATTAAGCAGCCATCTGGAGCAGATTAAGCTCGCCCCTGGCCACGAGTCAGATTTGGAAGTTTGAACTACGGTGGCGTCGCGGAGACTTGATCTTGACGGGTTCGAGCCACAACCAAGCGCGCGCGCACTATCATGAGGGGCATGATCTGGCTCTGCCGCCCGAGCAGTGTCACGGAGGCGCACGATGTCGCTCCGACCTTTAACTTCCGGGCCGACTCGCTGATCGAGGGCGTGTGGCTGGACACGCCTCGGGGCTGCAATCTCTCGGCGATTGAGCCATACACCTACCCGTCCTTTGCGGCTTCGTAACTCCAAGGTGCGGACTCCTCTCCGGACTCCGAACCTTCGCGCCCCCAATCGAATCCGATTGGGCACCGATCATAAATTCCAGCATCGCGAGACATCTTTCGGCACTCGCCCTTTGGCGACATCACGAACTCACTAAAGTCTCTCTCTTTATCGGAGAGCCTGGCGGATTATGGTCGGGAAGGTTGGGATCGCGGACGATGAAGAATTCAAAGCCCACCCACCACCCGCCGTAGCCACATCGATGATTTAACCGACATGCTGAACTTCGACTCCCAAGATATCAAGATGCGAGAGGCGATCAGAACCAACACCCACGAGGGCCTTTGGAAGGCCACCTCGTCATCACGACATATACATGGTGGACATCCCAAAAGATGGGAATGGCGATGGAACAGCGGAGGATGACCCCTCAAGAAACAGCCTAAGCGCCCGGCGTCGGTGGCGCCGCAATCCCGCCACAGCAAAAGCGGTGATTCCGGCACGGGAGACAATAACACCACGGACGGTGCGAAGACAACCCCTCCGGCAGGATTCGGCGCGGGGAGGATGGAGAAGCCAGCCCTCATGAGAGGCGGCGAAGAGAGGTGAGGGGCGATAATTACATGCCTCCTCGAAGATGAGGCAAGCCTCGCGACGGCGAATTCGTCGTGCCGAGATCCCATCGAACAAGGCGTTTCAAATGCAGGCTCATGGCCACGGCAAGCAGCCTCAAGAAAAGCGACAACAACTTAGAGCTGACCAAGACTTGCTAGGCGGCGGATGGTGAAGTCCTTGCGTCCAGGAGTATGAACTTCGGCGCCCTCTAAAACTACCCAAAGCGTAGGCTGCTACCCGATTAGAGGAGGAAGCACCCAAACCTACATCACCAGCGCGCACACGGTGACCGACCACCTCGTGGCGCGACGAGCAGGCCTCTCGACCCTCAACTCAAGCCGCACCCAGCGCGCTCAAAAGATACCAAAGCGCGGGAAATCGCGGAGACCTGCGAGATATATTGGAGGACAAGGCAAGGCAAACAAGATCGATCTACGGATCGCGCGGGCGTCTGCGACAGCGGCGATAAGCATCACGCCGGATATAGCAACTCGGACGGGCGAACACGATGAACAAAACTCAGTTGAGCTGCGTCGTGATATAGCCCATCTGAGCGCCGCACACCACTATGCTTCATAGATGAAGTGATAGATCATCAAATCCTAAGGGTTTCAAACCCGTAAACATTGAATCATACGATGGCACAACAGATCATGCGGTTTGGATCGAGGACTATCTCCTTCACATCCACATGGCCCGCGGTGATGATCTACACGCCATCAAATACCTCTCACTCAAGCTTAAAGGACCAGCCCGGCATTGGCTTAACAGCTTGCCGGCGAGTCAATTGGTTGTTGGTATGACACGGAAGGCGCATTCCTCGACAATTTCCGGGCACATCGTGCGACCACAGACGCCGATGACCTAAGCCACATAATTCAGCAGCGGAGGAATCGGCGGACAATTCTGGACACGGTTCCTAACCAGAAAAATCAAATCGTCGATTGTCCGAATGCGAGGCCCTTGCAACCTTCAAACACAACATCCATGACAGGTGGCTTGCCCGGCACCTAGGGCAGGAAAAGCGAAATCCATGGCAGCCCTCACAACACTCATGACCCGCTTTTGCGGCGGAGAGGACAACTGGCTGGCTTCGTAGTAACAGCATGACCAAAACCTTTGGTAATTCGGATACCAAGGACAGCAATGGCAGGTCGGCGTTGCAACAAGCACAAAGCGCCGCGTGCGGCGATAATTTGAGGATCTGACGATCAATGCAGATTCAGAGGCTCTAAACCGGTCAGCAGGAAAAGCCATTTAAAAGAAATACTCCGGGCCCGTCCAATTTGGACCGAATACTCAATCGCTCGTGCCAGATACACGGCACGCCCGAAAAACTAGCCAATCACACCAACTGGGATTGTTGGGTGTTCAAGCAGGCTGGCAAGTTAAATGCCGAAAACAATGACAAGGGGCAGCATAGCGATGAGCGAGGAGGAGCCCGGCCGCCCGAACAACGAGAGGGCGGAAGGGCTTCCCCGCAAGTGCGGACGGTGAACATGATATCGCAACCCACATACCCAAAGGGGGCGGGCGTGCACTAAGGGCGTATATGAGATGGAGCGATCGCCCCAAAGTTCAACCCGTGGTCTTCTGCCCGATCACTTTTGATTGAAGGACCACCCACTAGCATCCGCCATGGCGGATTCGCGCGTGGTTCTAGACCCAATCATTGGCCAGTTCACCTCACTAGAGTCCTAATGAATGGCGGCAGCAACCTGAACCTGCTTTATCGGGATACGGTCGCAAAATGGGCATAGACCCATCAAGTTAAACCCACGAAGATGACCTTCAAAGGCGTCATACCAGGTGTAGAGGCCAAGCTATGCAGGCTCGATTACACTTGAAGTGGTCTTGGATCCCGGATAACCACGAGCGAGAGTTAATCTTGACATAGTCCCGTTCGCGGCGGCTATCACGCCTTTGCTCGGACGAACCGCATTGCAAAGTTCAATGCGGTGCCGCTTTCGCATATCTCAAGCTCAAGATGCCAGGTCTT
Organism: Aegilops longissima; assembly: GCA_021605205.1. Lineage (NCBI taxonomy): Eukaryota > Viridiplantae > Streptophyta > Magnoliopsida > Poales > Poaceae > Aegilops > Aegilops longissima. The sequence goes on along the minus strand of CM038677.1, from coordinate 149,047,343 downwards.
CAAGGAGTCATTACCGTCAATGGAAACACCAAACGCTCTCTCCGGATGGAGGAGCATACGGCGGCCCTCGCGGCGGAAGAACAAAGCAGCCTCTTAAGGCAATTCTCGAGTCCGACTGTTAAACGTCCGAACACCATCAAGCGCGCCCGAAGTAACCTACAACAAGACCGCCTGGCACGTTCCGAGCACGCATAGCAATGCGGCCCAAACCCCAGCCCTAGCGAAATTGCAAAACTAGTACTACGCGTACATAATTACGCTCTGGAAATACCATGGGCATAGGGGGAGGGGCACGACCACAGCGTGCCCAGAATGCGGCTCAACCGCACCAGGGGCTCCCGATTGTGTCATTCTTTTCTTCTTTCTTTTTTACTTTCAGGACTCCGTTCTCACAAAGCCCTGTCCGGCTAGTAGAATCGCCGAACACATGATGCAACAGCCAGGGAAGCAGAAAGCCACGCCGAGTGTCCAGGTGGTCTCTATTACGAGCAGTATACCTGTTTTACACACCATCCCGCAGCTTACCCACGAGAGGACATGTCAAAAGTCCGTCCCTTGCTTATCGCACTATTTGTATCGTTCTGCTCTTACTGCAGCCCTTTTGAATAAACAATACATAGCTTCTGCCTATTATTGAATTCGCTTTTTTCTATATATATATATATATATTCATTTATGACATTGTGCAACCGTACACTTTGGTACGGGCAATACACCAGGGGCTTAAGTACCCCACAACATGGTGTGATAAGTCGAACACTTTCACAAGTCGGCACCCGAACTTATAGCATTATATGCATCGGCTCGAATCATGTCTTGGGTCAATAGTTGGGTTTGCCGGCTCCCATGTTTTGGTACCTTATGTTACATTATATCGGCTAAGGTAGCGCTGGGAGAACCCTGCGATTGTGCCCGGTTGAGCTGGGTTAAGCACCTCGGTGGAGAAAGCTAAAACTGGCCGTCATGATAGGGCGAGAGCGATCGCTGTTCGAGAGGTTTCGAGTCCCTAAAGACTTATGCCGCTTAGGCGAGTCGGCATTGTCCGGCCTAGGCGTGGATAGCGCCCGAACTTCGGTCTTCGAATACGAGGGCTTCGCGAAATTTAAAATTATAGAATTCTATGGCTAAGTGAGAGTGTTCAAGCATTATAGTCCGGTTGCCTTGTTCATTGGGTTGGCGCCTCCTCGAAGGACCCAAGAATGGGAACAAGGCGCTCAAGTTTATCGAACACCCGGCACTTTCGTGGCATGGGGGCTGAAGCCGACGACTCGCCATCTCTCAAATTTAATACACAGCCGCAAAGAAGGTAATATTTTAAATTCAAAAGTGTTGCTTAGCGCATATGAACAAGTTTTCAGCGTCTGAGGATAACAAATCGAGTCTACTAAAAAATTGCATATTTGGAGCATTCATCCGCTATAAAGCGGGCACCCTTGAGGGCGCCCTCATAATACATTTCAGGCTTGCGATGCTCCTTGCGGTGGTAGTCCGTCTGTCACAAGCTTCTCGGCGTCCATCTTGCCCAGTGCACCTTAGCGGGCAAGGGCCCTATGGGCACCTTCGATGCGAGAGAGGCGGCAGCGACTTCAACCCATGGACAGGTGTCCACCGGCCGCCTCACCAGCCGAAGTAGCTCGAGGCATGGCTTCCTTAAGCCACAACCGAACTATGAGGCCTTTCATGGCCTGTTCGGCCACCTTATGGAGCTCGACCAGCTGCTTCAACTGGTAAGCTTAAGGGCACCGGTGTCCGGCCTCGGCATCTTGAGACAGAACACCTTCTCCGTCGAGCTTCCTCCTCGGCTCGGTAGAATCACGGCAGCATCGGACACCTCTGGGGCAGATCTGCGAATACTCCTTGAGAGCTCGGATTCGGGTAAGTAATAGATAATTCACTTTCACATGCTTGCTTTGCATATAGACTGCCTTACCGCCGCTATCTTCTTCATCGCCTCAATTTCTGGAGGGCTTTTTGGGCTTGGCCTTAGCGGCTTTGGCTCTCTCAAGGGCAGCGAGCTCGGACTCTCGAGTCTTTGAGTCACGCTCAAACTCTCATGTTTTTCCACGAGAGCACAGGGCTCTTCCGCACCTCCGCCACCGCGCCTCCTGCTTCTCTCGCTCGGTGCGCTCCTCGGCCGCATTGCTTTTCGGCCTTGGACACCGCTTCCTTGAGGTCGCCACCTCGTTCGTGGCCCTGCGGTATTCACGTTATTCCTGTCATCTTTTGCAACCACATCTATTAAATACTCCCATAAGGTATTACTTACCTTCCTTGTCCTCGAGCTGCTTTTGGCAAGTCCGAGCTCGTTCTCGGACCGCTCGAGGCTCTGCTAATGCATCAACCTCCATGATAAGTCTGGCGGAGGTCAGCGATGCAGCCTGCATTCCCATATTGACATACTTATGTTAGGCTCCTGCGTATATCTTTTTAGATCCTCAGTCCGGCTATTTCTTTCCGAACACCAAACTGAGCATCAGGGGCTACTGTCTATGCGGTAATATTTTTACATGTCTTAAATACATACCTCAAAGCCTGTTAGAAGGCTGGCACAGGCTTCTCTCTTGGCGGACTGAACTTTCTGGATCACCACACTCATAACAGTGCGGTGCTCCTCGTCGATGGAAGCGCTGTTAAGCGCCTCCATCAAATCATCCGGTGCCTCCGGTTGGCCGGAGGTCACGGCGTCGCGATCTTGCCCTTCTTACGAAGGGGTGGCTGTCGGACTCGGAACCACTGAAGGTTCGATGCAGTCTGGTACAGGGGCGGACTTAAAGCCCTTTGGGGTTTATCCTCTTCTTGCCCGAGTCAGAGGTCGCCTTGCGGCACCTCGAGCCACCTCCTCCTGGCTGGGCCTTTTGGGACTCCACCCGGCGTCATCCGGCGGGAGAAGCAGGCGGTCGGAAGTGAGTGCTATTCACATCGGCGAATCCAGGAGCCGCTCGGCAAGCGTCGAGCCGTCATAGGCGGACTGCATGGTTATATTCGGCGTTAGAAGATGTTGTGTGACAAATGGAACGCCATGAGTTATTCTGGTATCCGGACACTTACGATTTCGCCAGGGGCTTGGTCCTTGGTGGCCACTCCTCTCCGTCGTCGTCGGCGTTGATGGTGTAGTCCGGAGGGAGGGTCCTTCCCTTCTTGGACCCTCCGTGTAACACCCCAGTGTCATGCTACAGTAATCTCCTATTAATGGTGCCATGTCATCATGTTACTGTTGCTAATCTTCACTTGATCCAAATCACTATTCTAATTCAAATCCAATCTAAAGTCCAAAAAATCATATTTGTCAGACATGAAATCTAAAATGTTCATCATGTGGCAATTATTCTTTTGATAATATTGGCATGAACTAACTTTTTTCCAAAATGTCTAAGTGCCTAAACTAGTTAAAGCAGTGGCTAAAACATTTAAATTAAATGCTTTTAAGTAAAAAATGCTAAGCTAATGTATTATAATGTTAAGCAATGTGGCGGTAGCCTAAGTTATACTCTTATGCTAAGTGTAAGTTTTATAAATTATAAAACTGTTTTGCTTCTGAAAATAAAAAAAAAGCGAAGTTTTAAAAAGCGAGAAAAAAAATGTGTGAAAAGGCCCCTTGCCCACAGGCCTAGACCATCCCAGCCCAGTTAGCCAGCCCATCCCGGTCGGCCCACCTCTCCCGCTTAACCCCCCGCCTCCTCGAACCCTAGCCCGATCCACCACCACCCCCACTTCCCCACGATCCCTCGCTCCTCTCCCCACCCCACAACCCGATCTGGATCGGGCGCTTCGCCCGACCACAGTGACCCGCTCTCCCAGCGTCGACCCGCCACCCAGTGCAGCGCCGCCCTCCCGGCCTCCTCCCGCAGCCCGTCTCCTCTCCTCGTGGCCAAGCCTGCTCAACACCGTCGGCGTCGCCGCCACCTCATGCCATCACGGACCCGCGGGCGCCTCCTCAACCCGCCCGGCGCTGCCCCTAAATCGCCGCCCGAAACCACCTCGTCGGACCACCTTGCTGCCGCCCGTTCAGTCACCCGCCGACGCCGCCCTAAGCGTTGCCTTGTCGTCGTCCTCCTCGCGGGCCCCATTATAGCGCCCGGATTCGATCGCCGGTGTCCGTCGATTATTACGTCGTCGTTGCCATGTCATGTGCTTGCGTGTTGCACTTTGCCATGTCATCATCTGCATTTCATATCATGTCATCATGTGCATTTCATTTTGCATACGTGTTCGTCTCATGCATCCGAGCATTTTCCCCGTTGTCCGTTTTGCAATCCGGCACTCCTATACTCCCCGGCGCCCCCTTTTGCCTCTTTTCGTGTGTGGGTGTTAAACGGTCTCGGAATGGACCGAGGTTTGTCAAGAGGCCTTGGTATAGCACCGGCAGACCGCCTGTCAAGTTTCGTGCCATTTGGAGGCCATTTGGTACTCCAACGGTTAACCGGGTAACCGCAAAGGCCTCTTTTGTGTGCAGCCCAACACCCTTTTCAAAGTGGCCCAAAACCCATCTTACTCCCCTCCATGCTCTTGGTCGTTCGATCACGATCGCGTGGCCGAAAACGGCTCCTCATTTGGACTCTCCTAGCTCCCAGAAACTATATATATGCCTTCCCCGTCCGTCCGGGTCCAAACCCTAGCCTCGTCTTCCTCCGTGCGCGGACATGTCCGTCCGGACGAGACAACGCTACCGCCCGCCCACTCCGCGCCGCCCGTGGCCCGGCCACAGCAGCGCCGCCGCCCGGCAGCGGGCCGGATCGAGCCCATGAGGCCCATCCGCCATGACCGCCCGTCCGCCCGCTCCGCCGCCCGCTCTCCCGCTTCGCCGCCCGCGCTCCGCCGCCGCCGCCGCCTCCTCACCTCCGGCCACCGGCCGCCAAACCTCCCGCCGCCGCCGCCCGGCTCCCGGCCGCCTCCGCCGCGGCCGAAGGCCGCCGCCCGCCCGCCCTGGCTCGGCGCCCGCGCTCCTCCGGCGCCGCCCAGCGCCTCGCCTCCTCCGGCGGACCGGACCGTCCCCGCCATCCCCGACCCCGTCGGCGCCTCCTCCGGCGAGCCGCCGCCCCGTCTCCGACGAACCTCGCCGTCCGTGCCCGGATCTGGATCCGAAATCCCGTCGGTTGACTTTCTTCCCCCCTCGTTTTTCCACTAAGTCCCAGGATTTTTGTAATTTTGTTGCATTTTCATCAAGCTATAACTCTCTGCATATTGCTCCGTTTCATGCGTGTAATATGTCAAATTGTTCGCCCCGAATAGTAGATCATTTAATCTCATTGCATCATTTACATTTGAACTCATCTTGATGCCCGAAATGCTGTTAGAATAGGGCTATGTGATGTTAGTTTCAGATTCTTATCAGAACATGCACTTTTGTCATTTTTGCCATGATTGATGTGTGCACCCTATGATCTTGAGTCCTACATGTGTTTTGTAATATGCCATGCCAACTTTACAAGGGTGTATGCCATGTATTTTTGTGATCTATGTGGTGACTAGCACAAGCATGCAAACTAGGCTTCATGATGTTGCTGATTTCAGCCTGTTACTAGCTGATATTTTTATCTTTGTGTAAACTTGATGCTACCGAGAGATCCATGCTTATTTTGAGATACTTCAGTAAGGATGTTTTGAACATATGGTGTTTATCTATCCATCCATGCCCTTGTTTGCAATTATGGAGTGCCATAGCTTGAGTCAATCGAGCTCTACTTTTGCTATAAAATGTTTCCTGGCAGGTTGTCTACATGTTATTCAATTTTGCCAAGGTTGTTGTAGTTGATCCGTGTATGCTATGATGTTGTTCTTGACATGTATAGCTTCTATGGCATGTCTTCTTACTGTTGGTTTCCTTTCCATGCCATGTATTGCTCTATGGTGAGTGGTTCAAGCTCACCAACATGCCTACTTATCGTTGCTCCTGCCATGTTTGAATCTGTAATATAACTTGCCATGTTTACATGGGTGCCATCATATTTTCTGTGCCCTTTTGGCTCATGGTCAGTAAGGGACTTTTGTTCTATGCAATTAGTAGATTAATTCCATTCCTTTGTTTGCCATGATAAGTTCCGGTAACATGTTGTTTGATAGCTCTAAACATTGCAACCTGATGTTATTTCCTGATAAGTCTGAAACTGTTATTATTTGTAATCTTGCCATGTCTTTTTGATCATGTTCTAGTTGTTTCTGGAGATAGCTCAGTGTTCATGTTTTGTCATGCTTTACCTGTACATCATGCCCATGCCTTTTGTTCTCATGTTAAGATGCTGTAGCTTGTTGTTTTGATGCTTGCAATATGCCTACTTGCTGTTATGGACAGATTGTTGTTATAACTTGTTTCATGTGTATGTGTTGAACCGTTGCTCCGTTTTGAGTGTCCTCTATATGAAACTTGCTTGATTTTGCATGTAGCTTCATATTATCATGTTGCATCCTTGTTTTGAGGTGTTTGCTTGATGTTTGTATGCATTTTGCATCAATGCCATGCTTATCTTGTTCTGCTCATATCTTCTAGGCCGTAGCTCCGAATCTAATGAACTTTATATGTAACTTGACTAGAATTTCGTGTAGATCATCGTGGTGCATCTTAACTTGCTGTTTAACAACTTGAACATAAGGTTTATTCAGATCTGGACCAATTTCGAAATTTGCATATGAGGACTTACCGGAATTGTTATATGTTGTTTCCGGCCTCATTTAAACTTGTCTTGATGTGTTGCTCTTGTTTGCATCATCTCTTGCCATGAGTAGCTTCATGTAGTCTTGTCATGCATCATGCTCGTGTGTGCATATTGTCATGGTCATGTGTGGTGTGTTTACCGATGTTTTGTGCTTCTTCTTGTTAGTTCATGTTTCGTTGCGATCGTGAGGATTCGTTCGTCTACGCTTGGTTCGGCTTCATCCGTTCGTCTTCTTCATGGACTCGTTTTTCTTCCTTATGGGATTTCAGGAAAGATGACCGCTACCCTGGATCTCAATACTATCATTGCTATGCTAGTTGCTTCGTTCTATCGCTATGCTGCGCTACCTATTACCTGTTTATCCAGCCATCCCAAATTGCCATGTCAGCCGCTAACCTTTTGCACCCTTCCTAGCAAACCGTTGTTTGGCTATGTTACCGCTTTGCTCAGCCCCTCTTATAGCGTTGTTAGTTGCGGTGAAGATGAAGTTTGTTCCTTGTTGGAACATGGAGATGTTGTTCCTTGTTGGAACATGTTTACTTGTTGGGATATCACAATATATCTTATTTAATTAATGCATCTATATACTTGGTAAAGGGTGGAAGGCTCGGCCTTTTGCACAGTGTTTTGTTCCACTCTTGGCGCCCTAGTTTCCGTCATATCGGTATTATGTTCCCGGATTTTGCGTCCCTAACAGCGGTCGGGTCATTTATGGGACCCCTTGATAGTTCGCTTTGAATAAGACTTTTCCAGCAAGGCCCAACATTGGTTTTACCATTTGCCGACCTATTACCTTTTTCCCTTGGGGTCGCGCATCCCAAGGGTCATCTTTATTTAGCCCCGGGCCAATGCTTGTCTAAGTGTTGGCCTGAACCGAGCTGCCTTCTTGAGGGCCACATGAGGAAAATCGAGGCTGGTTTTACTCGTAGCTTTGTCTCATCCGGTGTTGCCACGAGCGAGATATGTGCAGCTCCTATCGGGATTGTCGGGCGCATCAGGCGGCTTTGCTGGTCTTGTTTTATTCTTTGTCGAAATGTCTTGTATCAGGGATTCGAGACTGATCGGGTCTTCCGGGAGAAGAATATCCTTCGTTGATCGCGAGCTTATCATGGGCTAAGTTGGGACACCCTGCAGGGTATAAACTTTCGAGAGCCGTGCCAGCGGTTATGTGGCAGATGGAATTTGTTAATATCCGGTTGTAGTAAACTTGAAGCAAACTCTTCTAAAATACACCAACCGTATGCGTAACATGAGTGTCTCTTTTGGGGTTGATCGAGAGGAGAACACGGTTTACGGGTTATGTTTGGCGTAAGTAGGAGTTCAGGACACTTCTTGATCATTACTAGTTGACGACCGTTCCTTTGTTTCTCTTCTCGCTCTCATTTGCGTATGTTAGCCACCATATATGCTTAGTCGCTGCTGCAACCTCACCACTTTACCCCCTTCCTTTCCCTCTTAAGCTTTGCTAGTCTTGATACCCATGGTAATGGGATTCTTTGAGTCCTCGTGGCTCCAGATTACTACACCAGCAGTTGCAGGTACAGGTTCATGCGATGATCTTGGCGTGAGGCGATGTTTGCTTGGTTGGAGTTCTTCTTCGCTTCTTCTTGATCGAGGATAGGTTCGGTCGGCAGCCTGGGCTAGCGAGGTGGATATTGTTTGAGTTTCTGTTTATGTTTCATCCGTAGTCGGATGTTGTTGATCTTGTATATGATGTTGATGTATTCTTGTGGCATTTGTGCCTTATGTATGTATCCCCATCTATTATGTAATGTTGATGTAATGATATCCACCTTGCAAAAGCGTTCCAATATGCGGGTCTATCCTTGGTGGGACCGTCGAGTTTCTTTTGGATAGGGTCGCATATTGGGCGTGACACCCATCCTCCTCCCCATTCTTGGGTTTGGAAGGGCCTCCCTGCCCCGACCTCGCGGACGGACGCCGCTCGCCGGAGCCGCTCCACGTTGCCTCGCCTCCTCATCTCTCCCTCATCGGCTCCGTCGAGCCTCGCCGACCCTCTACTCTACAACGACCGTGAGAGCCCTCCCCTCCATCTCCCTCTCCTCCGTCGTCCCGGCGCCACCATGTCGGCTTACGCGCTGCATCGGCGCGTTAAATCGCGCCTTACCGCACCCAGCGCCCGGCGCCAGCCCCACGCCGCAGCCACCGTGGCGCGCCCCTCGTGCCGCTTTCCGCCTTCCCTGAATCGCCCGGCGCGCCTCCCCTCGGCCGCGGCCCGCTCGCCAGCCAGCGCCTGTTGGCGACGTTGCGCCCGTCGAGGCGTCCGCCCGATAACGCTGCGCCCGCACACCGGTTGGCCCTTTGGGCCACTTACGTGGGGCCCAGCCCTAAAAAATAGAAAAAAATTAATTAATTAATTAAGTAGTAATTAATCAATTTAAGTAATCACTGTTAATTAACCTAACCTAATTGATGCGATTAGTTAGCTAATTAGCTGTTAATTAATTGTGATCAATGACAATTGGGCCCCTTTGTCTGGTTTGACTCAGTCAACCTGCTGACCCTCTTTGTTGTCATCTTGATGCAATAACCCCATTTTAGATTTAATAATAGTTTCAGAATATTGTTAAAACTTTAATAATTAATAGAAATGAAACCGTATCTCGGATCGAAAAACTTTGTATATGAAAGTTGCTCAGAACGACGGGACGAATCCGGATACACGGTCCGTTAAATGCGCCACCGTCTCTAGCATAGCGAACCTGCAAACTTTCCCCTCCGGTTCATCTGTCTGACAGACGTCCGGAACCGGGAAAAATTTCCCGGATGTTTTTCCCCTTCGCCAGTAACACCTAGCACCACGTTCGAACACCTCTAGCCCCTCTTGTTGTCTTGTTATACATATGTTTGCGTGTATTTCTGTTTCTTCCCCTCTTCTCTCTGGTAGACCCGAGACAGCTGCTGATGCCCTGTGATCGATCTCGTCGATGATGACCCTCCTTCTTGTGCGAGCAACCAGGCAAGCCCCCCCCTTTGATCATCCCGATATCGCCCATTCCATTCTCTCATGCTTGCATTAGATTTTGCTACTATTATTGTTTGCTCCTATTCTGCTGCATAGCCTGTTTATTGTAACCTGCTATTGTTACCTACCTGTTTATCCTAAACTGCTTAGTATAGGTTGGTTAGAGACCCATCAGTGACCCCCCCACTTGACCCGACTGCCCCGCTGGATTATCAGAAGACCCGATCAACGGGATCGAAGACCAGGCCCCGACACCTCACGTCACATCACGCCCCTTTGTTGCTCGACTCTGCGGTGTTACTATTGAGTGCGGGTGAGACCTCTGACGCCGATGTTAACTTTGTAGTGTAGCTATTCGATCGTGGTCATCGAGGTGATTTCCTCCTTAACCACTTCCGTCGGCTCGTCGTGCAACCCCTCAAGTGTGAACCTCGAGGTAAATCCTCTTACGTTCACCTTGATGATTACATCGAGTGGAATTCACGGGGTGATTCCTCGGGCTTTCCCTTGATGTTTAGACACACGGTTACTATGATTACTATGACTTTACACGAGCCATGTTACTAAAGGCGAATTAGACCACGAGGGTACCGAGAGCTTAATTGCGAGTGATGTGGAGCAGGTTGACACGGAGGGTGCCGCGAGATAATTCTGGCGTGGCGGGCATTCCTAGCCCTTGCCGCAAGTCCTCGAGGCAGAGACAGCGGGTCACATCTTTCATGAGTCTCGCTTGTTACCGCGTTCCTAATCCACTACGATTTGGATATTTGATCCGAGGGCCTCGGCACGATAGCACTAACCATCATGTGGGCATAGTATGGGCGTTCTGCGTCGTATACATCAGCGAAGCTTAATAGGCGTCGGCGGGTGGGTGGCGCGGGTTGGACTGCGTGGCGCTTGCCTTGTTGAAGGAGGTAGCTAGGTCTGCTCACCGGCAGCGTCATAGCGTCCGGGAGTTCGGGGAGATGGCCCATGACCCTGAGGGCATAGGTTTAGTCGGCGTCTTGGCCTCTCTATTAAGCCTAGGTCGGGTTGTGGCGTATTGTTTGGCGAGGCGGGCATGACCACTGGAAAGTGTGTCGGCGGAGTTAAGCGGCGTGGTGGGTAAGTTGGTGCACCCTGCGGTGAAGAAAACATCTATCGATAGCCTGTCCTCTGATAGCGGACACTTGGAGTTGTATCGATCGATACAACTAGAACTGGATACTTGTGATGAGGTGGATGGTGATGAGTAATGGATTGTGATGATAAGCTGGATAGTATGGCTCTGGGATTGCTTTCTCGCGGGAGTCGAGAAAGGATCTCTGGCCGAGGTTGATAACACTTCTACTACTTTACTTTATGCTACTCTACTCTTTCCGGTTGATGCAAGATGGTGGTTTCGAGAAGATGCTAGTCTTCGATAGGACTAAACCTTCTCTCTATTCGGCATTTACGCAGCCCGATCCACATATCTGACCTTCCTTTGATAATGTTGCATATGTAGTGTAGATCCTTGCTTGCGAGTACTTTGGATGAGTACTCACGGTTGCTTTGCTCCCCCTTTTCCCCCGTTCTTCTTCTTTCCGGTTGATGCAACCAGATGTTGGAGCCCAGAAGTCAGATGCCACCGCCGATGTCTACTACTACGTGGAGACCGTCGACGACCAGGAGTAGTTAGGAGGCTCCCAGGCAGGAGGCCTAGCCTTTTCGATCGACGTTGCTTTTGTGCTAGCCTTCTTTAGGCAAACTTGTCTAACTCATGTTTGTACTCAGATATTGTTGCTTCTGCTGACTCTTGTGTATTCGAGCTTATGTATCCGAGCCCTCGAGGCCCCTGGCTTGTAATATAAAGCTTGTATTATTTTATTTTGTGTCTAGAGTTGTGTTGTGATATCTTCCCGTGAGTCCTTGATCTTGATCGTACACATTTGCGTGTATGATTAGTGTACGATTGAATCGAGGCGTCTCAAGTTGGTATCGAGCCCATTGCTGTAGGTAGCCCCCTTTCCAACTCCTTGGCCGAAGTTGAGTCTAGTCACCGAAAAACTTTTACTAACATTGGCTTTGTGGCTTACGGTCCCACATCGCCATTGGGTGGTATTAGGATATTTTATTCCTCGTCTATACTCTGGGACTCTGATCTCTCCTCTATCCGGGTTAAATATTTTACTAACTCTGACATTAGGTTCTCGTACCCACTTCCTCCTGGAGAGCCCTGGCATTATCAATGATAAACGCTTCGCCGGAAGAGTCTGCGAGATCTTGCTCGATGTTTCTCGAGGCCCTGTGCCAACTGCCTTGCAGTTCCTGACCACCGATAATCCCCCTGAATAACATCCTTGCCGCTTGTACCTTCATACCCAGTTGCTCCTATTATTACAAGATGTACTCTCCGTTGTTTCGAGAATCCTTTATGCCTTCTGCTTTGCGGCTTCTTTTTGCACTACGGATGATTCACTGAACCCGTTTATCCTCATTTGTTCGTGTGATTCACAAAACTCTTCGAAATACTATTTGATCTTCCGAAAATCCTCTACAACCTGTTGCTCTTGGAATTCTTGCATACTTGCTTTCTGGTTAATTCCATTTGTCTAGCGATATCCGTTAAAATCCTTTGGGATTAACATTCTGATCCTGTTGATTCAGCATGTGCGAGGATGCACACGATCATCAATTAATCCTTGGAAATTTTCTTTCCGGCTCAGGCATTATTTCGAATATGAGCTGGTTCTTGCCCAATCAAGATTTGATCGGGTGCACCTCTAAGTCTATTCAACTTACTCATCTTTTGATCAGAGCCTCTACTTGATCCCCGTCTTGAAATCATAATTCCTGTGTACCCAAGCATCGAATCATTGAGGCGTTTATATAAGGCGATGCCTTTGCATCCCCTTCTTCATCGATTGATTACCGATACTCACATCAACTCTGTCGTGAATCGCGGATCCATTGCTGGGTTGTTCTTGACGATGTCCTTCACATCCAAAATCTTATCGATATTTCCACGATACATAATACCTTCGGTATATTGTATCATCTGCTTTGACTTGATACTCTGCTTTCGAACTTCGTATCCTTGGCTTGGTTGATGGTTGTATAGATTCGAAAAAAATGCCACGATGGGTTGAACTTATGCCTTCCGTAATCCGAGTGAACGAGAGTTCTCACGAGTCTTACTCTTCGGTACTTCGTCGGATAAATCCTCGCACTACATTTTCTTTGAAAAGCGAGGTGGATGAGAGGTTATGCATTGAAGAAGTGAGAGTCGACCTTGAACCCTTGTGTTCATGCCCATGGACCCGATGTAGAACTTATCGTGGAAGCTACTCGTAAAATGATTACCCTTGTTATAAGTTCATCTTGTATCGGTGGTTTGATCATTCGTAACCGTGGTTCCGACCATAGTTTCTTCTTAATTCCATTTCCGGACAAGTTAAAATACTTGTCCCCCTGCAAATCATTTCACTGTCCAACCTCTAATTTGATCTACATTCAAGTATTGCCTCATGTTATCTCGAGAATAACAAGAACTATGTTCCTTCCTATGAGTCTTCTTCTAGTATTGCTACTCATCGATTTCAAATTTCCCTCACGGTTACGAGTTGTTAGTCACTCGAGAACACCGATAAGTGAATAAACCGCACTCCGATTCAATAACTCTAAGTAATTTTCATTGCTTACGAGTTTAATAATCCTTCAAGTCATTCCTAGCCTGACCGGCAATATCATTATCATGCTAAATTTTAACTGTGCTACCTGGTCCTTCTTCCTGGAGCACAATTTTTGACGATGAGCTAAGCGTACGTCGATTTTCCTCATCATATCGTTTTGCCTCAAGGATGATTCGAGTTGGTGTCGAATCCTTGGTTCTAGTAGCCTTTCACTTCATTCTTCCTTTTCTGCTCGATGGCATCTTCATAGAGTCTCTTGACAAAATTTGTCGTGATCACCGTCAACACTTTGTCTTCTTCAGAGATGACAATTGAATTCATGGTGAGAAATACCATCCTCGACCTCAATGATTTGTGTTATCATCGACAACATTTATGCCTTCGCCCCAACACAAACTTATTCATATAATTTTGGAAATACATCCTTTATGACATGTCGATGGATTGCTGTTGAACCCATCGGCCACCTTCTCATCTTTTACCTAATAAAATTGCATGAGATGTTCTAAAAATTCCTGATTGATCCTTTGTATTCCCAAGGTCCGATCTTTGCACGATGACCATGTCAATGCTATCCCTAAGCATGGCGGTGGTACTCGAACATCAATAAGAACATGGGGGCCTAGCGCTAACTGTTCTTGATCAATTATCAAACACCGTTGTATGGGTAAACCTCATAAATTCCTTACCCCTTTGTCTAAATGATTTAATACTTGGAGTTCAATCATGCTCTCGCCTTTCCTTGGGAAAGTTATACTCTAATACTTGGGTATAACCATCTTTCCTTTCCATTGGTGCGATTATCATAATAATCACATTTTCCTTTCCATTGTTTTGTTTAACCTTTAATCAAACTTGTGCGAAGCGGAGATAATTCCCTGCTTAGGTAAACACCTCGGTGTACAAGCTCTGTCGATAAGACCTTGTTACTATTGTTGATGACATTCGGTAACCACCGATGGGCGAGAACTTTGCCTATTGGTCCGCCTCGTTTCAGCGAGCAGGAAAATGGTTCTCTTCGTCCCTCGCCCTTGGTACCAACGATGTTGGCAACATACCTGACAGTCTATCACCTGACTTGCCTTGCTATCGGCCCCCTTTCTACTTTTAACCCACATGGTGGGCCCATAACCCACAGTTTCACAGGATCAGAACCTGACTCTCCTGTATATCTTTGATTCTGAAATATTCTTGCATTTGGCTTCGTTTCATGTCACGAGCCACCTTTCGAGAGATGATCTATTCCCGATGCTTTGAACCCCTTTCTCACACTCTGTTCAGGTATCAATCGTTTATCCATTCGCTTGAAACTTCCTATTGTACCTTCATACTTTGCTCTCGATGTTTTATTAAGTTTCAACTCGAGAGATATTTCTACCTCATTCCTGAATTGTTCACGGATAATCAACCCTATAAGGGCCAGTTCTCCCGAAGTTGCTCTTTACTTCCCCATAAATCTCGGACGAGATTTCTTGTAATGGAGAGATTTGTAACACCCCGTGTCATGCTACAGTAATCTCACATTAATGGTGCCATGTCATCATATTCTTGTTGCTAATCTTCACTTGATCCAAATCACAATTCTAATTCAAATCCAATCTAAAGTCCAAAAATCATATTTGTCGGACATGAAATCTAAAATGTTCATCATGTGGCAATTATTCTTTTGATTATATTGGCAGTGAACTAACTTTTTTCCAAAATGTCTAAGTGCCTAAACTAGTTAAAGCAGTGGCTAAAACATTTAAATTAAATGCTTTTAAGTAAAAAATGCTAAGCTAATGTATTATAATGTTAAGCTTAATGTGGCGAGGAGCCTAAGTTATACTCTTATGCTAAGTGTAAGTTTTATAAATTATAAAACTGTTTTGCTTTCGAAAATAAAAAAAGCAGAGAAGTTTTAAAAAAAGCGAGAAACAAAAAAATGTGTGAAAAGGCCCTTGCCCTTGGGCCTAGACCATCCCGGCCCGGTCGGCCCAGCCCATCGGCGGCCCACCTCTCCCGCTTAACCCCCACGCCTCCTCGAACCCTAGCCCGATCCACCACCACCCCCCACTTCCCCACGATCCCTCGCTCCTCTCCCCACCCACGACACGATCTGGATCCAGGCGCTCCCCCACCGACCACAGTGACCGCGTCTCCCGTCGTCGACCCGCCACCGAATCGCGGCGCCTCCCTCCCGGCCTCCTCCCCCAGCCCCGTCTCCTCTCCATCGTGGCCCGAGGCCTGCTCAACACCGTCGACGTCGCCGCCACCTCATGCCATCATCGGACCCCGCCGGACGCCTCCTCAACCCCGCCCGACGCTGCCCCTCGTCGCCGCCCGGGGCCACCTCCTCGGACCACCGCATTGCTGCCCCGTTCCAGTCACCTCACCGACGCCGCCTAGCGCTGCCTTGTCGTCGTCCTCCTCGCGGCCCCATCCTCCTCCCCATTCTTGGGTCTGGAAGGGCCTCCCTGCCCCGACCTCGCCGACGGACGCCGCTCGCCGGATCCGCTCCGCGTTGCCTCGCCTCCTCATCTCTCCCTCATCGGCTCCGTCGAGCCTCGCCGACCCTCTACTCTACAACGACCATGAGAGCCCCCGCCCCCTCCATCTCCCCTCTTCCTCCGTCGTCCGGCGCCACCATGCGGCGCTGCGCTTTGCATCCGCCGCGTTAAATCACGCACCGCACCCAGCGCCCGGTCGCGCCGCACGCAGCAGCAGCCACCGTGGCGCGCCCTCGTGCATCTTTCCGCCTTCCCTGAATCGCCCGGCCGCGCCTCCCCTCGGCCTCGGCCGCGCCTCGCCGGCGGCGCTGTTCGGCGACAGCTGCGCCCATCAGGCGTCCACGCCCGATAACGACGCCCGCACACCGGTTGGCCCTTTGGGCCACTTACACGTGGGGCCCAGCCCCTTAAAAAATTGAAAAAAAAATAGTAATTAATTAATTAATTAAGTAGTAATTAATCAATTTAAGTAATCACATTAATTAACCTAACCTAATTAGTCGATTAGTTAGCTAATTAGCGCTAATTAATTAAGTAGTCAATGACAATTGGGCCCCTTGTCTGGTTTGACTCAGTCAACCTGCTGACCTACTTTGTTGTCATGATGACGTCATCTTGATGCAATAACCCCATTTTAGATTTAATAATAATTTCAGAATATTGTTAAATCTTTAATAATTAATAGAAATTAAACCGTATCTCGGATCGAAAAACTTTGTATATGAAAGTTGCTCGAGCAGCGGGGCGAATCCGGATACGTTCCGTTAAATGCGCACACGTCTCTAGCATAAAGAACCTGCAAACTTTCCCTCCGGTTCATCACATCGGCAGGCGTGCGGAACGGGAAAAATTTCCGGATGTTTTCCCCTTCGCGATAACACCTAGCACCAAGTTGAACACCTCTAGCCCGCTTGTTGTCTTGTTATACATATGTTTGCGTGTATTTACTGTTTCTTCCCCTCTTCTCTCCGGTGAGACCCGAGACCGCTCTTTGATGCCCTGTGATCGACTCGTCGATGATGACCCTCCTTCTTGTCACGAGCAACCAGGCAAGCCCCCTTTAATCATCCCGATATCGCCCATTCCATTCTCTCATGCTTGCATTAGATTTTGCTCTGTTATTGTTTGCTCCTATTACGCTGCATAGCCTGTTTATTGTAACCTGCTATTGTTACCTACTGTTTATCCTAAACTGCTTAGTATAGGTTGGTTAGAGACCCATCGGTGACCCCCACTTGACTCGATTGCCCGGCTGGATTATCGAAGACCCGATCAGCGGGATCGAAGACCAGGACCCGACACCTCCGTCACATCGCGCCTTCGTTGCTCGACTCTGCGGTGTTACTATTGAGTGCCGAGGGTGAGACCTCTGACACTTCGATGTTAACTTTGTAGTGTAGCTATTCGGTCGTGGTCATCGAGGTGATTTCCTCCTTAACCACTTCCTATCACGGCTCGTCGTGCAACCCCTCAAGTGTGAACCTCGGGTAAATCCTCTTCGTTCACCTTGATGATTACATCGAGTGGAATTCACGGGGTGATTCCTCGGGCTTTCCCTTGATGTTTAGACACATAGTTACTATGATTACTATGACTTTACCTTTGAGCCATGTTACTAAAGGCAGGTGCGACCACGAGGGGTACCGCGAGAGCTTAATTGCAGTGATGTGGAGCGGGTTGACTGGAGGTGCCCAGAGATAATTACGGCGTGGTCGGGCATTCCTAGCCCTTGCCGCAAGTCCTCGAGGCAGAACAGCGGGGTCACATCTTTCGTGAGTCTCTGCTTGTTACCGCGTGTTCCTAATCCACTACGATTTGGATATTTGATCCGAGGGGCCTCTGGCGTGATAGCACTAACCATCACGTGGGCATAGTATGGGCGTTCTGCGTCGTATACATCAGCGAAGCTTAATAGGCGTCGGTGGTGAGTGGCGGCGCACGGGTTGGACTGCGTGGCGCTGCCTTGTTGAAGGAGGTAGCTAGGTCTGCTCACCGGCGGCGTCACGCATAGCGTCCGGGAGTTCGGGAGATGGCCCATGACCCCTGGGGCATAGGTTTAGTCCGGCGTGCTGGCCTCTCTATTAATCCTAGGTCGGGTTGCGGGTATTGTTTGGCGAGGCGGGCATGACCACAGAAAGTGTGTCGGCGGAGTTAAGCGGCGTGGTGGGTAAGTTGGTGCACCCTGCGGTGAAAACATCTATCGATAGCCTGTCCTACGATAGCGGACACTTGGAGTTGTATCGATCGATACAACTAGAACTGGATACTTGTGATGAGAATTGGATGGTGATGAGTAATGGATTGTGATGATAACTGGATAGTATGGCTCTGGGATTGCTTTCTCGAAGGGAGTCGAGAAAGGATCTATGGCCGAGGTTGATAACACTTCTACTACTTTACTTTATGCTACTCTACTCTTTTCGGTTGATGCAAGATGGTGGGTTCGAGAAGATGCTAGTCTTCGATACGACTAGGCCTTCTCTCTATTCTGGCATTTCTGCAGCCCAGTCCACATATACAGCCTTCCTTTGATAATGTTGCATATGTAGTGTAGATCCTTTCTTGCGAGTACTTTGGATGAGTACTCACGGTTGCTTTGCTCCCCCTTTTCCCCCTTTCTTCTTCTTTCCGGTTGATGCATGTAACACCCCGGATGTAACTTTCCATATTTGTAACTCCAACTCTTGCCATTTTCGGCATTGTGATATGATATTCCCTCCGTGGTTGGGTTTTTCTTCATTTTTGCATTTTGTCCATGTCATGCATCTCATATCATGTCATCATGTGCATCTCATTTGCATACGTGTTCGTCTCATGATTCCGAGCATTTTCCCCGTTGTCCGTTACGCAATCAAGCACTCCTATGTTCCCCGTCGTCCCCTTTTACGTTTTTCCGTGGCGGGTACTAAACTTTCTTGGAATGGACGAGGTTTGTCAAGTGGCCTTGGTACACCACGGTGAACCACTGTCAAGTTTGGTCATTTGGAGCTCGTTTGTTACTCAGCAGTTAACGCACTCTCGCAAAGGCCTCTTTTAAGTTGCAGCCCAACACCCCTCAAAACAGCCCAATAACCCATCTAAGTCACTTCCATGCTCTTCGTCGTCGGATCACGATCGTGTGGCGAAAACCGCACCTCATTTGGAGCTTCTAGCTCCCTCTACCTATAAATATGCATCTCCTCAAATCCGGGCAAACCCTAGCGAAATTCCCCCCTCGGCGCCGGACACGTCCGGATCGGACGGACGCGTCCGCCCGCCGCCCGCCGCCAACGAGCCGCCACGTGGCCCCGTGCCCACATCGCCGCCCGCCCGGCCAGAGGGCCGTCCCGACCCCCCGCCAGCAGCATCCAGCTTCGGCCCGCACCAGCCCGCCGCCAGCAGCAGCGGACCACGCCGCCCCAGCCCATCGCCGCTGCCCGGTGCGGCCGCCGCCAACCGCGCCCGTCGGCCCCGCCTCGGCATGCGTCGCCGTCCTCCGCCCGCGCGCGCGCCGCCGCCGCCGCCCCAGCCCTCATCCGGCCTCTCCTCTCCACGGCCGCCGTCCCGGCCCTCCTTCCCTGCGCTCGGCCGCCGCCGCCTCGGTCTCGCCGCGCGGATCTGAGATCCCAAGCGAGGTTGACTTCACCTTCTCCCCCGATTCCCTCCAAGTCCTTTTCTGCGATTATTTTGTTGCATCTTCAACGCATCATAACTTTGCACCCGTAACTCCGTTTCGTGCGTGTGATATGTCAAATTGTTCGCCCCGATGAGCAGATCATTTCATTCCATTGCATAATTTTCATTTGAGCTCATCTTTATGCCCGAAATTCTATTAGAAGAGGGCTATGTGATGTTAGTTTCTGTTTCTTAACAGAACATGCACTTTTGTCATTTTTGCCATGATTGATGTGTGCACCCTATGATCTTGAGTCCTACATGTGTTTTTTAATATGGCCATGCCATCTTTACAGGGTGTATGCCATGTATTTTTGTGATCTCTGTGGTGACTAGCACAAGCATGCAAACTAGGCTTCATGATGTTGCTGATTTCAGCTCCTGTTTTGCTGATATTTTTATGCCATGTTAACTTGACGCTACCGAGAGATCCATGCATATTTTCAGATACTTCAGTAAGGGTGTTTTGAACATATGGTTATGCTCTATCCATCCATGTCCTTGTTTGCAATTATTGAGTGCCATAGCTTGAGTCAATCGAGCTCTACTTTTTCTATAAAATGTTTCCTGGCAGATTGTTTACATGTTATTCAATTTTGCCAAGGTTGTTGTAGTTGATCCGTGTATACTATGATGTTGTTCTTGCCATGTATAACTTCTATGCCATGTCTTCTTGATGTATGTATGCTTAGTTTATCATGAAATGCTCTGTAGTGAGTGCATCAAGCTCTTAAACATGCCTACACATTATCTGTTTTTGTCATGCCACATTCTTTGAATACATTATGAAACTTGCTATATTGACATGGGTGCTATTGTATTTTCTGATCCTTTTTGGCTTATGGTCAGTAAGGGACTTTTGTTCTATGCTTTGAGTAGATTCATACTGCCATGTCACCCATACTGCCATGTCAAGCCCCTAACCATCCTTTCCTAGCAAACCGTTGTTTGGCTATGTTACCGCTTTTCTCAGCCCCTCTTATAGCGTTGCTAGTTGCAGGTGAAGATGAAGTTTGTTCCTTGTTGGAACATGGAGATGTTGTTCCTTGTTGGAACATGTTTACTTGTTGGGGATATCACAATATATCTGCTATAATTAATGCATCTATATACTTGGTAAAGGGTGGAAGGCTCGGCCTTATGCAGTGTTTTGTTCCACTTGCCGCCCTAGTTTCCGTCATACCGGTGTTATGTTCCTTGATTTCGCGTTCCTTACGGTTGGGTGATTTATGGGACCCCCTTGACGATTCGCTTTGAATAAGACTCCTCCAGCAAGGCCCAACATTGGTTTTACCATTTGCCACCTAAGCCTTTTCCCCGGGTTTTCGCGAGCCGAGGGTCATCTTTATTTTAACCCCCGGACCGGTGCTCCTTGGTGCTGGCCCGAACCGAGCAGCCTGCGGGGCCACCATGGGGAAACTTCGAGGCTTGGTTTTACTCGTAACAACTTATCCGGATGTGCCACGAGAGCGAGATATGTGCAGCTCCTATCGGGATTTGTCGGCTGTCAGGCGGCTTTCTTGGTCTTGTTTTATTCTTTGTCGAAATGTCTTGTAGTCGGGATGAAGAGGTGATCGGGTCTTCGGTAGAAGGAATATCCTTCGTTGACCGTGAGAGCTTATAATGGGCTAAGTTGGGACACCCTGCAGGTATTATCTTTGAAAGCCGTGCCCGCGGTTATGAGGCAGATGGGAATTTGTTAATGTCGGTTGTAGAAAACCGAAGTTGACCTTAATTAAAATACACATCAAGTGCGTGTGTAACCGTGATGGTCTCTTCTCGGTAGTCCGGAAGTGAACACGGTGTTGGAGTTATGTTTGGCGTAAGTAGTTCAAGATCACTTCTTGATCGCTACTAGCTTCACGACCGTGCCTAGCTTCTCTTCTCGCTCTCTTTTGCGAATGTAGCCACCATATATGCTAGTAAACTGCTGCAGCTCCACGTCACAACTCTGTCCTTCCTATAAGCTTAAATAGTCTTGATCTCGCGGGTGTGAGATTGCTGAGTCCCGTGACTCACAGATTCTACCAAACCAGTTGCAGGTGCCGGCGATGCGGTGTAGGTGATGCAACCGAGCTCAAGTGGGAGTTCGACGAGGCGTGGTCGTTACTATGTGTCTTTTCACGATGATCGATAGTGGAGCCAGTTGGGACGATCGGGGATCTGTGTAGCATTTGGGGTATCTTCTTTTATTTTGGTTCCGTAGTCGGACCTTGAGTGTAATCTGGATGATGAATGTTTATTTATGTATTGTGTGAAGTGGCATTTGTAAGCCAACTATGTATCTCTTTCCTTATGTATTACATGGGTTGTGTGAAGATTACCTCACTTGCGACATTGCTTTCAATGCGGTTATGCCTCTAAGTCGTGCCCGACCGTGGGAGATATAGCCGCATCGAGGCGTTACAAGTTGGTAATCGAGCCATCCCGACTTAGGAGCCCTGCTTGATTGTTTCTTTGGCGTTGTTGAGTCTAGAAAAAAATGTTTTGAGTCTTAGGATTATATATATCGGAGTAGGATTCTTTTTACTCCCGGTCCTTAAATCGCTCTGGTGAGGTCTCTGACGTAGAAGTTTTGACTCTCCTCTCCTCAAATTTCACTAAAAAAATTTAGGATCACGCGTGTATCTTGGAATCGTTCGATGGTTTTGTGGCGAGAACATTGTTCTTGGTGCCTCGACATTTAGGGGTTGTGGCGGTGTCGGGGAGTTGAGCTCCGAGGTGTTGTCGTCACAATTTTATCGTTGCAGTTCTAGAATACCGAGTTTTGCCGACATCGAAATCTCTTTTATGCGGTTGTTGGTGAGATAACCCGATAACCCGATCTTTGGGGTGAGCTCGGGAGTATTGCCATGACTTCGTATAATGGATGCTTTTGAAGGTCGAGGTACATGATTTCGAAGGTTTCTTGGTTATGTGTTGACGGATGGATACAATTGGATCTAGGTATTGTTAGTTTGGGTGATATATTTTGTGTCCCTGTATCCCCAACACCAGATTGCATAACCAGAAAGTTTCGGGTGTTTATAGGTGGGATTCAAGTAGCTCCTAGCATTTCTTCCCGCAGATATTTGGTTTGTGATTGGGTAATCCTTACCACTTATTTGTTCCAGTCTTACCTTGTTATTTTTTTTTGCATCAACCTTAATCAAGTGGCTTCTCACCTTAATGGACATGTGATGTTAACTTTGGAATTCATTCGTTCATCCTTGTTCAAATGTTTATTGTGAAGACTATATGTTGCAATTTCTATCCGTTGATTCAACTTGTCTATCTGTCTATCAAGTGCTAACGGATGTCACCCTCTTCAGGATGGCTCCGCCAACGCGTCTAAATCCGGATCGTGATGATGGGAATCAGTCGAACCCTCCACCTCCACCTCCGCCTCTGGAGGCATGGCAAGCTATCATGGCAGCCACCAATGCCAATGCTCAGATGATTTTGCAACTCTTGCAAGAGCGTACTCAAGGGCAGGGCAACCAAGGAAATCAAGGTCAAGGCAACAACCAGCCGCACTTTGCTACCCTAAGTCAGTTCCTCGCTAATCAGCCGAAGTCTTTCAGTTTCTGTGTCGAGGCCACAGACGCCGACGATTGGCTTGTGGACATCTGCAAACATTTTGAATGTAGCAATGTCAGACCTGTGGACTTTGTCAAGTTTGCTTCGTTTCAACTCAAGGACCAAGCTGCTGAGTGGTTCCGAGCAATACAAAGATTCGAGAGGAGGTCGTGTCATTACAGGATGAGTTCGCCGAGACTTGAGCTCACCACATTCGAAAAGTGTTGTTGAGAGCAAGCGTGAGGAGTTCCGCAATCTCAAGCAAGGCAACATGTACGTGTATCAATACAATATCCAGTTCGAAACTTCGCTCGCTTCGCTAAGCAAGGCGTCCACGATGAAAAGAGTATGATCTATCAATTCAGAGGTGGTCTCGGAGAAGATCTGCAATTAGCTCTCGTGCTTTTGAGCCGAAAAGTATGATGAATTCTACAACATGGCACTGAAGCAAGAAACTGCCCAGCTCAAATGTGAGGCTTCTAAGAAGAAAATCAGGGATGCAGTTCAGTCTTCTTCTTCCTCTCAAGTGGCAGCTAAGCAGCGAAGTTCTACCTTCCTCCTCCTCCGTTTCGTCGGCCTTATCGTGAGAAGAACTCAGGTGGTCGTGGATCTTCCCACCCACCCAACCCAGGCTATCAGAACAAGTCTAATTCTCAAGCTCCAAGGTCAAATGCTCCTTACCACCGTCCGCTCTCGGAGGTGACTTGCAACAAATGTCGTGAGAAAGGTCACTATGCGAACAAGTGCTTCAACCAAAGCGCCTTCGCCTCCTCCTCTGTGAGATCTTCCAGCAATGCGGTGGTCAAGCATAATCCAAAGCATGCCAAAGTGAATATGATGAATGCAGCGCAAGCGGAGGAATCTACTGACGTGATAATGGGTAATCTCTCAGTTAATGATATTCCTGCAAAAGTCTTATTTGATATTGGTGCATCGCATTGTTTCATGTCAAGACTGTTTTTTGCCAAGCATGAATTCACTTCTTCACATTTGGGTAAACCCATGGATGTCATTTCTCCGGGTAAACGGTTGAGCTCCAGTTTAGTGGTTCCGGATGTTTCTATCAAGATGGGCGATTATAGATTTCTGGCTAAACCAATTGTCCTTGGTGACTCGGATATTGATCTAATTCTTGGGATGGACTGGCTTTCTCAGCACAAAGCTCAGCTTGATTGTGCTGCTGGAAATTCAATTGACTCACTCTTCTAATGATGTGATCATCTATGCGCTCGTGATGAAGCCATTGGTTGTTTTCTCTCAATGAGAAGGGCGAATTGGATGCTATCTCTCGATTCGATCGTTTGTGAGTACCAAGATGTCTTTCGGAAGAGCTTCTGGGTATGCCTCCTCATCAGCCAGTTGAATTCGTTATCGATCTTGAGCCTGGCACTGAACCCGTTTGCAAGCATCCATACAAGCTTGGACCTAATGAGCTGAAGGAATTGAAGAAGCAGCTCGATGAACAAGAGCGTCTGGGTTTGATCAGACCGAGTTCATCTCCTTGGGGTTGTGGTGTTCTTTTGTCCCAGAAGAAGGATGGCACGGACCGACTTTGCGTCGATTACCGTCCATTGAATAAGAAGACTATCAAGAACAAGTATCCACTTCCCAACATCAATGAGCTTTTGAGCAACTCAAAGGTGCTAAAGTGTTCTCCAAGCTTGACCTTCATATGGGTTATCATCAGATTCGCATTCGTGAACAAGATATTCCCAAAGCGACATTCAGAACAAGCTTTGGTTCTTATGAATATCTTGTCATGTCTTCGGTCTTGTCAATGCTCCTCCAACATTCTCTCGGATGATGAACTTCATCTTCAACCCTACACCAATGAATTCGTCTTGGTCTATCTTGATGATATTTTGGTCTTCTCCAAGAATAAGAAGGATCATGCCAAACATTTGTGATTGGTGCTAGACAAGCTCGAGAGCATCAATTCTATCTGAAGTTTTCCAAATGTCGGTTTTGGCTTGATGAAGTGCTTTATCTTGGTCATATCATCTCCGCCAAGGGCATCGCTGTTAACCGGAGAAGGTGTCTGCGGTTGTGAATTGGGAACCTCCTCGGAATGTCAAGCAACTTCATAGATTTTCTTGGTCTTGCAAGCTATTGCCGAAGATTCGTTGAGAACTTCTCCAAGATTGCAAAGCCTCTTTCCAACCTCCTCCAGAAGCATGTGAAGTATGTCTGGTATCCTAAGTGTGACGTTGCTTTCAATACTCTCAAAGAGAAACTCGTCACAGCTCCTGTCGTGGAATTGTCACGGCAGATGTCCTTGTGAAAGGACTTAGTCGTAGGGCCATCGCATGGGTTAACTTAGAGGGGTTAAAGCGGACACAAGACACGGGAGTTATACTGGTTCGGCCCCTTTGATGAAGGTAAAAGCCTACGTCCAGTTGTTATGGGATTGATGTGATTTCGGCGACTAGGGAGCAATAGCTTTGCCTTAGCCTCGAATTCTCTGTCTTTAATCCGCCGCCGGGTCGCCCCCTTATATACACGGGTTGGCACCCGGCCGGTCTACAGAGTCCCGATCCGGCTCATACAAGTGTCCGGCTCGGTCTCTTCCCTCTTGCCTTACAACTCAAGTTACAACACTAAGGCGGTTTACGTAAATGGACCTTAAGTCGCCTCTGGGCTCCGGGCCTCCGTGGGTCTGGATCATGGACGAGGGTAAACCGGCCCCTCCAGGGCGGTTCATACTCAGTAGCTGTATCCCCAACATTAGGCCCCAGATTGACTTGAACCGGTTCAGGTTAATCTTCAACATCTTTAGGAAACTCTTGATCTCCTTTCATATTTTGTAAACTGCCATCCGCTTGAACCGCCGTGACGTCATCCTCCGATCTCCGTGTCAGGGCACCTTGACGTCATCTTTAATAAAGAAATCCAAACGACAAGATTCCCTTCATTTAATTCTATCCCGGGAATCGAGGCGGTCGCTGCACCGTCCGCCGCTTTTGACTCCTCGATTCTCGCGCCCGTTGATTGCTCCGGTCCCTTATAAATAGACCGGTCGCCCCTTTCTCTTCTTCTTCCGCTCTTCTCCTTCCTCGCGGCGCTCCAGCCCCGAAGCTCGCCGTCGCTCCCGACCTTCGAACGGCGCTTCAACGCGGGCGGCTGCATCAACCTGATCGTATCGAGTTATCGGCGCTCCTCCGCGGTTTACGCTCGTCGGTAAGGCTCCTTTCACGCCCTAGATCCCATCTGAAAATCCTGTTCGTTTCATAGCTCGTAGGCGTTCATATCGATTCTTCATATGTGCTACGCCATGGCGTGCTGGCTCAAGCCGCACCGTACATCCTGTGCGGTGGTTGCCCGCTGTCAATTAACTCTTTAGGCACCTTTCCTTTTGTTCAGATCCACGAGTGTAGAATACCCGAACCCTCCTGCTCTCTATGAGGTTTGCATAGGTCGTAAATTTTTCTTACTAGAGCTTCGGCAGATCTCAATTACTTCCATTCGCGTGTGAAACCTGTTTCTGTCCACACTTAGTAAATTTTTCAGCTCTGCCTTATTCGGCGGTTTACCTTTTGATAGCTAACCCGTCACTCCATTAGTCCTCAGTTAAACCGGAATGGGAAGCCGGTTGCTGAATCGCCGGTTTAACAATATCTGATATCCCTAAACTGTTTAATGGTGAACCGTTGCTTCCTTTCCCTCGCAGCTTAGTCTTCCGGAATGGCTCCTCAATTCTCAGCTTGCAATTGGGTCCGGTCCAAAATTACTGAAACGCAACTCAACGGCTACGTCACCACTGGCGGTTTGGCTCCAATAAAGTCCTCCACTGGCGTGTTCCGGATGGCGAGTTTCCTCCCGAGCCACAACAGGGAGAAGTAATTGTGTTTATGCAGCACCTAGACCGGGGATTCTGCCCGCCCGGTTCAAAATTTTTCCAGGACGTCCTTGCAAGTTTGAGACTCCATCCGCAGGATATCGGCCCGAACTCCGTGTCAAATATATGCAACTTTCAAGTCTTCTGCGAAGTCTATCTTCGGAAGAACCATCGTGGAGCTGTTCCAGGATTTTTTCACTTGAACCGCCGTCTTGAATTTTCGATGGCCCCAACACGAGCTAGGCGGCGTTTCAATCAGAAGAGGAAGGAAGTGGATTTTCCTCACGCCAAACACCACAGCCATCAAAGTTGGAACCAAACCTGGTTCTCTGCGGAACACTGCTCCTACCAATGAGAATCCCTTGCGGGTTATCGTCCTCACCGGCTCGACAACCAGCATCCACTTGCAGACGTTTAACGCCGTGAGCGGAAGAACTTGGCGCCTCAAATAATCAAGCTCCGGGCTCTAATGGCCAATGGCTTAAGCTGGCGTAGACCTTGTGCGGTGTTGGGTTTCTTGGGGTGTCTTGCCACTAAGCCGCCCGGCCGGATTGATGCATGAGTACACCGGCAGCCTCAAAGACCCTCAAAGGCGTCACGAACTGCCCATAAGCTGGCTGGAGGTCACGAGAGATTGTCAAGAAGATGCTTGACGAACCGATCTCCGTCTGCAGCCCTAATCGGGTTGGCTCCATTACGTGTTGCCAATCAACCGCCCGGTAAAGCTCTACTCACGCCTTTGGGTCCTTAATACTTTGTTGACATGCATTAATCATTGTTACTTCTCGGTGACAGCTCATACGGAAACGCACTAAACCGGTTCGGCGCGCGTGTGAAATCCAAGGCCACCAAGAAGGCAGGCAAGAAGAAAGCCGCCGAGTCCTCTGATCCGCCGGAGGACGAAGAATCAGAAGCTGAGGTAAAACTTGATATTCTTACAGGGGAGCCGCCTAAACCGGCTTTCCGCTTTGTGTTTCTTCTTGCTTGTGACTTGTCCCTTTGTATTCTTTTTACTGACAATTTCACCTCCCGGGATGATGCCGAAGCCAGTCATGCCGACCCTGTTGAGGTAATCATTCTTTCTTCCGAATCTGATCTTGCGCGGTTAAAAGAATTCGTCGCGCCGTCCGGAAAGTGAAAAATATCCTTCATGTGCTTACTTGAATCCAAATCTTTCCTTGAAGACACAGCAGGCTGAAAAGCGCCAGACGACCGGCACGATGGTGTGGATTACCTCATCCGGTTTACGACACACCAACCCGGGCGTCGTCGGTGACTTGCTCTCTGGCGTTATCCCTTAAAGGTTTCTTCCGATGTCCTCTCAATCCGTCGACCCGAGTTATCAGGCCTCTTCCAACTCGTCTGGCGGTTCATCCACCACACAACTGCCTCCGCTGAAAGTTGCCGCAGGGTACGTAATTGATTTCCGTCAATTCGATTCACCATTGCCTTGGTCGATTTGTCTTAATCCAATTCTGAATATTGCAGCACCAAGGCTCGCTTGAGTAAGCGAAAACCCTTGATCCTCTGCAGATGTTGACCGGAAAGACCCCGAACAAACACACGAAAATCCACGAAGCCGCCAAGAAAGCTCTGGCGAACTGTACAAAGACGATACTGCTGATCCGCCAGAAGCTGAACCGGAGGTCCAAGTGGAAACCTCGCAGCCTGCTCCACCAATCTCGTCCACAGAGCGGGTTGTAATTGTTGAACCGCCAAGCCAGAGCAAGAAAGCACCAAGCCCAAAGAAAACCGCCGATCCAGCCAGCCCGGCCAGGAATGATGATGTTATTGTGACGGGCACTGGCTATACTGCCCCTAGCCAGCCAGTCGCTTTAACAAAACACAGTGCCAAGGGAGAGTCTGCCACTATGGGTAAAGACAAGGGGAAAACTGATATGTCCGCTTACGACAATTTTTCTGCCCAAGAACTCCACTCCGGGTTTCTGAACCGGCTCTATACCAGCCGTGACTTTGAAGCTGGTCTGGTAAATCGGATGAAGGACCGCTTTGAGGTAACAAGTTATGTCTTTCCTGTACTGTGGCTGTATAGTAGCCCCCAAGGGTCGGTTTAACTTTAGCATAGTTACACCGGGACTTAACTTTTCATAAAGAACATATGCTTTGAACTGCAGTATTGTAGCCCCCAAGGGTCGGTTCAACTTTAGCATAGTTAAACCGGGACTTAATTTCTGTATCCTTATGGCAAACTGAGATCAACTAACCATTAGCCCCCAAGTGCCAAGGTGAATATTTATATTGAGCTTGGGACTTTATGATGAAACAACTAACATGCTCCCTTTGTTACCAGAACGAAATATACCAGCAAAACGTGCAGCTCAAAGATCTGCGAGCCAATCTGGAAACTCAACAAGCAGAAACCACTAAGGCCAAGGATGAACTGAAAACGGCCTTGGCCACTATGGAACAGCTGAAGGAGTGGTACAAATCCGAGCAGGCCAACTAGGACACCGAGAAGGCCGGTTTGAAAAAACGGGCGGAAGAAGCTGAAGCAGCCCTTAAACCGGTGACTGAAGAGCTTACCGGACTCAAGCGCCAAGTGCATGCCATGACCTCTGCCGTCTTTGGTAAGAAAATTTGCCTTGAATACACCTGCTTTAATATTCTGCGGTTTAACTTGGCTATCGAACTGAGTGCGAGCAAGCGTATTGCTCATCAGGCTCGGCGTGCGGAAGAAGCTCAAGGCTTCTTACACCACGATTGAGCAGCTATATACGGCGCCCAATGGTCATATCGCCACTTCGTGCGACAACACGGCGCCGTCCCTCATCGAGAGACAACGGCGGCTGTCCATGATTCGGGGCAACGAAGAGTTGAAGCAATCCGCGGCCGGGCTGGCACCTTCTTGGCTCGACTTCGCGCCAAGGCGTGGATAGCAGATCTTGATCCGGTGACATAGCCAAAGGTTTCCCAGCGCTCAAGAGAAGCGGTGAAACCTTTGATAACGACACCAAGCGGATAACAAAGGATATCGTCCGTTGGCGGAGTCAGCGGCAGGCTGAAGCCAACACGGAGGTTCACCGCTCTTTTATAGCGCAAACAACAAGCGGGTGGAGTTTGTCATCCACGAAGTCGCGAGCCTTGTTCCTCAATCCGTAAGCACACTTACATACAGCGTTGATCGGCTGAGCTGATAAGTGAAGAAGCTGTCTTCGGGCCTTAACCGGATTGACTGGTCTACCAATGACTTCCGGGCTTTGGGTGCGGAGGAAGAAGAAGTTGAACCGACGCCAGGCGCCCCCTCTACCTCACGTCAACCCGGCGAAGAAGTGTAATCCGTCAAGCCGGACGACGCCTCCAAAGCTTCAAGGCAGAACACCACATGAAACAGCGGGCCTTAAAGGCTTTGTAATAGGATAGTCAGCGCTTTGCTTTGAACAATGCCTTTACAACCTCGGTCTGTAACCTTTTGCTTGGTGGTGCTGATACTGTGGAGTGATGAACCCACAACTTATTTTGCCTGCAATCACAAATTCTTTAACCCGCCACGGCGGCTTGTGTCGCCAGCCGGCTTATGATGCCCATATATTTATATAAGGATGTATATGATCAAACGTTATGATATATAAAAATACCTGCCAGCGTCGGGCATGCAGTTGGCTTAGCCAATCTTGAAACGGAGGTTTAGGAACCAGCACCGGCAAAGGAGAAAATAACTCCTGTGCTCAAAATGCCGGTTTACCATGTAAACCGTGTCGGGCATGATAAGCCCCCTGTTACTCCATAGTGGGATGTTAACAGAAAGAACAAACCGGAATAAAAACACCGGATTAAAAATGGACCGAATTTCTGACAACTTGAATCCGGTTTAAAGAGGTTTGTCGGTTTAAGAAGGCAAACAAAAATCAAATGATTGGCATAAAAAACCATATGGAAGCAAAAGCAATGATAAAACCGTTTTGCAAGAAAAGGCTTTCTTGAGCGGATCGGATGGTGTTACCATGGTCGGACGGACCAAGCTCCTATAAGGTGTAGCGATGGTTCAAGTCAGCCAGTCCCTAACTTAACTTCGTGGCATGATGCCGATCAAGTGGCATTGCAATGGTTGGGTTGACCAAAGCCCCAAGTGATTCGATGGACTTAGGCCGACCAAGAGGCGGATTGGTTCGAGACATGACCATGTCCCCAAGTGATCTGGTGGCTTTACTTTGTCAAGAGGTGTTTCATTGGTTGGACACGACCAAGCCCCAAGTGACAAAATTTCTGAAAAGCAAGGCCAAGGGTTAAACGGAGGCGCTTCACGACAACATCTCCATGTACCCAAACCGGACTTTATCTGAGCGGATACCCGCTTTGGCCGAGGATCTGGTTTATTGCTTTTATTCAAAATATATACATTGTCTTAATATGTACATAAGTGAAACCGATGGCGTAGGTATAATAAGGTCGAAGATGAGCTATGTTCCACGGCCTGTTGGTCTCCTCTTCTGACGTGCGTGAGTCTTTCCGCTCTCGAACATCAATCAGATAGTATGACCCATTGTACAGATTCTTACTGACCACAAAGGGCCCCTCCCAAGGCGGGGATAGCTTGTGCATATCCGTCGGTCTTGAATGAGCGAAGCACCAAGTCGCCTTCTGAAGGTTCTTGTTCTAACCCGCCGTTGTGATAGCGGCGGAGATCCTGCTGGTAAACCGCCCGAGCGAGCAGCCGCCATATCCGCTCTTCATCCATTCGGTCCAGCAGCGTCTGCCAGTGCGGCCTCGCTATCTGCCTCAACATAGGCTGCCCGCGAGGCGAGTCGTGACGGATATCGCTGGGAAGGACCGCCTCCGCTCCATAGACCATAAAAAGCGGTGTGTATCCGAGTGGATCTGTTAGGGGTAGTGTTTATGCTCGAGATCACCGATGGTAGCTCCTCCACCCAACAACGGCGTCCTCTCTAAAGGAACCATAAGCCGGGGTTTGATACCTTTCAAGATCTCCTGATTAGCTCGTTCCGCTTGACCATTGGACTGTGGGTGGGCCACTGAAGAAACGTCAAGCCGGATGTGCTCTCATTCGCAAAACTCCTTCATGGCTCCCTTAGACAAATTGGTGCCATTGTCCGTGATGATACTGTGCGGAAACCCAAACCGGAAACTCAACCTCAGGCAGACTCGATGGGTCGAAATGATTCAAGAGTACAACCCAAGTATTGAATATACTCCGGGCAAGGCCAATGTCATTGCAGATGTTTTGAGCAGGAAGGCTTCTTTGCAACAACTTAATCCTCAAGCCCTTCCAACCGGATCTTTGTGAAGCTTTCCATAGCTGAATCTTCAAGTTGTTCCTCAAGGCTTTCTTGCCAACCTCATAGTCTCTCCTACTTTGGAAGATCAAATTCGTGAGGCTCAACTCCTGGATACCATGGTGAAAAAGGTGAAGCGTGGTATCGACAAGGGCATTCAAGTACAAGTGCTTCCACATTGATGACAAAGATACTCTTTTCTTGAGGACGGAATGTGGTTCCAAAGGGTGGTCTCACGTAAAGTCATTATGAGCGAGGCACACAATTCCTTCTATCCATTCATCCTGGAAGTACGAAGATGTACCATGACCTCAAGCAGTCATATTGGTGGACTCGAATGAAGCGAGAAATTGCTCAATTCGTGAATGAGTGTGATGTCTGCGAGAAGAGTGAAAGCGAGAACACCAGCGACCAGCTGGTCTCCTTCAACCTCTTGCTATTCGAGAATGGAAGTTTGATCATATCGAAATGGACTTGTATTTGGATTTCCAAAGTCCAAGCGTGGAAATGATGCTATCTTCGTTGTCATTGACAAGCTTACTAAAGTGGCTCATTTTCTTCCTATCAAAGAATCTATCGAGCAGCTCGGTTAGCGAGCTATACACATCGAGGATTGTCTCCTTGCGGCATTCCACAAGTGATCTCTTGGACCGTGGAACTCCAACTCTTGCCATTTCGGCATTGTGATATGATATTCCCTCCGTGGTTGGGTTTTCTTCATTTTGCATTTTGTCCATGTCATGCATCTCATATCATGTCATCATGTGCATCTCATTTGCATACGTGTTAGTCTCATGATTCCGAGCATTTTCCCGTTGTCCGTTTTGCAATCCGCACTCCTATGTTCCCGGCGCCCCTTTTACGCTTTTTCCGTGAGCGGGTACTAAACTTTCTCGGAATGGACCGAGGTTTGTCAAGTGGCCTTGGTACACCACCGTAGACCACTGTCAAGTTTGGTCATTTGGAGCTCGTTTGTTACTCAGCGGTTAACCGCACTCTCGCAAAGGCCTCTTTTAAGTTGCAGCCCAACACCCCTCAAAACAGCCCAATAACCCATCTCGTCACTTCCATGCTCTTCGTCTTGGGATCACGATCGTGTGCGTAAAACCGCACCTCATTTGGAGCTTCCTAGCTCCCTCTACCTATAAATATGCATCTCCTCCAAATCCGGGCAAACCCTAGCGAAATTCCCCTCTCGCGCCCGGACACGTCCGGATCGGACGGACGCGTCCCGCCGCCGCCGCCCGCCAACGAGGAGCCTCCACGTGGCCCCGTGCCCACATCGCCGCCGCCATGGCCCAGGCCGTCCCAACCCCCCGCGCCAGCGCGCGCTTCAGGCCGCACCGCCCGCAACCCGCTGCCTGTCACCGCGCCGCCCCGCCCCGTCACCGCTGCCGGGTGTCGGCCCGCCGCCACCGCGCCCGTCGGCCCCGCCTCGGCTGCCGCCGTCGCCGTCCTCGCCGCCCGCGCGCCCGCCCACCGCCGCCCGGCCCTCCTCCGGCCTCTCCTCTCCACCGGCCGCCGTCCCCGGCCCTCCTTCCTGCGCTCCGACCGCTGCCTCGGGTCGCGCGCGCGCCGGATCTGAGATCCACCGACGAGGGTTGACTTCTCCTTCTCCCCCGATTCCCTCCAAGTCCTTTTCTATGATTATTTTGTTGCATCTTCAACGCATCATAACTTTGCACCCGTAACTCCGTTTCGTGCGTGCGATATGTCAAATTGTTTGTCTCGATGAGTAGATAATTTCATTCCATTGCATCATTTTCATTTGAGCTCATCTTGATGCCCAAAATTCTGTTAGAAGAGGGCTATGTGATGTTAGTTTCTGTTTCTTAACAGAACATGCACTTTTGTCATTTTTGCCATGATTGATGTGTGCACCCTATGATCTTGAGTCCTACATGTGTTTTGTAACATGCCATGCCATCTTTACAGGGGTGTATGCCACGTATTTTTGTGATCTCTGTGGTGACTAGCAAAAGCATGCAAACAAGGCTTCATGATGTTGCTGATTTCAGCTCCTGTTTTGCTGATATTTTTATGCCATGTTAACTTGATGCTACCGAGAGATCCATGCATATTTTGAATACTTCAGTAAGGGTGTTTTGAACATATGGTTATGCTCTATCCATCCATGCCCTTGTTTGAAATTATGGAGTGACATAGCTTGAGTCAATCGAGCTCTACTTTTGCTATAAAATGTTTCCGGGCAGATTGTTTACATGTTATTCAATTTTGCCAAGGTTGTTGTAGTTGATCCGTGTATACTATGATGTTGTTCTTGCCATGTATAACTTCTATGCCACGTCTTCTTGATGTATGTATGCTTAGTTTATCATGAAATGCTCTGTAGTGAGTGCATCGAGCTCTTAAACATTCCTACCTGTTATCTGTTTTTGTCATGCCTGTTGCTGAATCATTATGAAACTTGCTATATTGACATGGGTGCTATTGTATTTTCTGATCCTTTTTGGCTTATGGTCAGTAAGGGACTTTTGTTCTATGCTTTGAGTAGATTCATGCCATGCCTTGTTTTGCTATTATAAGTTCCTGTAGCATGTAGTTTGCTTGTTGTGAACATTGCTTCCTGATGTTGTTTCTGCCATGTTCAGTAATTTCACTAAGTCTGTGAAGCTGATATGTTTTGCACATTTGCCATGCTTGTTTGGACCTGTTATGATGTTAATTAGCCGTAGCTCAGTGTTCATCTTTTGTCAAGAATCTTGAGTAGATCGCTGCCATATGCTTTGTTGACACGTTTGGCTGCAGTAGCTTAATTTCTTGTTGCTTGCTATGTGGCATCATGCTGTTAATGGCAGATTTGTGCCATTCTTGTTTTGCTTGTCATTTGCAAACCGTGCATCCGATTCGGTGATCTTTATATCGATTTCAACGAAATCATCTCACCTTTCAGAGGCATACTTGGTTTGCCAAGTTGATGCCTGGTTCATCATTTTCCTTCGGAGAACGCATCGCATTGCATATCACATCTCGCATATCATGCCATGTATTGCATCATGTTGCTTGTGCATTGCACCGTGATTTATTGTGGTTCCATTGTTTGTGTTCTTGCTTTGGGTAGAGCCGGAGGCGAGTGCGTGAGCGAGGAACCTGTTGAGAACGCTTACGAGGATCAAGCTTTCGACAACTCTGAGAACTTTGCAGGCAAGATGACCATACCCTCGAAATCACTTCTATCTTTGCTTGCTAGATGCTTGCTCTTTTACTATGCCTATGCTACGATGCCTATCACTTGCTTATCATGCCACCCATACTGCCATGTCAAGCCCCTAACCATCCTTTCCTAGCAAACCGTTGTTTGGCTATGTTACCGCTTTGCTCAGCCCCTCTTATAGTGTTGCTAGTTGCAGGTGAAGATGAAGTTTGTTCCTTGTTGGAACATGGAGATGTTGTTCCTTGTTGGAACATGTTTACTTGTTGGGAATATCACAATATATCTGCTATAATTAATGCATCTATATACTTGGTAAAGGGTGGAAGGCTCGGCCTTATGCAGTGTTTTGTTCCACTCTTGCCGCCCTAGTTTCCGTCATACCGGTGTTATGTTCCTTGATTTCGCATTCCTTACGGTTGGGTGATTTATGGGACCCCTTGACAGTTCGCTTTGAATAAGACTCCTCCGGCAAGGCCCAACATTGGTTTTACCATTTGCCACCTAAGCCTTTTTCCCCGGGTTTCGCGAGCCGAGGTCATCTTTATTTAACCCCCGGACCGGTGCTCCTTGAGTCTTGGCCCAACCGAGCAGCCTGCGGGCCACCACGGGAAACTCGAGGCTTGGTTTTACTCGTAGCTTGACTTATCCGGATGTGCCACGAGAGCGAGATATGTGCAGCTCCTATCGGGATTTGTCGGCACAATCGGGCGGCTTTGCTGGTCTTGTTTTATTGTTGTCGAAATGTCTTGTAGTCTGGGATAAAGAGACTGATCGGGTCTTCCCGGTAGAAGGAATATCCTTCGTTGACCGTGAGAGCTTATAATGGGCTAAGTTGGGACACCCTGCAGGTATTATCTTTGAAAGTCGTGCCGCATGATTATGAGGCAGATGGGAATTTGTTAATGTCGGTTGTAGAAAACCCGAAGTTGACCTTAATTAAAATACACATCAACCGCGTGTGTAACCGTGATGGTCTCTTCTCGTGAGTCCGGAAGTGAACACGGTGTTGGAGTTATGTTTGGCGTAAGTAGTTCAGGATCACTTCTTGATCGCTACTAGCTTCACGACCGTGCCTTGCTTCTCTTCTCGCTCTCTTTTGCGAATGTAGCCACCATATATGCTAGTAAACTTGCTGCAGCTCCACCTCACAACTCTGTCCTTCCTATAAGCTTAAATAGTCTTGATCTCGCGGGTGTGAGATTGCTGAGTCCCGTGACTCACAGATTCTACCAAACCAGTTGCGGTGGCCTTGGCCGAGCTCAAGTGGGAGTTCGACGAGGCGTGGTCGTTACTATGTGTCTTTCACGATGATCAGTAGTGGAGCCAGTTGGGACGATCGGGGATCTGTGTAGCATTTGGGGTATCTTCTTTTATTTTGGTTCCGTGGTCGGACCTTGAGTGTAATCTGGATGATGAATGTTTATTTATGTATTGTGTGAAGTGGCGACTGTAAGCCAACTATGTATCTCTTTCCCTTATGTATTACATGGGTTGTGTGAAGATTACCTCACTTGCGACATTGCTTTCAATGCGGTTATGCCTCTAAGTCGTGCTTCGACACGTGGGACATATAGCCGCATCGAGGGCGTTACAATGCAACCAGATTTTGGAGCCCAGAAGTCAGATGCCACCGCCGATGTCTACTACTACGTGGAGACCGTCGACGACCAGGAGTAGTTAGGAGGCTCCCAGGCAGGAGGCCTTGCCTTTTCGATCGACGTTGCTTTTGTGCTAGCCTTCTTAAGGCAAACTTGTCTAACTCATATGCGTACTCAGATATTGTTGCTTCGCCCTGACTCTTGTGTATTCGAGCTTATGTATTCGAGCCCTCGAGGCCCCTGGCTTGTAATATAAAGCTTGTATTATTTTATTTTGTGTCTAGAGTTGTGTTGTGATATCTTCACGTGAGTCCTTGATCTTGATCGTACACATTTGCGTGTAAGATTAGTGTACGATTGAATCGAGGGCATCTCACTCCGACCTCCCCAGTTGGGGCGGCCTTCCTTTTCTTCTCACCCCCCGCTGGGGGAGAGGCCTTTTTTTCCTCCTCCTCGTCTTTGTGGGAGGAGTCCGCCTCGGAGTCATCGGACAATGAGTCCGACAACGCCTGGCGCCGGGAACTCCTCCGAGTTCCCGTGGCCTTCTTCTTGGCCTTCTTCTCCGGCACCACGTAAGGTGCGGAACCAGCAACCCGTCAGCGGGCGTCCGGCTGGAGTCTTCGGCAAGGGCGGACGGTCAACCTGTGTCGACGTCTTCTGCCGATCTGTCAAAGTGAGGAGTTTTAGATCCCGCATAGAGCTAAACTATGAAAAAAGAGTCCCGTAAAGGGTAAAATAGCTTACCTCGCTGGCTTGATGCCGCGAGCTGAATCCGTGATCTTTGGTAGCAGATGTGGGAGCCTCGGAGCCCTTGAACAGCACCTTCCAGGCATCTTCGTACATAGTGTCGAAGAGCCGGCTCAAGGTTCGGTGCTGTGTCGGATCAAACTCCCACAAGTTGAAGGCCCGTTGCTGGCATGGGAGGATCTGGCGGATGAGCATAACCTGGACTATGTTGACAAGCTTGAGCTTCTTGTCCACCAGGTTTGGACGCAGGTTTGGAGTCGGTCGGCTCTTCGAATTACCCCCACAGGCCGTCTCTTTCCATGAGGTGAGCCGTGTAGGGAAGCGGATCGAATTCGGGGCGCTGCCCATTTGGAGTCAGCGGCTCGGTGATGTAGAACCACCCGATTGCCACCTTTATGGTCTCCATGAAGGAGCCCTCGAGCCATAGGGCGTTGGCCATCTTGCCCACCATGGCACCTCCGCACTCCGGCTTGGCGGCCGCCCACTACCTTGCTTGACATTGAAGGTCTTCAGCCACAAGCAAGTGGGGCTAGATGCGAAGGAAGGCCTCGCACACGACGATGAGCGCCGAGATGTTGAGGATGAAATTGGGGCGGATCATGGAAATCTAGGCGTAGTAGAACATGAGCCCCGGACAAATGGGTGAAGTGGAAACCCTAGTCCCCCGGAGGAAGTGGGGAGGAACACCACCTGTCATGGGGCACAGGGGTGGGGATGAGCTGCCCCTTGTCGAGGAGCCGATCGCGATGTCATCGGACAAGTATCCGGCCTTCCGCAGCTTTTGGCGTGCCCCTCCGTGACGAAGGAGGCCATCCACTTGCCTCCCGCTCTGGACATAGTTGGAGAAGGTTGAGGTGGGATGTGCGGACTTGGTATTTGGGCTCAGTCTTGTGAAATGGATAAGCAAAGGAGGAAGAAGGCGTGTGTGAAAAAGTGGATCCCTATCCCTTATATGGACGGACAAAGCTATCGTCCCCACCACTGATAAAACTCGCTTATCTCCCAAGCGCCGTAATCAATGGCGCGGTTGGGTTTCTACGCCCGTATTGATGAGAATCCCGGAATAAGGGGCACGATCTCTGCTTTGACAAGGCGTGCCAAAGAAACCGCCTCGCTAAGCGGCGAGGTGGGACGGTAAAACGATTGAATAAAGGCTTGGCCGTGGTGTGATGTCACGCTGCGAGAATCGTCGTGATTGAACTTGTATAAATATTATTCTCTCTATGGTGGTATGTGGAACTTATTTTCAGAACCGGACACTATTCTTGTGTTCAAAATCTTCTATGAAGTATTAGGAGGAGGAACCCGCCTTGCAATGCGAAGACAATATGCGCGCGCCGGACTCGTCGTCATTGAAGCCTGGTTCGAGGGGAGACTCTTGAGGAGTCTGGATTAGGGGTGTCGGGATAGCCGTACTATAGCCTTTGGCGGACTCTGGACTATGAAGATACAAGATTGAAGACTTCGTCCCGTGTCCGGATGGGACTTTCCTTGGCGTGGAAGGCAAGCTTGGCGATCTGGATATGTAGATCTCCTACCATTGTAACCGACTACATGTAACCCTAACCCTCTTGGTGCTTATATAAACTGGAGGGTTTTAGTCCGTAAGATGAACAACAATCATACCATAGGCTAGCTTCTAGGGTTTAGCCTCTCGATCTCGTGGTAGATCTACTCTTGTACTACCCATATCATCAATATTAATCAAGCGGAGTAGGGTTTTACCTCCATCAAGAGGGCTGAACCTGGGTAAAAACATCGTGTCCCTTGTCTCCTGTTACCATCCGCCTAGGCGCACAGTTCGGGACCCCCTACCGAGATCCGCGGTTTGACACCGACGAGGGACTCCACGAGCATCGTGACTCGGGAGCCTAACTGGTCACGTAGCCCCTCACTCCTTAGTTCCGAAAGGCTAATGGCAGTTGAGGTATGCGCGGGGCCGGGCCCTGCCGACGTAGAACGACATATCCTCTCTTCCACCCCCTCCCTATTTGTCGTTTTTGCGTCAAGGGGGACTCCTGAGCATCGTGACTCAGGAGCCTAACTTGCCACGTAGCCCCTCACTCCTTAGTCCCTTCCTGGTGATCCGGTCGGGGCTAACGACAGCTGAGGTATGCGCGGGGCCGGGTCCTGCCAGCGTAGAACATAAGCAAATAGGATGGAAATCGCAAGATTTAGCAAATCCAGAAGCAAATATTACAGACCATAGTTTGTTCTCACAGTACCAGACACGAATTTAAACGCCTCCATGAGGCATGGTGCATGTTGCAGGATTCAAAGCAGGAAGAGGCAGCGAGAAGGTCACCCCTGGGCCACGCCACCGCTCGTGGTAGAGTCGCGCTTGTCGGCTCCGTTCCTTGGAGCTGCGGAGCCGGCAGCGCCTCGCTTGGGTGCGGTGTTGAAGGCATGGAACTTCGCCAGCAAGGCCTCCGCTCGGCCCTTGACGGCTTCAGCAGCGGCGGCGGAGCGCTTGGCGTCCACGGGCTCCAGCAGGTCGTCAAGGTTGGCGTCGGGCTTGCAGAGGTAGACGTGGCTGAGGATCCGCGTCAGCGCTGCGGAGGAAAGGACACGAGCTTCAACTTCGCCATGGGGCGATGCGATCATGACTTCCTCGGCGCCTCGGCGAGAAGGAACCAACAGCGGGGCCTTCCTTGGCTCCGGCCAGCGGTTTCTCCGAGCCCCGTCATCTGGCGTCTTGACGTCGCGAGCCCTCTCCTCGTA
This sequence comes from Aegilops longissima, assembly GCA_021605205.1. Lineage (NCBI taxonomy): Eukaryota > Viridiplantae > Streptophyta > Magnoliopsida > Poales > Poaceae > Aegilops > Aegilops longissima. The sequence goes on along the minus strand of CM038677.1, from coordinate 149,007,025 downwards.
GCGCGTGAAGGCCGTGCGATCCTCGGCCAAGACCTTCGCCTCAGCGCCCAGGTTGATCCTCTCCGTCTTCAGCGCCTGCTCCAGCGTCTTCAGCCGGTCGTGGTCGGCTGAGAGTTCGACGTCGTGGTCCTTGACAGCAGCCTCCCGAGCCTTCATCTCCTCCTCCTTCACCTGGTGGTCGCGAATCTCCTTGGCGAGCTCATCACATAGCCCTTGCAATTCGCCCTCCAGCGTCTTGCAGTGGCCCTTGGCAGTTGAGGCATCCTTCAACGCCGCGTCGCGAGCGGCCATGGCCTAGGAGGTGGCTTGCTTCCCCTCCTCGGAAGCCGTCACAGCCTGGCTCAGCGCTGCTTGGACGGAGGCATCAAAGCAAACCCAGCTGGAGACCAACTCCAGGCACGCGGCCACTAGGCGGGGGTCTGCGCTCCGGAGATCCTCCCGCAGCCGACTCAGTTCGCCGGCGGCACGGTCCAAGGTGATGGAGGAAGCAGAGGAGACGGAGCCGGCGAAGTAGGAGGAGAAGACGGCAACGTGATCACAACTTGGGAGGAAGGGACCTCCTGAGCCTTGGCCACCCCGGCGACAGCATCAAGCGCAGGCACCTCCAGAGTCAGCGGGGCCACGGGGGCTGACTCCTTGCCGGAGCATCCCTGCTGGCCTCGCGATGATGATCGGGCAGGGGACGTGCGGGCCCCGCTACCTCCCTTTCCCGCGAGTGAATACGTGGTCGTGGCTCAGGAGCCCGTCCCAGCCGGGGTCGCCGCATCTCCCTTCAGCCTCTTCGTCGCGGGTAGCAGCCTACCCAATAAAAGATGTCAGGCCTCGACAGCAAAAGACAGGAACGAGGCGGAATTCGAACACTTACTGATTGACTACCGCGGGATCCCACGGACTCCGGCCAAGCTTGAAGCCTGAAAGCCTCTTGCGGGGCTCAGCCTCGGGAGGCCCAGCCGCAGGGGAAGGCGCACCTGAAGGGCTAGAGCTGACTTCGGCCGATGCGAGGGCCGGGGTAGACCCTCGGGAGATCAGCCCGGACCTGTCCTTCCTCGGGACCAGGGGCGTCCTCTCCCTCTCGCCCGGCGCCAGCCTCGTCGTCATCAAGCATGGAACAGAGGGCGCTGGACTTGCGCCAGGGGGAAGTCTCCCCCGTCCCCTCGAAGGTCACCTCCGAGTCATGCTCCTCGTCCTCGTCGTCATCTTCCTCCTCTCCCCCGCTGGAGTCACCAGAGGACAAGTTCACCGTCTCCGTCGCCGCCTGGCCCTCAGGATCCTCCACTGGCACCAGACCCACCCCGGCGAAGGTGGGCATGGTGTCCACCACCAGCTTCCAGTCATCACGAAGGAACAAAGGGACCGGAGCATCCACCGGGCCTGCCACTTCCACACCAACCAAGAAGCGGAGTGCCGCGGTCAGATCCTCGTCATTCAGGGCGTCCAAGCTCAGGCGGAGGACAACGTCAGCATCCGCGAGCCTCCATAGCGGGCGCGAGTGCGCCTGAAGAGGGGCCACCCGGTGTGATAGGAACTCCATCAGGAGCGAGGCCCCGGTCGGCTTCGCCACCCTTAGACTGCCCGGCCTCAGGTCGGCGTTCATCTTCTCCAACACCAGCTTCACCCGCCGATCATCAAGCTTCACGCGGGACCACGCCTCAACAGCCTCGGGCTGCTTTGTGGGCAACTCCGGCGGGGTTGTGGCTTTGGCGTCCACCATGAACCACTTGCTCCGGAAGCCCTCGGCCCTCTTCCCGGCCTTCGAGATGGCGTTGGACTTGGAGTACGCGACAGAGCTTGTGCACGCCGAGATATTGCCGCCGGAGACCCGGAGGGGGAGAAGAAGTGGCGCAACAAGGCCACGGAGGGCACCACCCAGACGTGCGCCTCATAGTAGTAAGCGAAGATCAACAGGAGAAGGATGGAGTTGGGATGGATATGCAGAGCATGCAACTGATACTGGCGAAGGACAGCAAGGAAGAACTCAGAGAAAGGAGGAACCAGACCAGTGATAACGGCGCTCATGAAGAGGGGGTAGAAGGTGCTCCCCTTATCCTCCGACCGGGAGGAGCCAAGCCGGAGCGCAGTCTCCCCCATCTCATTGATTTGCAACACCGCCATCTGGCACGTGAGGGCGGGATTCTTCTCCGTCACGTTGGGGAGACCAGAGCCGGCGAGTACCAGGCCGATGCGGCCCCAGCCGGGGTCTTGCGGGGTGCCATTGCTCGCTGGAGGAGAAAGGATGCGGCAGATCTGAAGATTTTGGAAGCAGAGGGGCGAAGAGCAAGAAAGGGGATCTGGAGCAAGGAGAGCAGGAGTAATGAAGGTAAGGCTAACCCCGGATCAGCCTTTTGTCGATCGGCGATTGCGAGGTAGCGTGGGAAGCGGAGACGCCACGTCGATCAACCGCCACGCGCAGCAGCAAGGCCGCTGAGCTGATGGGGCCCTTGGCGCTCCGCACTTGCCCTTCGCTTCCCGCTAAGCCAAGTCGAGTGCGCCTTGGGCGGGGCTCTTGTCGGCGTTCAGGAGCAGGGGTCCCTAGACTTGCTCGCCCACGGCTGCGGCGTGGCTCAAGTGGTGGCCCAGTACGGCTCATCTTCATCAGCGCAAGACTCAAGACCCTCACGAGGGCCAAGCCTCCCAGGGCGGATGGCACTAGGATTTCTCAGGAACGGCCTCGCCAGGCAGGCTCGCGAGGAGGCGGAGAGATCAAGGCAGGGTACCCCGCGAGGTGCTCGTGACGCAAGCCATGACGATCGAGACCAGGCGGGCGCCAGGCGGGCGCCGGCCTACGTAGTGTCCTTGTTTTCTCTTTGGTGCAAAGGGGGAAGGCATAGGCGTGGAGTACCGAGGCATCAGGCAAATGTTTCCATTTCAGTGCAATGAGACCAAGGCCAGCGGAGCGGCAGGATGGAGGTCACCGTGGAGCCCAAGACGGCGCCATCGCTAGTGCTTTTGGCAGCCGAAGACCAACTTTAGTCAGGATAACTTGTACTAAATGTTCCCCTTCAAAATGGCCGTTGTTGGCGCCCTTCCCGCTCAATATTTGGGAAAAGGACCAGGGCCTCTATAAATAGAGCTAGCTACCACCATAGAAGGCATCTGATAGAACCCTAGCCAGAGAGAAAGAGGCGATCGAACTCACCCAAGCAGTTCGTCGCACCAGCTCAAGAACACCTCTCGCGAGGCTGTTCTTCCCCTATACTGTTCATCATCAGCCCTTGAGGCAATCCACCACACCACACACTGGAGTAGGGTATTACACCACAACGGTGGCCCGAACCAGTATAAATCTTGTGTCCCTCATGTTGTTCATCGTTTTTAGCTTAGATCCCACGAGGCGATCGGACGTAGATTGGTAGGGGAGAGATCTTCGTGCGCACCCCAGAGTTCGAACCTTAAGGGTCTGCCGGAACCCAACATCCGACAAACACCTCGGCTGGACCGGGGGCTTCGCCATCTCTTCATCAACCTACTCCGGAGACTTCGGCGTCACCAGTCAACCGGCTTCATCATGTTAGCTGGACCGGGGGCTTTGCCTCGACAATCCAACCTTTACCAGCATCGCCATGCCGTCGCTTCACCGCCCATCAGGCAATGAGAATGCGGATCGAGCCCCAATTTTGGGAGTCAATTTTCTTTGGATTGCTACAACAAATAAACCAGGTGCTATTAATCCTAGTATTTTTTGCTTGTTTGGGTTTATTTTTCCCAAGGAATTATTACTCTGGTTTGTCCATCATTTGTACACAGGTCTATCAAATGATGGCCGCATTAACGACGGTCGCGTGGTGGTCCGGTCAATTTCCATACATAGTTCGGCGAACGCCGCATCCGGAACTCGGACCGACCTGTGAATTCAGGCTTTGCCACACCTTTACTGCATCACGCCGATGCCCTGCATCGACATTGACTTCGGCGTCAGGCCATATTTCTTTTATTACTCACTTTGCATAAATTATTTATTATGCAACATTTTTTAATTTATCATTATTATTATTATCTCCGGTTTGCACTATTGTCATCTCGGCGTACTGACATACCACGTCACCTCGGCTGGACTGGGGGCTTCGTCAATGATACGTCCATTTTGTATCATGCTTTTATGTCGATATATATTGCATTATGGGTTGTTATTACACATTATGTCACAATACTTATGTCTATTCTCTCTTATTTTACAAGGTTTACATACGGAGGAGAATGCGGCAAGCTGGAATTACAGGCTGGAAAAGGAGCAAATATTAGAGACCTATTCGCACAACTCCAAAAGTCTGAAACTCCACGAAAGTTATTTTGGAAATAATAAAAATATTGAGCGGAAGAAATACATCGGGGGCCTCCACTGCCACGAGGGTGGGGCGCCCTACCCCCTAGGTCGCGCCCCACCTCGTGGGCCCCTGTTAGCCCTCGGTGCCCATCTTACGGTATATGAAGTCTTTCGTCGAAGAAAAATCATAAGCAAGCTTTGGGACGAGACTCCGCCGCCACGAGGCGGAACCAATCTAGGGCTCCGGCAGAGCTGTTCTGCCGGGGACACTTCCCTCCGGGAGGGGGAAATCATCGCCATCGTCATCACCATCGGGAGAGGGCAATCTCCATCAATATCTTCACCAGCACCATCTCCTCTCAAAACCCTAGTTCATCTCTTGTATCCAATTCTTGTCTCCAAGTCCGGGATTGGTACTAGTAGGTTGCTAGTAGTGTTGATTACTCCTTGTAGTTGATGCTAGTTGGTTTATTTGGTGGAAGATCATACGTTCAGATCCTATATGCATATTAATACCCCTCGATTATGAACATGAATATGCTTTGTGAGTAGTTACGTTTGTTCACGAGGACATGGGAGAAGTCTTGCTATTAGTAGTCATGTGAATTTGGTATTAGATTCGATATTTTGATGAGATGTATGTTGTCTATCCTCTAGTGGTGTTATGTAGCGTCGACTACATAACACTTCACCATTATTGGGCCTAGAGGAAGGCATTGGGAAGTAATAAGTAGATGATGGGTTGCTAGAGTGATGAAGCTTAAACCCTAGTTTATGTGTTTGCCGTAAAGGGCTGATTTGGATCCATATGTTTCATGCTATGGTTAGGTTTACCTTAATACTTTTGTTGTAGTTGCGGATGCTTGCAATAGAGGTTAATCATAAGTGGGATGCTTGTTCCAGTAAGAACAGCACCCAAGCACCGGTCCACCCACATATCAAATTATCAAAATACCGAACGCGAATCATATGAACGTGATGAAAACTAGCTTGACGAAATTCCCATGTGTCCTCGGGAGCGCTTTTCTCCATATAAGAGTTTGTCCAGGCTTGTCCTTTGCTACAAAAAGGATTGGACCACCTTGCTGCACTTTATTCACTTTTGTTACTTGTTGCTTGTTACCAATTATCTTATCACAAAACTATTTGTTACCTATTATTTCAGTGCTTGCAGAGAATACCTTGCTGAAAACCGCTTATCATTTCCTTCTGCTCCTCGTTGGGTTCGACACTCTTACTTATCGAAAGGACTACGATAGATCCCCTATACTTGTGGGTCATCAGTCAACACCTCATTAACCCACGCCGGGGACTTCGGCGGCCTGCATTGGTCGCGCTATGTCACCACTTCGGAGTGCCGAGCTCTTTGCTCCGCCACCTTGGGACCGGCTTGGGGGATGGAATCTTGTCCCGCATCAAGCTCGGACCGCGTCATCAATGCCGAACACATTAACTAGCTAAGTCGCTTTCATGCTAAAAGCTTTACAATTTTTAACTTGTGTTCGGTTCGACCAAGCATTATACTTTTTTGGCAAAAAGTTGTTTGTGAAAAAATTCCTTGTCATAACTTTGTTTGTGACACACAAATTCAAATACCCAGTTCACTTGGGGGCTTCCTTCATGAAGCCTCTCCTCTTGCATATGATTATACTTATGCGGCCGTTCCTTGTTCGTGTATTCATACAATATGCACCATATTGACTTAAGCGATTTGCATGCTGGGTTGCCTCACTCCTGTGTTTACCCCTACGTTCCCGATTGTTCGGCTAGGTAGTAAAGGGAGCACCTCTGCGATTGTCACGATCGGGTCATCGAGCGGACCTCGACTGGGTGAAGCCGAAAGCTAAGCGCTCTTATTGTTTTCAATTATGGTCGGCACACTGCGGAACTCATGAGTACAAAAAATCTATTGCACAAGTCTCATAGTAACAATGAGCACCAAAGAAAGGTATCGGTGGGGTACTATTTTTTGAAGATGCTTCTTACACTTAAATCGATAATATAGCATAAGTTCTCTGCGCGCTTTATGCATTATAGCCTTATGGCCTGATTGCTGGTTATCGGAAACACCATCGATATTCTCGGCAGGTGGAGTACATAACACTTTTCGCCCTTGACCAAAAGAGGAGAAGCCGATGGTCGGTTAAGGCGCGTTTAAAGTTCGGTGAACACAAATATGACGTAAGTACTTCGGTACATACAATCATTATACATAAAATTCTTTTACCCAAGTCACTTGGGGGCTCTTAAATTTGCATGAGCCATTTTACAATAAATTTTTCTTCTCAGTCGCTGCAAAGTCTTTTTCTATCACTCCTTTTTCGACACGAGTGTGTGGTCAATAGCCGGGTAGCCTGATTTCTCTCTCAAGTCTCTCGAGTTTTAGTTCGCTAAACCGGCCTAATGAGAAACACCCCGCCTTCGGGATAGGGAGGTTGAAGCCGAAGGCTGACCCGCTTGAAGTCTTGAGATAGGATGCGTCATGTTAAAGCACGACAGAAGCACTGTTTTTCTCTAAGACCAATTTTTGGATTGACACCAAACACTTGATCTAGTTCGAACGTCAAGTTTTTCCTGAGTTTTTTTGGTTTTCCAAGCCTATGGCACTTTTAAACAATTTGTGTGTTTCCAGCATAAGTCTCGCAGTGCAATGCCGAACACCTTTAGAGATTCGGTAAAAACATTCTCGGATATTGCTATATATGCATCGGTTTCAAATTGTGTCTTCGGTCAATAGTTGGGTTGCCCGGCTCCTGCGCTTGCCGCCTACGTTCCGCTTTGTTCGGCTAGGTGTGCAAAAGGATAACCACTGCGATTGTGCTTCCCGCTCGCATGGTTAAGCGCCTTAGTGGAGAAAGCCGAAAACTGACTGTCACAATAAGCGTAAACTGGTCAGCGATCCGATGATTGTGTTAAATGACGGGCTGTTCGTAATATTGGCCGAAGTGTTTATGGCATGACCTCGACTGTCACCAAACACTAACCAGAGGCTAGTAACTGGCCTTCCAACTTTAAGCTCCTATGACTAAGTGAAAGTTATAAAGCCCGCATATCTGATTGCCTCGTTTCTGCTAACACAACCACCTCCGGGCACCGAGACGTCGGCTAAGGGTTGTTTTGTTAGTGCGGAAACACCCTGCATAGTATCTACCAAGGGGTAGAAGCCGACGATGGGCCACTTTCAAGCGATAAGCGGTGCATAATGGAGTCAAAATAATGATGTAAAGTACTTGGATACATAGAATCATTACACATAATCCGTGATTTTACTCGGATATCGATCCTTAATTGACCACCCGTGCCCACATTAAGGCTCGGGGACTCTGGCTTCGTGCTCATTATTTATAAATATTAAAGGGCACATCGATCCCCGATCGGTGTTGCCACCCGACCGATGTCTCGAGGGCTCTTGCATTGCCTATCTCAATGCAGAAAATTCCAACGCCAAGTGTTGGCTTGGTGAACTATGGGCAAACGTGTCTTCGGCTAATAATAGGTACCATTTGGACCTATCCGGCGTCAAGCTAAATATATTACGACAACTTTTCAAGACCCTCTCTCAAGGGCCCGTTAGCCGATAACTATTATCTCTAATATATTACACTGTGTTTCTGTTCCTACGTGTGCTACCAAGCTAGGAGTTTATCCTCAGGCCGATTTCGCGCATCGACCTGAGTCTCAGGGGCTGCTAGGATCAGCGGTTTCATGTTTTCCTTCAGGTGCATCTCGGGTTTTAGACCGACACACACCTTGAGGGCTACTAGTTATACATGTTGACAGCGAATAAATTTACACGCATCGGAAATAAAATCCGTAAACAATCAGCCCAAGCCCGAGGTGGTGCACCACCTTGGAGGTAGTCTGGCATAAAGCTCGGATTTGAATGGCTGGCTCCATAGAGGGCATTTCTGGCATTAAGCTCGGCTAAACTCCTTCAACTTTTTTGAACCGGGGTGGTCTATGACACCTCGGATACATTCCAGCGTTGGAGCTTGGATATAGTCCGGCGTTGGGGCTCGGATACAGCCCGGCGTTGGTGCTCGGCTGCAAAATATACCTCGAATACAGTCCGGCGTTGGGGCTTGGATGCAAGAGGACACTGCCGCCCGGGAACAACTTCAAACCCGAGGTGTGTGGCATAAAAATAACAAGGCATTGATAAAGGCCGGAAACTTAAAGGGGCTCCTCGGATACCCGACGTGTAAATTCGTCGAAATGCATTTCGGCGATCCTCAAGATCGAAGATGAGAAGATTTGTTGAACCAGTTTTCAAGACCGACAACCGAAGATGAAGAACAGTTCGAAAGAATCGAGGAGCGTCCCCAACTTGAAGAACGGTTCAGGGGGCTACTGACGGTGTCCTGGACTAGGGGGTACTCATCACGTCGTCTCCCGGTCAGTTGGATTGGGCCGAGGACCCGCATGGCCGTATACTCATGGGCCAGTTCGGACAGCTGCCACATACAAGGAAGATTCCACAAGACTTGGTGATCAAGACAAGGACTCCTCCCCACCGGTGTATTCGGCTAGGACTCTTGTTTTCCTAGGCCTCTGGTGCATTATATAAACCGAGGCCAGGCTAGTCGATAGATGAGACAATAACAATCATAATCATAGGCTAGCTTCTAGGGTTTAGCCTCTACGATCTCGTGGTAGATCAACTCTTGTAATACTCATATCATCAAGATCAATCAAGCAGGAAGTAGGGTATTGCCTCCATCGAGAGGGCCCGAACCTGGGTAAACATTGTGTCCCCCGCCTCCTGTTACCATCCGCCTTAGACGCACAGTTCGGGACCCCCTACCCGAGATCCGCCCGTTTTGACATCGATAGCTTGATATCTTGTTTGCTATGAGCAAATAGAGCTGGTTTGTGTCAAAGCCAGGAGATGATTGATATATCCATTTTGCATCATGTTTTCTTATTGTTATTTATGATGTTTTTATCCATAATAATGCTTTTTGGAGTAATTATAATGCCTTTTCTCTCAAAATTTGCAGAGAGAATTCCTTATTTGACACTATCTTAAAATCTGATTCCTTGTTTGACACTGGAAAAGTTTTTCTTCCCTATTTGACACCGGGCGTAAATTTTATTCTCTATATGACACTCTAGTCCATTTTTAACTCTAACGGTGTTAAGTAGAGACATAAAAAGACGTTAGTACCCTTGATGCACTCTGCGACCCAATTTCTTACTATTTAAGACAAAGAAGTATATGAGATATGTAGTCAAGGTTAAATGGCCATCTGAGATCCGTATATTTGGTGACGGATTTTCTACACAGCTAAATAAATCATGTTACATAAATGCTATATCAAGATCATGTTACATGCAACAAGTTGAGCCACGGACTAGGCAGCAACACACGCGGGGAGAGAAATGACCTGAGCACGGAACTATTGAAACTGTATCACGCCTCTAGTAACTTGCGATTCCGCGTATGTGCATTGTGTGTTACCTATAATCCATCAATGATCAAACTGCCTGCTTTGGTTACATAGTGTTGTTTCAGCAAAGTGGAGCTCACCTCTCTGCCCCAATAGCTTTGGCGGCTGGATTGTGGAGTCTTGTGTTGCTCTACTCCAGTCCCCTTGTCTTCAGATCAGCACCCACATCCGCTTGGGCCTCTTGGGCTAGAAAACGGTTCAATGCATAGCTAATACGCGTGTGCGCTACCACTTACCCCTTGACAAGAGTGGTAAGAACATCTTTCTAGCAAGACCCCGTATAATGCCCCGACATGCAAAATAATCGTCAAAATACGGGTTCGCACGAAAAAAGCCGCACGATCAGACACTGTAAATGCGTCGGACCCGTAAAAAAATTGAGGGGCGCAGTAAAATCCCACCTCTAACCCGCGAAAACATAGATTTCCCCCTCGGCCCGATGGTGCCCTGTAGCTCAAAAAAGCTGTTGGCAGGAGGGACATATCAGCGTGCGCGTTTCCCACCCTCGTCCGCCATCTGTTTTGCCCGTCCGCCTCCGGCGATTACGGCCATATCTGTGGAGGGAATCATGTCGTCAGGGCGCCCCTCACCCGGTTCCACTTAGCCGCCTCACTGACTCCCTGGATCCGCCGAGCCGTCGCCGCCCTGGGATCGACCGATTCATAGCTACCGCCCGAGCCGCCGGTGAGTACTTGTGCTTGTGCTTTTTGCTCGAGGATTCGTCCAATTCGGATGAATCGGATGTTAACACGATGCTTGAGAACCCTAAATGACTTTTGCGGGTCGGCGATATACTGGGCCAGCTAGAGATGCTCTAAGCTATATCAAAAACGTTGGTTGCCTAAAAAAGTCCAAAAACATTGAACAATAATATGTGTGTGTGCTTATCTGTCTTGCGAGAACGTCTCACCGGAGCTTTGCTAGTTGTACGCGCTTGTCTCATCAAAAAATAAAAAATGCTACCTGTACGCGCATCTTGCCGGAAGCAGGGGTCGTGGCCAATTCCAAATAAACGACACCCAATTTTGAGCATGCCGCGCCGCCGCTGTAGCTTTGTACCGGGTCTGGGAAACAAATGATGTGGTTTCTCTAGACATGGACGCGAGGATTGGGTCATCTTTTTTCCAGGGTTACACAACGATTGACGGAAGGGTACTACGGTCCTAGTGAAGGAAATATGCCCTAGAGGCAATAATAAAGTTGTTATTTATATTTCCTTATATCATAATAAATGTTTATTATTCATGCTAGAATTGTATTAACTTGAAACTTAGTATCATGCGTGTCACTAGTATGCATCTACTTGACTAGCTCATTGAATTAAAGATGGTTAAGTTTTCTAGCCATGGACATGAGTTGTCATTTGATTAACGAGATCACATCATTAGAGAATGATGTGATTGACTTGACCCATCCGTTAGCTTAGCACGATGATCGTTTAGTTTGTTGCTATTCTTTCTTCATGACTTATACATGTTCCTATGACTATGATATTATGCAACTCCAGAATACCGGAGGAACCCTTAGTGTGTTATCAAACGTCACAACATAACTGGGTGATATATAAAGATGCTCTACAGGTGTCTCCGATGGTATTTGTTGAGTTGGCATAGATCGAGATTAGGATTTGTCACTCCGATTGTCGGAGAGGTATCTCTGGGCCCTCTCGGTAATGCACATCACTATAAGCCTTGCAAGGAATGTGACTAATGAGTTAGTTGCGGGATGATGCATTATGGAACGAGTAAAGAGACTTGCCGATAATGAGATTGAACTAGGTATTGAGATACCGATGATCGAATCTCGGGCAAGTAACATATCAATGACAAAGGGAACAACGTATGCTGTTATGCAGTTTGACCTATAAAGATCTTCGTAGAATATGCAGGAACCAATATGAGCATCCAGGTTCCGCTATTGGTTATTTATCGGAGATGAGTCCCGGTCATGTCTACATAGTTCTCGAACTCGTAGGGTCCGCACGCTCAACGTTCGATGATGATCAGTATTATGAGTTTATGTGTTTTGATGTACCGAAGGTAGTTTGGAGTCCCGGATGTGATCACGGACATGACGAGGAGTCTCGAAATGGTCGACACATAAAGATTGATATATTGGACGACTATATTCGGACACCGGAAATGTTCCAGAGAAATTTCGGATAAAACCGAAGTGCTGGAGGGTTATCGGAACCCCCGGGGGAGTATATGGGCCTTATTGGGCTTTAGTGGGAGAGCGGAGGATGCGGCCAAGGTGGGGGCGCGCCCCCCAAGCCCAATCTGATTTGGGAGGGGGGCCGGCGCCCCCTTCCTTCTCCCTCTCGCCTCCTTCCTTCCTCTCCTACTCCAACTAGGGAAGGGGTAATCCTACTCCTGATGGGAGTAGGACTCCCCTAGGGTGCGCCATAGAGAGGGCCGGCCCTCCCCTCCTCCACTCCTTTATATACGGGGGAGGGAGCACCCCATAGACACACAAGTTGACTGTTTAGCCGTGTGCGGTGCGCCCCTCCACAGATTTCCACCTCGGTCATATCATTGTAGTGCTTAGGCGAAGCCCTGCGTCGGTAACTTCATCATCACTGTCATCATGTCATTGTGCTGACAAAGCTCTACCTCGACACTCAGTTGGATCTAGAGTTCGTGGGACGTCATCGAGCAGAACGTGTGCAGATCGCGGAGGTGCCGTACTTTCAGTACTAGGATCGGTCGAATCATGAAGACGTATGACTACATCAACCGCGTTGTCATAACGCTTCCGTTTTCGGTTTACGAGGGTACATGGACTACACTCTCCCCTCTCGTTGCTATGCATCACCTAGATGGATCTTGCGTGTGTGTAGGATTTTTTTTAAAATTACTGCGTTCCCCAACAGTGGTATCAGAGCCAGGTCTATGCGTAGATGTTATATGCACGAGTAGAACACAAAGAGTTGTGGGTGATAATAGTCATACTGCTTACCAGCATGTCATACTTTGATTCGGCGGCACTGTTGGATGAAGCGGCCCAGACCGACATTACGCGTACGCTTACGCGAGACTGGTTCTACCGACGTGATTTGCACATAGGTGGCTGGCGGGTGTCAGTTTCTCCAACTTTAGTTGAATCGAGTGTGGCTACGCCCGGTCCTTGTTGAAGGTTAAAACAACACACTTGACAAAAAATCGTTGTGGTTTTGATGTGTAGGTAAGAACGGTTCTTGCTCAGCCCGTAGAAGCCACGTAAAACTTGCAACAACAAAGTAGAGGACGTCTAACTTGTTTTTGCAGGGCATGTTGTGATGTGATATGGTCAAGACGTGATGATATATAAATTGTTGTATGAGATGATCATGTTTTGTAACAGTTATCGGCAACTGGTAGGAACCATATGGTTGTCGCTTTATTGTATGAAATGCAATCGCCATGTAATTGCTTTACTTTATCACTAAGCAGTAGTGATAGTCGTAGAACCAATAGTTGGCGAGACGACCATGATGCTTCGATGGAGATCAAGGTGTCAAGCCGGTGACGATGGTGATCATGATGGTGCTTTGGAGATGGAGATCAAAGGCACAAGATAATGATGGCCATATCATATCACTTATATTGATTGCATGTGATGTTTATCCTTTATGCATCTTATTTTGCTTAGTTCGGCGGTAGCATTATAAGATGATCTCTCACTAAATTTCAAGGTACAAGTGTTCTCCCTGAGTATGCACCGTTGCGGAAGTTTGTCGTGCCGAGACACCACGTGATGATCGGGTGTGATAAGCTCTATGTTCACATACAACATGTGCAAGCCAGTTTTGCACACGCAGAATACTCGGGTTAAACTTGACGAGCCTAGCATATGCAGATATGGCCTCGGAACACTGGAGACCGAAAGGTCGAGCGTGAATCATATAGTAGATATGATCAACATAGTGATGTTCACCATTTAAAACTACTTCATCTCACGTGATGATCGGACATAGTTTAGTTGATTTGGATAACGTGATCACTTAGATGATTAGAGGGATGTCTATCTAAGTGGGAGTTCTTAAGTAATATGATTAACTGAACTTTAATTTATCATGAACTTAGTACCTGATAGTATTTTGCATGTCATTTTTGTAGATCAATGGCCCGTGCTACTCTTCCTTTGAATTTTAATGCGTTCCTAGAGAAAGCTAAGTTGAAAGATGATGGTAGAAACTACACAGACCGGGTCCGTAACTTGAGGATTATCCTCATTGCTGCACAGAAGAATTACGTCCTAGAAGCACCGCTGGGTGCTAGGCCTGCTGCAGATGATACTGACGACGTTAAGAACGTCTGGCAGAGCAAAGCTGATGACTACTCGATAGTTCAGTGTGCCATGCTTTATGGCTTAGAACCGGGACTTCAACGACGTTTTGAATGTCATGGAGAATATGAGATGTTCCAGGAGTTGAAGTTAATATTTCAAGCAAATGTCGGGATTGAGAGATATGAAGTCTCCAATAAGTTCTATAGCTGCAAGATGGAGGAGAATAGTTCTGTCAGTGAACATATACTCAAAATGTCTGGGTACCACAACCACTTGACTCAACTGGGAGTTAATCTTCCGGATGATAGTGTCATTGACAGAGTTCTTCAATCACTGCCACCAAGCTAAAAAAGCTTCGTGATGAACTATAATATGCAAGGGATGGATAAGATAATTCCCGAGCTCTACGCGATGCTAAAAGCTGCAGAGGTAGAAATCAAGAGGGAGCATCAAGTGTTGATGGTCAATAAGACCACCAGTTTCAAGAAGAAGGGCAAAGGGAAGAAGTGGAACTTCAAGAAGAACGGCAAGCAAGTTTCTGCTCAAGTGAAAAAGCCCAAGTCTGGACCTAAGCCTAAGACTGAGTGCTTCTACTGCAAAGGGACTGGTCACTGGAAGCGGAACTACCCAAGTATTTGGCGGATAAGAAGGATGGCAAAGTGAAAGGTATATTTGATATACATGTTATTGATGTGTACTTAACTAATGCTCGTAGTAGCGCCTGGGTATTTGATACCGGTTCTGTTGCTCATATTTATAACTCGAAACAGGGGCTATGGATTAAGCCAAGATTGGCTAAGGACGAGGTGATGATGCGCGTGGGAAATGGTTCCAAAGTTGATGTGATCGCGGTCGGCATGCTACCTCTACATCTACCTTCAGGATTAGTTTTAGACCTGAATAATTGTTATTTGGTGCCAGCGTTGAGCATGAACATTATATCTGGATCTTGTTTGATGCGAGATGGTTATTCATTTAAATTAGAGAATAATGGTTGTTCTATTTATATGAGTAGTATCTTTTACGGTAATGCACCCTTGATGAGTGGTCTATTTTTGTTGAATCTCGATAGTAGTGATACATATATTCATAGTATTGAAGCCAAAAGATATAAGTTCAATAATGATAGTGCAACTTATTTGTTGCACTGCCGTCTAGGTCATATTGGTGTAAAGCGCATGAAGAAACTCCATGTCGATGGGCTTTTGGAATCACTTGGTTATGAATCACTTGATACTTGCAAACCATGCCTCATGGCCAAGATGACTAAGACTCCGTTATCCGGAACTATGGAGCGAGCAAAAGACTTGTTGGAAGTAATACATACCGATGTATGCGGTCCGATGAGTGTTGATGCTCGCGGCGGGTATCATTATTTTCTGACCTTCACTGATGATTTGAGCAGATATGGGTATATCTACTTAATGAAACATAAGTCTGAAACATTTGAAAAGTTCAAAGAATTTCAGAGTGAAGTGGAAAATCATCGTAACAAGAAAATAAAGTTTCTACGATCTGATCGTGGAGGAGAATATTTGAGTTACGAGTTTGGTCTTCATTTGAAACAATGCGGAATAGTTTCGCAACTCACGCCACCTGGAACACCACAGCGTAATGGTCTGTCCGAACATCGTAACCGCACTTTATTAGATATGGTGTGATCTATGATGTCTCTTACTGATTTACCCCTATTGTTTTGGGGTTATGCTTTAGAGATGGCTGCATTCCCGTTAAATAGAGCACCATCTAAATCCGTTGAGATGACACCTTATGAACTGTGGTTTGGCAAGAAACCCAAGTTGTCGTTTTTGAACGTTTGGGGCTGTGATGCTTATGTGAAAAAGCTTCAACCTGATAAGCTCGAACCCAAGTCGGAGGAATGTGTCTTCATAGGATACCAAAAGGAGACTGTTGGGTACACCTTCTATCACAGATTCGAAGGCAAGATATTTGTTGCTAAGAATGGATCCTTTCTAGAGAAGGAGTCTCTCTTGAGAGAAGTGAGTGGGAGGAAAGTAGAACTTGATGAGGTAATTGTACCTGCTCCCGAATTGGAAAGTAGTTCATCATAGAAATCAGTTCCAGTGATTCCTACACCAATTAGTGAGGAAGCTAATGATAGTGATCATGAAACTTTAGATCAAGTTACTGTTGAACTTCGTAGGTCTACCAGAGTAAGATCCGCACCAGAGTGGTACGGTAATCCAGTTTTGGACGTCATGTTACTAGACCATAACGAACCTACGAACTATGAGGAAGCGATGATGAGCCCAGATTCGGCGAAATGGCATGAGGCCATGAAATCTGAGATGGGATCCATGTACGAGAACAAAGTGTGTACTTTGCTTGACTTGCTCGCTGATCGGCAACCCATCGAGAATAAATGGATCTTCAAGAAGAAGACTGACGCTGACGGTAATGTTACTCTCTTCAAAGCTCGACTTGTTGCGAAAGGTTTTCGACAAGTTCAAGGAGTTGACTACGATGAGACTTTCTCACACATAGCGATGCTTAAGTCTATCCAAATCATGTTAGCAATTGGCGCATTTTATGATTATAAAATTTTGCAAATGGATGTCAAAACTGCATTC
Source organism: Aegilops longissima (assembly GCA_021605205.1). NCBI lineage: Eukaryota > Viridiplantae > Streptophyta > Magnoliopsida > Poales > Poaceae > Aegilops > Aegilops longissima. Next base: position 148,990,454 of record CM038677.1, on the reverse strand, counting down.
CTGAATGGATTTCTGGAAGAAGAATTGTATACGATGCAACCAGAAGGTTTTGTCGATCCAAAGGATGCTAACAAAGTGTGCAAGCTCCGGTGATCCATTTATGGACTGGTGCAAGCCTCTCGGAGTTGGAATAAACGTTTTGATAGTGTGATCAAAGCATATGATTTTATACAGACTTTTGGAGAAGCCTGTATTTACAAGAAAGTGAGTGGGAGCTCTGTAGCATTTCTAATATCATATGTGGATGACATATTGTTGATTGGAAATGATATAGAATTTTTGGATAGCATAAAAGGATACTTGAATAAAAGTATTTCAATGAAAGACCTCCGTGAAGCTGCTTATATATTGGGCATCAAAATCTATAGAGATAGATCAAGATACTTAATTGGACTTTCACAAAGCACATAACTTGATAAGATTTTGAAGAAGTTCAAAATGGACCAGTCAAAGAAAGGGTTCTTGCCTGTGTTACAAGGTGTGAAGTTGAGTGAGACTCAATGCCCGACCACTGCAGAAGATATAGAAAAAATGAAAGTCATTCCCTATGCTTCAGCCATAGGTTCTATCATCTATGCAATGCTGTGTACCAGACCTGATGTGTGCCTTGCTATAAGTATAGTAGGGAGGTACCAAAGTAATCCAGGAGTGGATCACTGGACAGCAGTCAAGAACATCCTAAAATACCTGAAAAGGACTAAGGATATGTTTCTCATTTATGGAGGTGACAAAGAGCTCATCGTAAATGGTTACGTCGATGCAAGCTTTGACACTGATCTGGATGACTCTAAGTCGCAAACCGGATACGTGTTTATATTGAACGGTGGAGCTATCAGTTGGTGCTGTTCTAAGCAGAGCATCGTGGCGGGATCTATGTGTGAAGCAGAATAAATAGCTGCTTCGGAAGCAACAAATGAAGGAGTCTGGATGAAGGTGTTCATATCCGATCTAGGTGTCATACCTAGTGCATTGGGTCCAATGAAAATCTTTTGTGACAATACTGGAGCAATTGCCTTGGTGAAGGAATCCAGATTTCACAAGAGAACCAAGCACATCAAGAGATGCTTCAATTCCATCCGTCGTCAAGTGTCGGAAGGGGACATAGAGATTTGAAAGATACATATGGATCAGAATGTTGCAAACCCGTTGACTAAGCCTCTCTCACGAGCAAAACATGATCAGCACCAAGACTCCATGGGTGTTAGAATCATTACTGTGTAATCTAGATTATTGACTCTAGTGCAAGTGGGAGACTGAAGGAAATATGCCCTAGAGGCAATAATAAAGTTTTTATTTATATTTCCTTATATCATGATAAATGTTTATTATTCATGCTAGAATTGTATTAACCGGAAACTTAGTACATGTGTGAATACATAGATAAACAGAGTGTCACTAGTATGCCTCTACTTGACTAGCTCATTGAATCAAAGATGGTTAAGTTTCCTAGCCATATACATGAGTTGTCATTTGATTAACGGGATCACATCATTAGAGAATGATGTGATTGACTTGACCCATCCGTTAGCTTAGCACGATGATCGTTTAGTTTGTTGCTATTGCTTTCTTCATGACTTATACATGTTCCTATGACTATGAGATTATGCAACTCCCGAATACCGGAGGAACACTTAATGTGCTATCAAACGTCACAACATAACTGGGTGATTATAAAGATGCTCTACAGGTGTCTCCGATGGTGTTTGTTGAGTTGGCATAGGTCGAGATTAATATTTGTCACTCCGATTGTTGGAGAGGTATCTCTGGGCCCTCTCGGTAATGCACATCACTATAAGCCTTGCAAGCAATGTGACTAATGAGTAAGTTGCGGGATGATGCATTACGGAATGAGTAAAGAGACTTGCCGGTAACGAGATTGAACTAGGTATTGAGATACCGACGATCGAATCTCGGGCAAGTAACGTGCCGATGACAAAGGGAACTATGTATGTTGTTATGCGGTTTAACTGATAAAGATCTTCGTAGAATATGTAGGAACCAATATGAGCATCCAGGTTCCGCTATTGGTTATTGACCGGGGATGAGTCTCGGTCATGTCTACATAGTTCTCGAACCCGTAGGGTCCGCACGCTTAACGTTTGATGACGATCAGTATTATGAGTTTATGTGTTTTGATGTACCGAAGGTAGTTCGGAGTCCCGGATGTGATCACGGACATGACGAGGAGTCTCAAAATGGTCGAGACATAAAGATTGATATATTGGACGACTATATTCGGACACCAGAAATGTTCCGGAGAAGTTTCGGATAAAACCGAAGTGCCGGAGGGTTATTGGAACCCCCGGGGAGTATATGAGCCTTATTGGGCCTTAGTGGGAGAGAGGAGGAGGCGGCCAAGGTGGGGGCGCCCCCCCCCCCCAAGCCCAATCCGATTTGGGAGGGGGGCCGGCCCCCCTTTCCTTCTCCCTCTCTCCTCCTTCCTTCCTCTCCTACTCCAACTAGGAAAGGGGGGAATCCTGAAGGAAATATGCCCTAAAGGCAATAATAAAGTTATTATTTATTTCCTTATTTCATGATAAATGTTTATTATTCATGCTAGAATTGTATTAACCGGAAACATAATACATGTGTGAATACCTAGACAAAAAAAGTGTCACTAGTATGCCTCTACTTGACCTGCTCGTTGATCAAAGATGGTTATGTTTCCTAACCATAGACATGAGTTTTCATTTGATAAACGGGATCACATCATTAGGAGAATGATGTGATTGACTTGACCCATTCCGTTAGCTTAGCACTTGATCATTTTAGTTTACTGCAATTGCTTTCTTCATGACTTATACATGTTCCTATGACTATGAGATTAGCAACTCCCGATTACCGGAGGAACATTTTGTGTGCTACCAAACGTCACAACGTAACTAGGTGATTATAAAGGTGCTCTACAGGTGTCTACGATGGTACTTGTTGAGTTGGCATAGATAGAGATTAGGATTTGTCACTCCGATTGTCGGAGAGGTATCTCTGGGCCCTCTCGGTAATGCACATCACTATAAGCCTTGCAAGCAATGCAACTAATGAGTTAGTTGCGGGATGATGCATTATGGAATGAGTAAAGAGACTTGCCGATAACGAGATTGAGCTAGGTATTGAGATACCGACGATCGAATCGCGGGCAAGTAACATACTAATGACAAAGGGAACAACGTATGTTGTTATGCGGTTTGACCGATAAAGATCTTTGTAGAATATGTAGGAACCAATATGAGCATCCAGGTTCCGCTATTGGTTATTGACCGGAGACGTGTCTCGGTCATGTCTACATAGTTCTCGAACCCGTAGGATCCGCACGCTTAAAGTTCTGTGACGATCGGAAATATGCCCTAGAGGCAATAATAAAAGCATTATTGTTATATTTCCTTGTTCATGATAATTGTCTTTTATTCATGCTATAATTGTATTATCCGGAAATCGTAATACACGTGTGAATACATAGACTACAATCGTCCTAGTAAGCCTCTAGTTGACTAGCTCGTTGGTCAACAGATAGTCATGGTTTCGACTATGGACATCGATGTCATTGACAACGGGATCACGTCATTAGGAGAATGACGTGATGGACAAGACCCAATCCTAAGCATAGCACAAGATCGTGTAATTCTCTTTGCTAGAGCTTTTCCAATGTCAAGTATCTCTTCCTTAGACCATGAGATCGTGTAACTCCCGGATACCGTAGGAGTGCTTTGGGTGTACCAAAGCGTCACAACGTAATCGGGTGACTATAAAGGTGCACTACAGGTATCTCCGAAAGTGTCATTGGGTTGACACGGATCGAGACAGGATTTGTCACTCCATATGACGGAGAGGTATCCTTGGGCCCACTCGGTAGTGCATCATCATAATGAGCTCAAAGTGACCAAGTGTGCGGTCACGAGATCATGCATTACTGACGAGTAAAGTGACTTGCCGGTGCTTGAGACTGAGCGAGGTATTGGGATACCGACGATCGAGTCTCGGGCAAGTAACATACCTTCCGACAAAGGGAATAGTATACGGGTTGCTTGAATCCTCGACATCGTGGTTCATCCGATGACATCATCGAGGAGCATGTAGGAGCCAACATGGGTATCCAGATCCGCTGTTGGTTATTGACATGAGAGCGTCTCGGTCATGTCTCGCATGTCTCCGAACCCGTAGGGTCTACACATAAGGTTCGATGACGCTAGGGTTATTAGGAAGACTTGTATGTGATTACGAATGTTGTTGAGTCCGGATGAGATCCGGACGTCACGAGGAGTTCGGAAGGGTCCGGAGGTAAAGATTTATATATGGGAAGTTGTCAAGCGGACACCGGAAAGTTTGGGCGTGCGGTATTATATCGGGGCCACGGAAGGGTTCGGAGGACTACGGGAGGGGCCACCCCTCCGGGGGCCACTGGGCTGCGTGGGAGGAGCCAGCCCTGGTGGCTGGGCGCACCCCTCCCTTGGGCCCATGCGCCTAGGGTTGAGGGGAACCCTAGAGGGGCCCCCTGCTTGGGGGCAAGTCCCCCTCCTTGACGCCGCCCCCCTCTAGATGCATCTAGAGGCCGCCCTTCTCCCTTCCCCTATAAATAGAGGGGTGAGGGAGGCAGCCGCACCACAACTCAAGGCGCAGCCCTCCCTCCCAACACCTCTCCTCCTCCGCACGTGCTTGGCGAAGCTCTGCCGGATTCTCGCTGCACCAACAACACCACGCCGTCGTGCTGCCGTTGGAGCTGTCTTCCTCAACCTCTCCTTCCTCCTTGCTGGATCAAGACGGAGGAGGCGTCGTCCGCACCGCACGCGTGTGTTGAACGCGGAGGTGCTGTCCGTTCAGCACTTGGTCATCGGTGATCCGAGTACGACTCCATCATCACCATCCCCTTGAACGCTTCCGCTTTTCGATCTACAAGTGGTATGTAGATGCAAACTCACTCCCTTGACTCGTTGCTTAGATGAACTCATAGATGGATCTTGGTGAAACCGTAGGAAAAATTTAATTTTCCGCAACGTTCCCCAACAGTGGCATCATGAGCTAGGTCTATCGTAGTTCTCTATTGCACGAGTAGAACACAATTTTTTGTGGGCGTAGATCTTGTCAACTTGCTTGCCGCTACTAGTCTTATCTTGCTTCCGCGGTATTGTGGGATGAAGCGGCCCGGACCAACCTTACACGTACGCTTACGTGAGACCGGTTCCACCGACTAACATGCACTAGTTGCATAAGGTGGATGGCGGGTGTCTGTCTCTCCCACTTTAGTTGGAGCGGATTTGATGAAAAGGGTCCTTATGAAGGGTAAATAGAAGTTGACAAGATCACGTTGTGGTTATTCGTAGGTAAGAAAACGTTCTTGCTAGAACCCAATTGCAGCCACGTAAAAGATGCAACAACAATTAGAGGACGTCTAACTTGTTTTTGCAGCAATTGTCATGTGATGTGATATGGCCAAGTTGTGATGAATGATGAATGACATATTGTGATGTATGAGATCATGTTCTTGTAATAGGAATCACGACTTGCATGTCGATGAGTATGACAACCGGCAGGAGCCATAGGAGTTGTCTTTATTTTGTATGACTTGCGTGTCATTGAAGAACGCCATATAAATTACTTTACTTTATTGCTAAACGCGTTAGCCATAGAAGTAGAAGTAGTCGTTGGCATGACAACTTCATGAAGACACGATGATGGAGATCATGATGATGGAGATCATGGTGTCATGCCGGTGACAAGATGATCATGGAGCCCCGAAGATGGAGATCAATGGAGTTTTATGATATTGGCCATATCATGTCACTATTATATAATTGCATGTGATGTTTATTATGTTTATGCATCTTGTTTACTTAGAACGACGGTAGTAAATAAGATGATCCCTTACAAAATTTCAAGAAGTGTTCTCCCTAAGCGTGCACCGTTGCTAAAGTTAAATCGTTTCAAGCACCACGTGATGATCGGGTGTGATAGATCCTTACGTTCACATACAACGGGTGTAAGACAGTTTTACACATGCAAAACACTTAGGGTTAACTTGACGAGCCTAGCATGTACAGACATGGCCTCGGAACACGGAGACCGAAAGGTCGAACACGAGTCGTATAGAAGATACGATCAACATGAGAATGTTCACCGACGATGACTAGTCCGTCTCACATGATGATCGGACACGGCCTAGTCGACTCGGATCGTGTAACACTTAGATGACTAGAGGGATGTCAAATCTGAGTGGGAGTTCATTCAATAATTTGATTAAGATGAACTTAATTATCATGAACTTAGTCTAAAACTTTTGCAAAATATGTCTTGTAGATCAAATGGCCAACGCTCATGTCAACATGAACTTCAACGCTGTTCCTAGAAAACCAAACTGAAAGATGATGGCAGCAACTATACGGACTGGGTCCGAACACGAGATCATCCTCATAGCTGCCAAGAAGGCATATGTCCTAGAAGCACCGTTAGGTGACCCACCTGCTCTCCCAAAGACCGCAAGACGATTTAAACGTTTGGCGGACACATCTCGATGATTACTCCCTCGTTCGGTGCGGCATGCTTTACAGCTTAGAACGGGGCTCCAAAAGTGTTTTGAGCAACACGGAGCATATGAGATGTTCAAGAGCTGAAACTAGTTTTCCAAGCTCATGCGGGTCGAGATATGAAGTCTCCGACAAGTTCTATAGTTGTAAGATGGAGGAAAACAGTTCGTCGGTGAGCACATACTCAAAATGTGCAGGTTGCACAACCTTTGTCCCAGTGGAAATTAACCTCCCGGACGAGGCGGTCATTGACAGAATCCTTCATTCGCTCCCACCAAGCTACAAGAGCTTCGTGATGAACTACAATATGCAGGGGATGGTGAAGACCATTCTGAAGTATTTTCAATGTGAAGTCAGCAGAGGTTGAAATCAAGAAAGAACATCAAGTGTTGATGGTCAATAAGACCACTAAGTTTAAGAAGGGCAAGGGTAAGAAGAACTTCAAGAAGGACGGCAAAGATGTTGCCGCTTTGGTAAGCCGATTGCGGGAAGAAGTCAAAGAATGGACCCAAGCCCGAGACTGAGTGCTTTTATTGCAAGGGGAAGGGTCACTGGAAGAGGAACTGCCCCAAATAGTTAGCGGATAAGAAGGCCGGCAACACTAAAGGTATATTTGATATACATGTAATTGATGTGTACCTTACCAGTACTCGTAGTAACTCCTGGGTATTTGATACCGATGCCGTTGCTCATATTTGTAACTCACAGCAGGAGCTGCGGAATAAGCGGAGACTGGCGAAGGATGAGGTGACGATGCGCGTCGGGAATGGTTCCAGAGTTGATGTGATCGCCGTCGGCACGCTACCTCTACATTTACCTACGGGATTAGTTTTGAACCTTAATAATTGTTATTTGGTGCCAAGTTTGAGCATGAACATTGTATCTGGATCTCGTTTAATGCGAGATGGCTACTCATTTAAATCCGAGAATAATGGTTGTTCTATTTATATGAGAGATATGTTTTATGGTCATGCTCCAATGGTCAATGGTTTATTCTTAATTAATCTCGAGCGTAATGTTACACATATTCATAGCGTGAATACCAAAAGATGTAAAGTTGATAACGATAGTCCCACATACTTGTGGCAATTGCCGCCTTGGTCACATTGGTGTCAAGCGCATGAAGAAACTCCATCTTGATGGACTTTTGGAGTCTCTAGATTATGAATCATTTGACACATGCGAACCATGCCTCATGGTCAAGATGACCAAGACTCCGTTCTCCGGAACAATGGAGCGAGCAACCAACTTGTTGGAAATCATACATATCGATGTGTGCGGTCCAATGAGCGTTGAGGCTCGCGGAGGATATCGTTATGTTCTCACTCTCACAGATGACTTGAGTAGATATGGGCATGTCTACTTGATGAAACACAAGTCTGAGACCTTTGAAAAGTTCAAGGAATTTCAGAATGAAGTTGAGAATCAACGTGACCGAAAGATAAAATTCTTACGATCAGATCGTGGAGGAGAATATTTAAGTCACGAATTTGGTACACACATAAGAAAATGTGGAATCGTTTCACAACTCACGCCGCCTGGAACACCTCAGCGTAACGGTGTGTCCGAACGTCGTAATCGCACTCTATTGGATATGGTGCGGTCTATGATGTCTCTTACCGATTTACCGCTATCATTTTGGGGATACTCTTTAGAGACAGCCACATTCACTTTAAATAGGGCACCGTCTAAATCCGTTGAGACGACGCCGTATGAATTATGGTTTGGGAAGAAACCTAAGCTGCCATTTCTAAAAGTTTGGGGATGCGATGCTTATGTCAAGAAACTTCAACCTGAAAAGCTCGAACCCAAGTCGGAAAAATGCGTCTTCATAGGATACCCTAAAGAAACCATTGGGTATACCTTCTACTTAAGATCCGAGGGCAAGATCTTTGTTGCCAAGAACGGATCCTTTCTGGAAAAAGAGTTTCTCCCGAAAGAAGTAAGTGGGAGGAAAGTAGAACTCGATGAAGTACTACCTCTTGAACAGGATAGTAGTGCAGCTCGGGAAAATATTCTGTGATGCCTACACCAACCAAGAGGAAAATAATGATGATGATCAAGGTACTTGGATCAAGTTGCTCTTGAACTTCAGAGGTCCACAAGGACACGTTCCGCTTTTGAGTGGTACGGCAATCCTGTCCCGGAAATCATGTTGTTAGACAACGGTGAACCTTGAACTATGAAGAAGCGATGGCGGGCCCAGATTCCAACAAATGGCTAGAAGCCATGAAACCGAGATAGAATCCATGTATGAAAACAAAGTATGGACTTTGGTGACTTGCCGATGATCGTGAGCGATAGAAAACAAATGGATCTTTAAGAAGAAGACGGACGCGGATGGTAATGTCACCATCTATAAAGCTCGACTTGTCGCTAAGGGTTATCGGCAAGTTCAAGGGATTGACTATGATGAGACTTTCTCTCCGTAGCGAAGCTTAAGTCCGTCCGAATCATGTTAGCAATTGCCGCATACTATGATTATGAGATATGGCAGATGGACGTCAAAACAGCGTTCCTTAATGGTTATCTTAAGGAAGAGCTGTATATGATGCAGCCGGAAGGTTTTGTCAATCCTAAGAATGTCGACAAAGTATGCAAGCTCCAGCGATCCATTTATGGGCTGGTGCAAGCATCTCGAGTTGGACCATTCGCTTTGATGAGATGATCAAAGCATTTGGGTTTATGCGAGACTTATGGAGAAGCCTGCGTTTACAAGAAAGTGAGTGGGAGCTCTGTAGCATTTCTCATATTATATGTAGATGACATACTTTTGATGGGAAATGATATAGAATTCTTGGACAGCATTAAGGCCTACTTGAATAAGTGTTTTTCAATGAAGGACCTTGGAGAAGCTGCTTATATATTAGGCATCAAGATCTATAGAAATAGATCGAGGCGCCTCATAGGTCTTTCACAAAGCACATACCTTGATAAGATTTTGAAGAAGTTCAAAATGGATCAGTCCAAGAAAGGGTTCTTGCTCATCTTGCAAGGTGTGAGATTGAGCTCAGCTCAATGCCCGACCACGGCAAAAGATAAAGAAGAGATGAGTGTCATCCCTATGCTTCAGCCATAGGATCTATTATGTATGCCATCTTGTGTACCAGACCTGATGTAAACCTTGCCGTAAGTTTGGTAGGAAGATACCAAAGTAATCCCGCAAGGAACTTTGGACAGCGGTCAAGAATATCCTAAAGTACCGAAAAGGACAAAGGACATGTTTCGTTTATGGAGGTGACGAAGAGCTCGTCAGAAGGGTTACGTCGATGCTAGCTTCGACACAGATCTGATGACTCTAAGTCACAAACCGGATCGTGTATATGTTGAATGGTGGAGCGATGGCTGGTGCAGCTGCAAGCGAAGCGTCGTGGCGGGATCTACATTTGAAGCGGAGTACATGGCAGCCTCGGAGGCAGCGCATGAAGCAATTTGGGTGAAGGAGTAAATCACCGACCTAGGAGTCATATCCAATGCGTCGGGGCCAATCAAACTCTTCTGTGACAACACTGGAGCTATTGCACTTGCCAAGGAGCCCAGGTTTCACAAGAAGACAAGGCACATCAAGTGTCGCTTCAACTCCATCCGTGAAAATGTTCAGGATGGAGACATAGAAATTTGTAAAGTGCATACGGATCTGAATGTCGCAGATCCGTTGACTAAACCTCTTCATGGGCAAAACATGATCAACACCGAACTCTATGGGTGTTCGATTCATCACAATGTAACTAGATTATTGACTCTAGTGCAAGTGGGAGACTGTTGGAAATATGCCCTAGAGGCAATAATAAAAGCATTATTATTATATTTCCTTGTTCATGATAATTGTCTTTTATTCATGCTATAATTGTATTATCCGGAAATCGTAATACACATGTGAATACATAGACTACAATACGTCCCTAGTAAGCCTCTAGTTGACTAGCTCGTTGGTCAACAAATAGTCATGGTTTCCTGACTATGGACATCAGATGTCATTGACAACGGGATCACGTCATTAGGAGAATGACGTGATGGACAAGACCCAATCCTAAGCATAGCACAAGATCGTGTAGTTCGCTTTGCTAGAGCTTTTCCAATGTCAAGTATCTCTTCCTTAGACCATGAGATCGTGTAACTCCCGGATACCGTAGGAGTGCTTTGGGTGTACCAAGCGTCCTGGCGAATCGGGTGACTATAAAGGTGCACTACGGTATCTCCGAAAGTGTCATTGGGTTGACACGGATCGAGGCAGGATTTGTCACTCCATATGACGGAGAGGTATCACCGGGCCCACTCGGTAGTGCATCATCATAATGAGCTCAAAGTGACCAAGTGTCTGGTCACGGGATCATGCATTCTGATGCGAGTAAAGTGACTTGCCGTAACGAGACTGAGCGAGGTATTGGGATACCGACGATCGAGTCTCGGGCAAGTAACATACCGTTGACAAAGGGAATAGTATACGGGTTGCTTGAATCCTCGACATCATGGTTCATCCGATGACATCATCGAGGAGCATGTAGGAGCCAACATGGGTATCCAGATCCGCTGTTGGTTATTGACATGAGAGCGTCTCGGTCATGTTCGCATGTCTCCGAACCCGTAGGGTCTACACATAAGGTTCGGTGGCGCTAGGGTTATTAGGAAGACTTGTATGTGATTACGAATGTTGTTGAGTCCGGATGAGATCCCGGACGTCACGAGGAGTTCCGGAAGGGTCCGGAGGTAAAGATTTATATATGGGAAGTTGTCAAACGGACACCGGAAAGTTTCGGGGGCGTACCGGTATTGTATCGGGGCCACCGGAAGGGTTCCGGAGGACTACCGGGAGGGGCCACCCCTCCCGGGGGGGCCACTTGGGCTGCGTGGGAGGGAGCCAGCCCCTGGTGGGCTGGGCGCACCCCCTCCCCTTGGGCCCATGCGCCTAGGGTTGAGGGGGAACCCTAGAGGGGGCGCCCCCCTTGCTTGGGGGGCAAGTCCCCCCTCCCCTTGGCCGCCGCCCCCCCTCTAGATGCATCTAGAGGGGCCGGCCCCCTTCTCCCTTCCCCCTATAAATAGAGGGGTGAGGGGAGGGCAGCCGCACCACAACTCAAGGCGCAGCCCCTCCCCTCCCCAACACCTCTCCTCCTCCGTATGTGCTTGGCGAAGCTCTGTTGGATTACTGCTGCACCAACAACACCACGCCGTCGTGCTGCCGTTGGAGCTGTCTTCCTCAACCTCTCCTTCCTCCTTGATGGATCAAGACGGAGGAGACGTCGTCCGTACTGTACGTGTGTTGAACGCGGAGGTGCTGTCCGTTCAGCACTTGGTCATCGGTGATCCGAGTACGACTCCATCATCACCATCCCCTTGAACGCTTCCGCACTCGATCTACAAGTGGTATGTAGATTGTAAGTGCATCTAGTGCCCCTTAGTGATTTTGGTGTATTGAAGACTTATAGGTTAAGTAACTAATGCGTTTGTGAGTGTACACAGATCTATAAGTCTATGAGGAGTTTGATATTTGAGAGAAAGTCGACCCTAAAAATGAAGTTCTTCAACTGAAGACTTTGATATTACGAAGACTTTCTCAAGACTTTGAAAGTGAAGAAATTGGTGTGACCTTGAAGACTTGGTATTCATTTGAGGAACATGAAGCGTGAAGACTTTTGTTTTCGTAGTTTCATTTTCTCTTTCTTGAGTCATAGGAAACACCGCATTGTTAAAGGGGTCGAGGAAATACTAAGGAAAAATTTCCATGTGATGCTCAACTCAAAATCCTACACCTACCAATTCCTTGAGTGAAGCTTTTGGAAATCTCATACGATTCAGTCAATTTCTTGATGGATGAGACGAAGCTCTTCCAGTCGTTGAGAATTTATTCGGCGAGGAGTTAGGAATTCGCCAAAGTCGAATTGCCTACACAATGAGGAACATGATAGCCCCGAGGAATTTGATGTTCAAATTTCCGACCGTTCTTTGTCTTCTTGGCCACCTGTCCCAAATATCTTATCCACCTAACGGTTATATCATTGAAGGGCATTTATGTCTTATCATGTCGGGCTGCTCCCTAGGCTATAAATAGCCGCCCCCTACAACCACTAGCTGGTTGGCTGCTCGAGAGAACTTGACACTTGTCATTTGAGAGCAACCCATCCTCTGTGGACTTTGAGAGAAAATCATCAAGTGAGGAAAACCCAAAACCAAACCCCAACAAACCCAAAGTGATTGAGCATCATGAAGAAATTGATCTGCGTGGATCCGACGCTTGTTACCTTTGAAGACTGTGCTTCTTCCAGACGGTTAGGCGTCAAGGTCTAGAGCATCCAAGAGGAATTGTGGATCGCCGAGTGACCAAGTATGTGAAGGTTTGGAAGTCGCTCAAGACTTACCACGAGTGATTGGGACGAGGTCTGCGTGACCTTAGTTCAAGGAGAATACGGTGAGGACTTGGTGTCTGAGCTGCGTGCTTTCGATGGATGGGTGTCCGGACTGTGTGTCCTCGAGTTTAAATACTCGGCCGCTCAACAGACGTATAACTGAGACAGCAGTTGGAACTGGTCTACCAAATCATTGTCTTCACCAACCCAACTGGTTCCATTTCCTCAACCCTTTCATTTCCTCATTACTGTGTTGAGTGTTTGTTCATATCTGTGTTTGAAGACTTTGACTGAAGACTTTCTCAATTTCCTCAGTTCAATTTCTTCAGTCTGTTTGTCTTCATCTTGTGTTATCCTGTGATTACGCTTTCTGTACTCTGTGATTGTCTTCATTTCATCATGATGACTATGCTTGTAATCTGTTATGCTTACTTCTGAGTACTTATTCCGCTGCAAGTAGTTCTTCGCTAAGGAATTTCCTCACCGGCAAATTCCTCAGTGAAGAATTCATAAAAATCGCCTATTCACCCCCCCTCTAGTCGATATAACGCACTTTCAATTGGTATCAGAGCAAGGTACTCCCTTGTTCTGTGTGATTTTGGTTTAACCACCTGGAGTTTTAGTTATGTCGACCGCAGGTATGATCAAGGTCTCAGCAGGGTGTCCTACCTTCGATGGGACGGACTACCCCTACTGGAAGAACAAAATGCGAATGCATCTTGAAGCAATTGACAACGATCTCTGGTATGTTGTGACAAAAGGTGTTTCCTCAGTCACACCTTCTTTGAATGATGCTGATGTGAAGAGATTCAAGCAACTCGATTCTCAAGCGAAGAATATCATATGTGGCCATCTGAGCAAAGGTCAATATGGAAGAGTGAGTGCTTTGGAATCTGCCAAACTCATCTGGGACAAAGCTGTCCAAAGTAAATGAAGGCGTCTCAACTCAGCGTGACTCTCGAGTCGATGTTCTTGGAATCTCTTCAACCGCTTCAAAAGACTCGACAACGAAAATGTTCAACAAACCTTCGATCGCCTCATCGACATCTCAAATGAGCTTCAAGCTTTGGTGCCACCGACATCACCGACCATGAGGTGGTGAAGAAATTGCTAAGATCGCTTGATTCCTCATTTGATACTCGCTGCGATGATACAAGAACGAGCTGACTACAAGTCTCTTGATCCTGCCGATATCCTCGAAAGGCTAAATACTCACGAGTTCCGACTTGAAAAGAGAGATCTCTATGGTTACGGCTATGGAAAAACACGTGCCACGAAGGCCAAGGCGTGTCTCGAATCGAGAGTGAAGACTCGGTAGTAGCCTAGGAGATCTGAAGAATTTGGCGAGGAGCTAGCACTGCTCGTGAAGAAATTCCAGAAATTCTCAAGGCGTGGTCGCTTTGGAAAATCCTCAAGAAGCGGTGATTCCTCATCTAGTGACTATAAAGAAGACTTTGTCACAAATGCAAGAAACCTGGTCACTATATCCAGGATTGTCCTCAGTGGGAAAAGGAATTGAAGAAGAAGAAACACAAGGATTACAGTTCTGATGATGCGAAGAAGAAGAAGAAATCATCAAAATCTTCATCATCAAAATCCTCAAAACCTTCTTCTCACAAGAGGAGCAGCTCCAAAAAGGCTCGGGCATTTATTGGCAAGGAAATGGACTCTGAAGCTGAATCTGAGGAACATGAGGAAGAGGAGGAGTCGAAGAATCCGAATCTGGTGTGGCTAGTCCGGCTCTTGCTACGCCTTCGTTAGCAAGTCCATCTTCAACCTCAAGAAAGCTGACTCCGCCGACAAGCCCGATGAGGAAAATGATGACTACGCCCCACCTATTGCTTCATGGCAAAAGGTGCCAAGGTACTCAATTTCACCTCCTCTGAATCTAGTGAAAATGAATCTGATGAGGATCTCAAGCCCAGCTACTCTAAACTTGCTAAGATTGCTATAAAACAACAAAGGGCTTTTGAAAAGGTTCAAAACATGCTAGATAAGAGTGATGATATGTTAGGTGAAGAAATGGATCGCACTCAAGCTCTGACTGAAAATCTTCAGAAACTTCAGTCTAGGCTTGACAGCCTTCAAGGTCATCATAACACTCTCTTATCTGATCATGAGAAACTTTCTTATGAATTTCTTCAAAGAAAGCAAGATCTTGAGAAGCTAAGGGCGAGTTATGAGGATCTTCAGAAGGAGCGCGATTCATTACTTGCTCAACAAATCAGCGCTTCTCAAGAAGAATTTGTTCCTCCATGCTTAAAGTGCATTGAACATGAATCTACTAATTCTTCACCTGAATGTTCAAATGCTTCAACTGTTACAAATTCTTCACCTGCCTCTGCTATCACTAATTCCTCACCTGAGGACATTGCTAGTATCACTAACGATGCAGGAATGAAGGAATTGTACATGACAGCATGTACAAAAGCCTCAAAGGGCATCGACTCTTTGTGATGTGCTTAAAAGCAGATCCTCAACAGAACCCTAGGAAAGAGGGTATTGCCTTTGAGAGGAAACTCAATGCTGATGGAGCGTCTTTGGAAGCTGGCGGTATCCCAAAACCTCATGGGTTGCTGCAAAGGGACCTCCAGTTGATCCATCTACCTTATCTGGCTTCACATGCGAATTTCCTCATTCTGCTGATGAGTCATTTCACTCCAACTATAAACTGTTCAAAAATCAGAATGGTGAAGTATTTGCTAGATATGTTGGTACTAACTGCAGGAACGGTTCCCCTATGAAGAAAATCTGGGTTCCCAAGAAGTGCCTTGAAAGTCTTCAGGTGAATGTCCTCATGACACCACTAGTGAAGAATAGGAACCTCAGATCAAATTCTTCATATGGACCAAATTCTTCATATGGATCCAAGTCCTCATACGGACCAAATTCCTCACATGGATCAAATTCCTCAAAAGGATCAAAGCCCTCATATGATTATCATCGTGCTAACAACTCTGCTTTTTGAGGTAGAGCTAAGGGCTATGAATATGTGCATTATTCTTCAAACCAATATGTTCATATGTCCTCGAAGAATTTCTCTGCTTATTCATATGCTTACCCTAACCCCTCTTATGTGAAGCGAAATGGTTTGGCTTCTATGCCACCATTCTCATATGGTGCTTTCAGAATGATGAACTCTTTGCCACCCCTTGAGATGTGGGTGGTGAAGAAAAGAACTAATCTCTTCTGCAGGGTCAGGTCTCGGGCGTGCCTTAACGTCTCAAGAATTTGTTGGGGCCCGACAAATTGCTCGAAAGGACGCAGCTAATCATGATGAAATGAACTTTCATTTCACACGTCCTCCTCTTGCATATCTGAATCTTGGTGATGAAATTCATCGATGAACTTGATATCATATTCTTCACTGATGAAGTATATGAGATCGTAAGTTGTACTAATTCATCTGCATGATGATCAACCCAAAGCCACTGAGTGGGTTCTCGATAGTGGATGTACAAATCACATGACTGGTGACAAGAATCTATTGATGGATGCTCCCTTATCACCGTCACATCTGAAGCATATCATCTTTGCTGACAAAGGCAAAAGTCAGGTATTGGGTCTTGGTAAGGTTGCTATCTCTAAGGACATGCACATGGACAAAGTCATGCTTGTTGAGTCTTTAGGATATAACCTCATGTCAGTCTCAATGCTTTGTGATCTTGATATGGTTGTTATCTTTGGCAAGTATCGTTGTGTTGTGATTATGGAAGTGACAATTCCAAAGTCTTGAAGGCTTTAGGAGAGGAGACTTGTATATTGTTGACTTCTCCACAGGACCACAACCAGCCATGTGCCTACTTGCAAAAGCTTCAGAAGGCTGGCTATGGCATCGACGACTTGGTCACGCAGGCATGAGGAATTTGCACACACTTGCGAAGAAGAAGCATGTCATTGGCATTGAGAATGTCAAATTCCTCAAGGATCACTTATCGGAACTGTGAAGC
Organism: Aegilops longissima; assembly: GCA_021605205.1. Taxonomy (NCBI): domain Eukaryota; kingdom Viridiplantae; phylum Streptophyta; class Magnoliopsida; order Poales; family Poaceae; genus Aegilops; species Aegilops longissima. Next base: position 148,973,648 of record CM038677.1, on the reverse strand, counting down.
TGGAAAAATGACCAAGGCCAAGCATCCAGCGAAGACTATCATGACCACTACTCGTCCCTTCGAATTGCTTCACATGGACCTCTTTGGTCCCAATCATTACTCAGCCTTCACTAATGATGCATCTCTTTATGGCTTTGTTATTGTTGATGATTACTCTCGTTACACATGGGTACACATTGTTACTTACAAAAATCAAGTGCAGGAAGTCTTCAAACGATTTTCCTCGAGGGCTTCAACTAACTTTGGTGTGAAGATCAAGCACATCAGGAGTGACAATGGAACTGAGTTCAAGAATTCCGGTCTTGATGACTATCTTGATGAACTTGGTATTACTCATGAGTTATCTGCTCCTTATACTCCTCAAAGAAAGCGGCGTCGTGGGCGCAAGAACAGAACTCTTGTTGAGATGGCTCGCACTATGCTTGATGAATACAAAGCGCCTAGTCGTTTACGCATTCAAGCAATTGACACTGCGTGCCACATCATCAACAGTATATCTTCACAAATTCTTCAAGAAGACTGCCTATGAACTCCTCACTAACAAGAAACCTAATGTAAGTTATTTCAAAGTCTTGATTGCTAAATGTTGGATTAGAGATCCTCACCACAACTCTAAATTTGCACCGAAAGCACATGAAGGTTTTATGCTTGGTTACGGAAGGACTCGCACACCTCTGAGTCTTCAACATCGCTCTTCACGAGATTGTTGACTTTGTAGATGTGCGGTTCGATGAAACTAATGGCTCGCAAAGAGAGCACCTACCTTACGTGTTAGGCGATCCAGCACCGAGGACTCTATCGGGTTCAAGGCAGCTGAGGATGTCATTCCTCATGAAGAAAGCTATTTGAAGAATTCATTCTGTAGATGAAGAACGTCGAGCTGATGCACCTGAAGATAATGCTGAAGAAAATGGTGCTGAGGAAAATGATCAAATTCCTCGACGACAACCATTTCCCATCTTTGGCACACAAACTGGATCTACTCTCTTTACTAAATATATGTTGATGATATTATCTTTGGCTGTACTGACCAACGTTATAGTGATGAATTTGCCTATATGATGAGTGAAGAATATCAAATGTCTATGATGGGAGAGTTGAAATTCTTTTAGGTCTTCAAATTAAATCAACAACACAATGGCATATTCATATCGGGAGAAATACCTCAAAGATGTCCTGAAGAAATTCGGCATGCAAGATTGCAAAGGTGTCAAAATTCCTATGCCCACAAATGGCCATCTATGCCTTGATGAAAATGGTATTGACTTGATCACAAGGTATACCGCTCCATGATTGGTTCTTTATTGTACTTATGTGCATCTAGGCCAGATATAATGCTTAGTGTTTGCATGTGTGCCCGATTTCAAGCTACACGAAGGAATCACACCATAAAGGCTGTGGAAGCATATTCTTGATATCTAGCTCACACACCAACACTAGGATTATGGTACCCCAAGGGCTCTACTTTTGATCTCATTGGATATTTCGACTCGACTATCTTTGGTGATCGTGTGGACCGCAAGTCAACATCTGGTACTTGTCATTTCCTCGGACGATCTTTGGTGCATTGGTCCTCGAAGAAAGCGAGCTGCGTATCACTGTCCACTGCGGAAGCTGAATACATTGCTGCTGGCTCGTGTTGTGCTCAATTACTATGGATGAAGCAAACCCTCAAGGACTACGGAATCAACGTGAAGAATGTGCCTCTCCATTGTGACAATGAGAGTGCCATCAAGATTGCTCACAACCCAATTCAGCACTCGAAGACAAAGCACATTCAAATTCGTCATCATTTTCTTCGTGATCATGCATTGAAGGGCGACATCTCCATCGAGCACGTGAAGACTGAAGAACAGCTAGCTGATATCTTCACTAAGCCTTTGGATGAGAAGAGATTTAGCAAGTTGCGGTGTGAGCTAAATATCTTAGAATCTTGAATGTTCTTTGAAAAGGACACACATCCTAACACTTATGCAAAATTGATGACTTAGATGTGCAACACATGAAGAAGCGTTTTCTTCAATCAATGAAGAATAACACTCTAAGTGTGAAGAAATTAATTAAGAATTTGATTCTCAGAACCCTCGACAATTGTGCGCGTGTCTGAAATCATCATTCTTATCTGATGGGTCACGCCACCACCAAAGTTGAAAATCTTCAATTTGAGTTTTCCTCAGTTTTGAAATTCTTCAGTTTTTTCAAATTCTTCAACTTTGCAAAATCTTCACTGTTTCCGTCGTCTTTCTTCATTGGCTATATATATATATATGGGTTTATGTCCTCTACAGCATTCACTTATGGCTATTTCTTCAAGTCGCTTTTTCTGCTAAGTGAATGTGATCGGACCCTTCCCCCTCTATGCTATACTCAACCCAATCCATTCACAAATTCTTCATGTGCGTTCTACTTTGAAACTCGTTCAAAATCTTCACTGTATCCTTGACAGCTGAAGAAATTGCAACGGAACTTTTAAAACGAATCTTATCCAAACCTTCGTTTTTACCGCTCAAACCGTTCCGCATCCCACGATGCATTATTCTATTCACCCACGATCTACACTACACAGTACGTGGGTGACACATGTCGTGAGAAGGGAAGCAGTCAGGGGCATGTTCGTCCTAAATCTTCGGGCGATCCGTTTTTCACCATGTCTATAAATACCCCTCTCTCCCTTCCTCACTCTTTTACTCTGCTCGACCTCTCTCTCCCGCTCGAGCTCCTCAAACCCTAGCGCCGCCGCTACTCCATCGTCGCCGGTGAGGAAAAGCTTCACTGCCTTGACCTCGTCGCCGACGTACTCGCGCCGACCGCGGAAATCCTCACTCCGCCGCCGCCGTAGCTGTCTTCCTCTGCCAAGTTAGGGCGTGGAAGATCTGAACGGACGAACTTCCCAACTGTTCTTCTCAGTTCGTCGTGTTCTTCACTTCGGGTAAATTAAAAGTTACTTTTATTACTCGCTTTGATTCTCAAATCTTCTTCAAATTCTTCAAAGGTGTTTATTCTTCAAATTCTTCACACATATGAACACCTCAAATCTCTTGATTCGTTTCTCTAAGCAATGATTTTCTTCAAGATTCCTCAATTGTGTGGATCCTCGATCTATACAACTGGAACCTAAGACAAAAACGCTTAGTGAAATTCTTCAAGGCTCATCTGGTCAAAATCCTCAAAACTTGTTCTTTTGAAAACCTTACGAGAACGCATATGACCTCTCCAAATTCCTCGCACCTATACTCTGTTCACAGGTACAAATGTCCATCGCTGAATCCCTAGGTTCTCATCAACTTAACTCATTTGCAGCGTTCCTCGAAGAAAAACTGCATACTTCTTGAGAAAACTCAATTGTTCAATTTCCTCAAGCGAAGAAAATGGCAAGCGGTAAAAAGCCACGAAGGAGGAAAGAAACCCGAGGTTATGACAGCGTTTGAAACCCCGAGGAAATATATGCTGACTCATCGCACACCGGATGAAGAAAGCAAAAATCAACGCAAGGTGCGTATTCGGAAGATTGAGCGGAGATGGGCACGGGAATGGAAGGAATACAGATATGTAACTCCTAAGTACATGAAGAAATTCGCTCTAAATCCTCCATGCCCAAGAGCTCCTTTGGCTTTTGGCCAAGTAGCTGATCCCACAAGCATCAAGCGAGGTGAGGACTTTCACGATGAATGGGCTAAGCGTCAAGCAAAATTGGCAAAGCAAGCAAAGGAGGCGGTGAAGAAATTCAATGAGGATTCTGCTGCTGCTCACATCGCTTGAGTTCTCGGTCAAACCGAGGAAATCAATGCAAAAGAAGCCTGCTCATAAGCCAAGTGCTTCATCATCTGCGCCCTCACGGCCAAGTTCCTCAGCAGCACCCTCCAAGCAATTTCCTCACACTGCTGCCGTACCACCAAAGTCCTCAACAGCTCCGTCAAAACCCTCAGTTCCTGTACACCTAGCGACATGTCAAAGGACTGCTGGTTTCTCAATTGCCTCAGGCATTTCTGCAAGTTCCTCAGCTGCTCCCATTTCTTCATCGGCCCGACTCATTTGAAGACCAAAGCAACAATTGGGCGAGGTCCTCGGCCTAGCCAAGGAAGAAACAGGTTGCGTTCCATGTGCCATCGATGATGAGGCATCGATGAAGAACTCATGAAATCATCGAGACCGTCAAGTAAAGGCCGCTAGAGCCAAAGGTACATCTGTGCCACTGCTATTGGACCCGAAGAAAGTCCTCGACTTTATTGATCTCTGGCACAATGATCCCAATACCCCTCTGCCTGACCTTCATCTGACACCTCGACAAAGTCATGCGCTGACTCACTTCATAGCTGAAGAAAAATGGAAGTTTGAGAAGGCGAGGGAAATCAAAAAGGCTCAATACAGGAAGGAGAAGTTCCTGAAGAAAAACGTTGTCAAGATGACACCTGAGGAACTTCTCCAAGTCCAAACTGAAATTCAAGACCTCAGCAAAAACTTCGATTCATACTATGCTGATTGGCAAGGAGCCAAGGTCAGATTAAATCAACTGACGAAGAAATTCACAAGTGTTGCTGCCCGATGCAACATGAAATTCCACAGTGGAGCCTCGGCTCAGCCCTCTTGAAAATATCAGCACCACTGATGACGTTCAGCCTGCTGAAGAAAATGCTGATTCCAGGGCTGATGATCCCATTCCAGCCGCTGAAGAAATTGCCAGGGCACACACTAGTGGTGCGCCTGACGAAATTGCTCAAGACAGGGGAACTGCATCAGTTGCTCCTGAAGAAACTGAATCAAATTCCTCAGCTCCTCCTGCGCCAACTCCAACTCCAATTCTTCCATCTGCTTCTAATGTGAAGAAAACCAAGGCTGCAGAACTAGCTGCTGTGAAGAAAAGGAAAGCATCTGCTGCGTCAGATTCTTCGGCTGCGAAGAAAATGAAACCAATGACCAGCTCATTCGAAAATCCAATTGATGCTGTTCCAATTTCCTCAATACCATCAAAGGAAGTTATTCCTTTTGGAGAAGACTATGAGATCCCAATCGGATCGATGAAGAACATCGATCTGCTGCTTCGTCGAGCAAATTGATGAAGAAATTGAAGTGGAAGCAATCCCTTCACCCCGATTATTTCCTCATCGGACTATGAAATTCCTCGGGCGGTCTTTGAAGAAATTGAAGATGAAGATGTGGATATTGGATGCACCACTCCGGTGATAAATGATGACTTTTGGGAAAGTCAGCATCCCAATACTCCTCTCTTCACCCGCTCCAACAAGTTCCTCGGTCTCCTGCTCAAACAGTCCAAATGGACTCAAGAAAATCAACCCACTGGTTACGTGCATAAAGAAATTCCAGCCACTAGTCTTGATGAAACTGCTGCCGCTAATCCTCGGTCGCTTTTGTTGAGGAACAAGAAATTCCTCGAGCTAAGAACCTGAACTTACGATTCTGAGGTGGTGATGCAACTCATCGACACCCCTCTGCCCAAGCAAAAGAATCCGTTCTCAACCAAGCAAAAGTTCAAGGCTGAAGATTTCTTTGCCGAGCACGTGTTCTTCATGAATATAATCCTTATGATTACGCTCGCATTAGGAAGAGGCGTTTCGGACTGCCAGCCAAGCCAACTTCTATTCCTCGGTGCTATTCAACAAGGATAAAATCTTGATCATGCTCATATTCCTCATGTGGATATGGAGTCGCTGCCGGGCTTTGAGCCGATCCTCGGTGTTCTTCACGACGCAGGACTTCTAAACTTCTGACCGATATTTGTGGATGGAGCGAAGAGCTAATTATTCAGTTTTATGCAACCTTGCACATCACGGAGACGCTGAAGATGTGAACTCATGGGTCTTAGATTGGATGACCGAAAATACTCACTACAAGGCACCAGCAACTGAATTGCTTCGTGCCTTACCACTCAGCCCTCCGCTTGATGGTGCACGTCGTATTTACAACGAAAAAGAACTTTCAAATCACTATATGCAAGTGCTGATGAAGCCTTTGAAGCCAAGGCAGGCCCCAAGAACCAAATTCCTCGTCAAGGAATTATTATATGTGCCTCGGACAGTCTATCGAATTCTGACGAAAACTATGAGTCCTATCAAAGGCCACGACTCGAATGATGAAGAAGTCGTTGGCATCATGAAGAATATGCTTTTCAACATCATCCATGGCGTTCCCGTCAACTTCCATGATTTCTTCATGAGGACTCTGGCAAACATTGCTATGTCACCTTTTGAGCTGAAGCCTTATGCGCCTTGGATTATGAGACTCATCGGTCAAGGTCTTCACTCAATTACAAAGCGATACTTTGAACCACTGCAGCTACTGCCCCGATTGAAGTCCTCAAGCGGACATTTACCTCGGTGATGACAAGGGCAAGGCTCTTGTTGTGATAGATGAAGGCATTCGTCCATTGGATGGACAGTTTATAAGCGACATCCTACTCCACCAATGATGACTCGCCACACATGACTCGGCAGCAAATACCTCGGTCAAGCAAAGTCCTCAAGCTCATCGCACCTGTGGTGATGATGATCGTGAGTTACTCCTCGGTCTTCATCGGAAGGTTGATCGCAATCATAAGTGGGTCAAGCGTCGGTTTGGTACTCTTCTTTACAACATGACCTCAACACACAATGCAGTGAAGAAAAACCACTACTACCTTCATGAAACCTTCAAGCGCACCTGGGCTGTTCTTTCACATATCTACAATGAAGAAGAACTGATTTCAATGGGACTCAAGGAAGAATTTGACTGGTCTGCACCTCCTCCGAAGAAATTCAAAAAGGTCAAAGTTCCTTCCTTGGTGGCCAGCTCCTATTCTTCATCTCGCGACACTGATGAAAATGAAGATTTGGAAGACACTGCGGCTGGTCCTACTTCAACAACCGACCCCAACAATGCTGGCGCTCCATCTTCAACTTGAATTTCTTCAAGAGCGTTAGTCCTCAGTTTCGATCCTTTTGGTCAATGATGACAAAGGGGGAGAAATTTGAGTTAGTCTTCAAGCGGGTCTAGTTTTTGTCTATATACAGTATTTTATTAAGTTAACTCTCGTTCTTGACTCGTTGCTTAGATGAACTCTCGTTCTTCAATACACCAAAATCACTAAGGGGCACTAGATGCACTTACATAGATGCAAACTCACTCCCTTGACTCGTTGCTTAGATGAACTCATAGATGGATCTTGGTGAAACCGTAGGAAAAATTTTAATTTTCTGCAACGTTCCCCAACAGGTACGTAGACAACACTCTCCCCTCTCGTTGCTATGCATCACCATGATCTTGCGTGTGCGTAGGAAGTTTTTTGAAATTACTACGTTCCCCAACAAATCCTACTCCCGGTGGGAGTAGGACTCCCCTAGGGCGCGCCATAGAGAGGGTCGGCCCTCCCCTCCTCCACTCCTTTATATATGGGGGAGGGGGCACCCCATAGACACACAAGTTGATTGTTTAGCCGTGTGCGGTGCCTCCCTCCACAGATTTCCACCTCGGTCATATCATTGTAGTGCTTAGGCGAAGCCCTGCGTCGGTAACTTCATCATCACCGTCATCACGTCGTCATGCTGACGAAGCTCTCCCTCGACACTCAGCTGGATCTAGAGTTCGCGGGACGTCACCGAGCTGAACGTGTGCAGATCGCGGAGGTGCCGTACTTTCGGTACTAGGATCGGTCGGGTCGTGAATACATACGACTAAATCAACCGCGTTGTCATAACGCTTCCGTTTTCGGTCTACGAGGGTACGTGTACTACACTCTCCCCTCTCGTTGCTATGCATCACCTAGATGGATCTTGCGTGTGCGTAGGATCTTTTTTGAAATTACTGCGTTCCCCAACACCTAGTTGACAGAAGAGGCTAACGGAATTGACGGCGATGTCATATTGGGCAAAAAAAATTAGACCAAGTGTCAAATAGGGAAGAAAGAAAATTCTAGTGTCAAATAAGGAAACATATTTTGAAGTAGTGTCAAATAAGGAATTCCCTCTAATTTGCAAGGTATACACCAAGAGGGAGATTCCGGCAGCTGGAAATCTGGACCTGAAAAAGCTAGGTCAGGCTACCTATTCTGCATAACTCCAAACCAGCTGAAACTTCACGGAGATTTTTTATGGAATATTTAAGGAATATTGGAGCAAATAACTACCAGAGAAGTCCCACTAGGTGGGAACAACCCACCTGGGCGCGCGAGGCAGCCCAGGCGCTCCCTGGTGGGTTGTGCTCACCCAGGCCCACCTCCGGTGCCCATCTTCTGGTATATAGGTCATTTTGACCTAGAAAAAAAATAAGGAGAGGACTTTCGGGATGGAGCGCCGCCGCCTCAAGGTGGAACTTGGGCAGGAGCACTTTTGCCCTTCGGCGGAGCGATTCCGACGGGGAAACTTCCCTCCCGGAGGGGGAAATCATCGTCATCATCATAACCAACAACTCTCCCATCTTGGGGAGGGCAATCTCCATCAACATGTTCAACAGCACCATCTCATCTCAAACCCTAGTTCATCTCTTGTGTTCAATCTTGTTACCGGAACTATAGGTTGGTGCTTGTGGGTGACTAGTAGTGTTGATTACATCTTGTAGTTGATTACTATATGATTTATTTGGTGGAAGATTATATGTTCAGATCCAATATGCTATTTAATACTCCTATGACCATGAGCATGTTTATCATTTGTGAGTAGTTACTTAGAGGTCACGGGAGAAATCATGTTGCATGTAATCGTGTGAACTTGATATGTGTTCGATATTTTGATAGTATGTATGTTGTGATTCCCTTAGTGGTGTCACGTGAACGTCGACTACATGACACTTCACCATATTTGGGCCGAAGGGAATGCATTGTGGAGTAGCAATTAGATGATGGGTTGCGAGAGTGACAGAAGCTTAAACCCCAGTTTATGCGCTATATATTCCGTAAGGGACCGATTGGATCCAAAAGTTTAATGCTATGTTAGAATTTATTCTTAATACTTTTCTCGTAGTTGCGGATGCTTGCGGGAGGGTTAATCATAAGTAGGAGTTTTGTTCAAGTAAGAACAACACCTAAGCACCGGTCCACCCACATATCAAATTATCAAAGTAATGAGCACAAATCAAACCAACATGATGAAAGTGACTAGATGAAATTCCCGTGTACCCACAAGAACGCTTTGCTTATCATAAGAGAGCGTTTTGGCCTGTCCTTTGCCTCAAAAGGATTGGGCTACCTTGCTGCACTTTTGTTACTACAATCATTTCTTGCTCGTTACAAATTATCTTGCCATCAAACTACTCCGCTACTTACAATTTCAGCACTTGTAGACATTACCTTACTGAAAACTACTTGTCATTTCCTTCTGCTCCTCGTTGGGTTCAACACTCTTACTTATCGAAAAGAGCTACAATTGATCCCCTATACTTGTGAGTCATCAATGATCATTAGCATGCTCTTGAGAGGGTTATGTGCTATTTAAAAGGTACTACGAGCTATGGGGTTCACTACATCGGGTACCCAAGAGTACTGGAGGGTTATCGTGACTCAAAATGGATATCTGACGCTCATGAGATTAAGGCTACGAGTGGATATGTTTTTTCACTTGGTGGTGGCACTGTTTCCTGGAAGTCTTGCAAACAGACTATCTTAACGAGGTCAACTATGGAAGCAGAACTCACATCATTAGACACGGCCATTGTTGAAGCAGAGTGGCTTTGTCGGCTCTTGATGGACTTACCTGTGGTTGAAAAACCAACCCACTATCCCGATGAACTATGATAATCAAACTATAATCATCAAGATAAACGGTTCTAAGGATAATATGAAGTCCTCAAGGCATGTGAAGAGGAGATTGAAATCTATCAGAAAATTGAAGAACTTCAGAGTTATTACATTGGATTATATCCAAACGTCTAAAAACCTGGCAGATCCCTTCACAAAGGGTTTATCATGTAATGTGATAGATAATGCATCAACGGAGATGGGTTTGAGACCCACCGTATAAGTTGTCCACAATGGTAACCCACTTTATGTGACCGGAGATCCCGTGAAGTAGAAGTGGGAGACAAGCTGTTGGTCAGCTGGGAGGAGTGTATCCCTATATTAATTATCCCACTCCGTGAATATGTAGTACTCTCCTAATCTGCATGGCAGGTTGATATTTATCTTAATGAGTTCCAAGTGGCTTATCTGTGTAAGCAGAGACATTGTCCTGCAGAACATCTCCTGAGAAACGCACCTATATGAATTTGATTGTTAAACGTCATACTCTGTGAGAATTGAGTGTTCTAATGAATTCATGAAAGGCCCTGGAGTATGACGTGTACGCTCCACCCGCGGGGAAGCCTTGCGGCAGCCCAGTATCAGTCAAGAATTTGTGTGAAACTAGTCCGCGGAAAACTTGTAGTTCGAGCCATAGTCCACTATTCAAGTTGTGATAGTGTAGCATAAAATTTTAAGTGGAAGTTCAACTTAACAGTCTCCACTAAGCAATGTTTTGGAAGTAAATGATGAAATGTGCCAATGAGACTTTGTGGGGGTTGTTGGATTTTTGCTAGTAGGCTTTTGGCCCAAAGCCCAACTAAAATTTGAAATTCTCATGGCCCATTCTTGCAGGGCGGTGTGTGTAGTGTGAATGGGATTAATAGTTAGTCCCATACTGCTAGCTGAGTGGGAGTTGCACTACTTTATAAGGTGAACTCTTCTAGCACTTGTATGAGAATGGGAAGAGGAGACATGCACGCGCGCTCCTCCACCTCGCTCGCCTCGCCATGACGCGCCACGTCGGGTTTCGCAAATGAGCCGAGCCGAGGAAAAATCTATGCATGTTGTCTATATTTTTGCTACTCGGGAGAATTAATGAGTCATTAATTAATAGTTAACGGATGCGTTAATTACTCAGTTGTTTCCAATTCTTTTGGATCGTGATTCGTGAGGCTGTTACCGACTTGGACGTGGGGTTTACTCCCATGACCTACCTGGCCTGCCACTGTATAGACAGGAAGACGTCTACCCTAGCCGCCATCACAACATATGGTTTCATGCCGTTCGAAAACATTGCGCCGCCACGCATGTCTTCTCCATCCCTCCTTCCAACGTGCACCGCGAGAAGGGACAGCAGGCCTCCGGAACCCCACCTCTCATAATCCAGTACGGGAGAGGGGCGGTCATGTTTTTGGGGAGCGCACTCGCGCAGCTGCTGGTAGCGACGATTTTCTCAACAACGACTTCTTCCCCGACCTCGGCAACCTCTTCATCAATGACTTGGGCGACAACACCAACGCCAACGGTTCTGCTCCCCATGCACCGTATGTGATTCTGTCCTCCTTGTTTGAGATCGTGCTAGAATTTCTATTTCAGTCTATGCCCTTGATTCGATCTGTTCATCCATTATGTTATTCCGCATGATTAGTTCAATCTCTGTTATTGCCCTCATGATTTATTTACTGTTTATTCAGATTGAATCTCGTAGTAATTTGCCCATATATTCAATAGGACACAAACTCTACCAAAACTCAAAGTAACATCTAAAAACAAAGCCCTCCCATCGACAAGGGTCGGGATCCACCGCGCTTACATGACCCTACTAAGGCCACCGGAGACGAGGCGACCGGTGGCGGCACCGACGCCGGCTGGAGGCGGAGAAAACCTAAACTTGGGAGAGGAAGCAGTGGCTGTCCACGTCACTATCTTCCCCATATGTCCATCTCTTTCATGATCCGAATTCACATGGGTAGTACTAAGGACCTGCTATCAACTAAGGTCTGATAATAGTGCTAACGGGTGTTATGATGTCAGGCTCATCCTCTTTGTGACCCAGTACCACCACTAAGAACTACTAGTTTTTTTTTTTAATAAGAAGAGAAGGGGCCGACAGCCAAGGAGAAAGATTGTCATAGAACTACTCTCTTCGTTCCTAAATATTTGTCTTTATACAGATTTCAACAAGTGATTACATACGAAGCAAAATGAGTAAATCTATACTCTAAAATATGTCTATATACATCCGTATGTGGTAATTTATTTGAAATCTCTAAAAAGGCAAACATTTAGAAACGGAGGGAGTAGTATAGTAAAGCTCAACAATTTGTGTTCTGCTGCAAACATGGTCCATGAAAAACGGAAAACAAGTTTAAGTTAATTAATAAGAAGACGACGCAAGGGTTTGCTATGGCTCCGATGGATGCAATGCACCGTGTTATGCATGATCGAAGGGAACGGGACCAAATGGCAGATGATGCAACTAGAATAGCAAACTGTATGTAGTATTTCTTGTACTAGTACTTTGCTATTAAGCCAGCGCTAATTAATATGAATCGGAGGGAGGAGGAGTATAGTATAGTATGTGTTTGGTTGGTTGGGTTGCTCGTAGGCTATTGCTTGTTCCTGTCGTCTCCCCATCATGCCAATGAATTGAGTCGAATCGAATTGAATTGATGCCAAGCATTAGGCGTACCTGCCATGCTATGCTAGTGCCGTCTCTCCCTCTTTTTTCTTTCTCTCTCTCTCTCTTTAGCATGATTGGATCGGATTGGATTGGATCTCTCCCTAAAACAAGTTGATGAGGACGCTAACCAACAGCGATCCCGACTTTGCATTTGTTTTGATTTCCCACCAAAAACAAAGTGGCAAACGGCTGGCAGGGCGGGCAGATACCGTTTGCCATTTGGTCACCTTCCACGAGTCGTCTGGTCACCTTTGTCCGCTTCTTGACCGGCCGGCTCCTTTGCTGCTGCCAGTCTGTCTTGTGCGGCAACGAGAAAGTTTCCACACCCCATGTTCAAATTTGTTGTCCGTCGCCGTCGTCGTCGTCATCACCGTCAACCCTATCCCGGTGCCGTGTTCCGCTGGGCGCATCACGTATGTATACATAACAATATAACATGGCCCAGGCCTTGGCTCGAAATTTGGAAAGCGTAGCTAGTGTTGCCTCTGCTTATCCTGTTTTAGCACACACCCACCCACCTAACAGTACTTGATAAATGCAGCATCTAGGCTGTATCTGTACTCCTAAGCTGGAGCCAGTCAAGATGATCCCCTCTTTGCAGCTGGAACCCATGACCAGCTGCTTCTTTTATTTAGTTTATTTATTATACACTATCTATTACATAGTTTTATTTATTTATTCAGTTTGACCCGACCCCTTTTCACCCAATCTTTATCAGATGTGCATGGCATTGATTCTTCTCCAACTGGAAACACAAATACTATCGTTATCATCTCATCCTTGACCATGCCTCCTCCCCTGCTCATCCCTTCATCATTGGACTTGGAGAGGACAGCCTCTTGGTTAATTCTCTTTCAAGCCAAGGAAAAGGAAAGGAAGCCACACATTCTACAGTTAATTTCCCTTTTTCATCCTTGCATGCATGCATGCATGATGCCACCACCACCACCAAAAACAATGCATCAAGTAATAATAATCTCTCCACCAACAAGATGCTAGCTGTCGCACAAGAAAGAATGAAATAATCATCGGACAGCCGGCAATAATAATGTATGTACGCACCCGCAAAATAATCAATAATGTATGAGATCATGTATGTCTACAAATTCCATTAATTATTACCATCCTCTCTGTAAAAAAATAAAAATTACAGTGTGTTCATATATGTATGTATATACGATGATTGAAATCTCGGCCCGTTTTACACCACCAAATGAATGATCTCCACTAGTGCTGCGCCAGGCAGCCGTGCCCGTCGCAGTGCACCGGCGGGCGGTGTAGGAACGCGAGGCACTGGTCCGCCGGCCGCTGGTCCGGACGGCCGGCGATGCAGTTCTGCCGGTCGTCGTTGCGCCGGAGCGCCATGCACCGCTCCGGCTCGCCGCAGAAGTAGTTGTACGAGTAGGTGAAGTTGGCCAGCCGCGGCAGCGCGCAGATGCCCTCCGGGATGTGCCCGGCGAGCTCGTTGTGCGCGACGTCGAGCTGCTCCAGCGCGTGCATCCCTGCCATGGACTCCGGCAGCGTGCCCTGGAGCTGGTTGAAGCTCACGTCCAGCACGGTGAGCTCGCGCAGCCACCCGATCTCCGGCGGGATGCAGGACCGGATGCCGGAATTGAGCATGACGAGCTCGTTGAGTGTGGCCCCCATGCGCCCCACGCTGGCGGGGATGCAGCCACGGAGGCGGAGGTTGGCCAGCACGATGACCGAGGCGGGGGAGTTGCCAAAGTTCTCCGGCAGCTCGAAGTCGAAGTGGTTGTCGTTGATGAAGAGCGCGTCGATCTTCTTGTCGAAGATGGCCGGGGGCACGGGGCCGCACAGGTTGTTGAACCTGATGTCCACGTACTTGACGTTGGGGAGGCAGAGGATGTGCTGCGGGAAGCCGCCGGAGAGGAGGTTGTTGCTGACGTCCAGCTCGTGGAGGAGGGAGAGCTTGGGGAGGGAGTCCGGGAGCCCCCCGGCGAAGCGGTTGGAGTTGAGGTGGAGGACGGCGAGGTCGGTGAGGTGGCCGAGCTCGAACGGCAGCGTGCCGGCGAGGTCGCCGTGGTTGAGGTCGACGCCGGCCACGGCGCGCGCGCACGGGTCGTCAAGGGACGGCGCGCAGAAGACGCCGAAGTAGGCGCACACGTCCGGGCCGCACCAGTTGCCCGTCAGGTTCTTGGGGTCGTCGGTGATGGCGCGCTTGAGGGCCTGCAGCGCCACGTACGCGCGCTGCAGCCGCGGGCTGTTGTCGGCCGTCTGCTTCGGCAGCGGCACGGGGCAGGCCGAGCAGAGCAGCGCGGCGGAGAGGAGGAGCGCGGCGGCGAGGAGCAGCGGTGGCGGCGAGGCGGTGGCCGGCATGTTTGCGTGTCTTTCTTTGGGTGTGTGGGTGTGTGTGAATTGGGTTGAGCTGGGTTGAACCGAGTATATATACAGGGGGAGGCGATGCTTTGACACGGTTTCCTTTCGTGGTTGAGTTTGCGCGTCATGATTTCGTTCTGGGTTTCTTGTTTTCTTTTGCAAGGTTGACTGCTGGCTTTCCCACCTTTATTTTTGTATTCTTGTTTTTCGAGGTTTTCTGGCTTTCCTCATTTTTTATATAGAAAGCAACAGCCCAACAAGGTACGCAGCCGAACGATACAAGATGTTGAGGTGACCCTCTTATAAAGCCGATCCGAGGACAAGCGGCATACCCAAAACACTAGGCAACCAAAAGAGACAACACAACACTACGCCGTAGCACACCTAAACTCCACGACAAAGCCCTTAGGAGCGAGAACCGTGCAAAGCGTCACCGCTGCCGAGTCTGCGACGAACAAAGGTCTTCACCCGGAGCCCTGTCACGGAGAGGATACCCACGACGACATCTTCAAGAAGATAGCGGCACCCGCAAGCGTCGCCGTCATCGACGCCGAGGCGCCGAGTTTTCGCTCAGCAGCTCACCCATGCTACTACGAGGTCACCAGGACAAGCTCGGTGAGAAAAAATCCCCAGTTCCGGATCGGAGCGTCACTAATGCTAAGGCAGAGCGCCCGCTCGAGCCACCCACCTCTAGCCGTCCCGTCGCCCACACGCCCAAGACAGATAGTTACCGTCGCTGCAATGTTGTCTTCCAAAGAGCCAACATGCAGACCACCACCCGGGGCCACCACCCTAACATCCATGTCCAAGCCATCATCATCCGCCCACATCACGATGCACCAACCACGATCGGAGGAGTAAAAGGTGTCTCCTTTCACTCCTAGCCCGGCATCAACCACGAAGTCTGGATCAACACCTCCACGATAGGAGGTGTCGACACCTGCGTCTCCAGCCAGTCTCGGTGGAACGGGGAAGACCCAACTCGTGGTCTTCTAGACTCTACCAAGAGTCTGGACGAATTTGTTGTTTCATCCAAATGTGTAAAAGATCATAGTCGCACTTAAAAG